>CM053784.1:627977868-628577868 GCA_028749045.1 Cupressus sempervirens
TTGGATTTGCAAACCAACAAAGAATATTATCTCTCCAAATATAGACTCAAATTATAAAAATTCTTTGCACAATTCATCATTTCCTATGAATAAAGTGGCATCCACAAATATTCCTTCCAATACAATCTTCTTGTTAGGTCCTTCTTTGATATATAGATTGATGTTATAATTTTTTTTCTGTAAAGCAATCTTTATCAAGTAGTTCTAAAATCTTTCATATCAAGCTCTCAAAGTTTTTTTAAGACCATACAATGCTTTTTGTAATTTCCAAACCATATCTCTTTTTTTGGGATCTACAAGAACTTTAGGTCATTCTATGTAGACTTCCTCATCAAGAATTACATTCAAGAATGCATATTTTACATCCATTTGATAAACTTTAAATCCTCTATGAGCTACATATGCTAGTAAAGTTCTAACACCTAATCTTGCAATAGGAGAAAATTTTTCACCATAATCAATACCTTCTTCTTGAGAATAACCTTTACATACTAACCTTGCTTTGTTTTAGGAAACTTCTCCATCTTCATTTAGCTTATATCTAAATACCTACTTTGTGCCACTTACAGTTTTATACTTGTGTATAGGAACAAGAGTCCAAGTTTTATTCTTCTCTATCTATTCTATTTCCCCATTCATTTCTTCAATCCAACTTTCATTATCCAAGGCATCTTTAACATTTCTAGATTTAAATTCAACAAGTACATATGTAGCTTTCAAATTTTTTTCTTGTCATTGTTCCATCTGACTTGCCCCAATGATTTGTTCAAGTGCGTGATGCATTTTGACATATCTTCCTAATAGGCGTACTTTGGACTTGGATTTTTTTCCACTAACTTCTTCATGATCTTTTTTATTAATCTTGGGTCCCACTTTTGTGACTCGAGTCCATCAGACTCAATTTTCTCTAACTTGGTAGCTTCTAACTATGACTCAGGTTCTTCACACTATGACTCGAGTTACACTAAATGCAACTTGCTAGCTTTTGAAGATTTTTGGGACTTGGGAGGTGAGGCCTCCAGACTTCCAAATATATTTGGCATTATATCAGGTTCAAAATAAACAATCTTATGTAATTGTAATGCCCCACCTAGAGATCCTTGGAACAAGGATCAAATACAAGCTAAGATATATATATTTTTACAAGTATGAATGCACAAGACAACATCATACATGGATCAAAAATATCACAATGGAAGACTTCAGGGTGCCAGAATCCTAGCAACCAATGAATCTCCAAATTCCACAACCAAATTGGCACACACAAACATAGGCCAACAATGACCACACACAAGATGAGGGCTCAAAGAAACAACCACTCATTAACTAAACACCATGCTAGAAGATAAATGCAGAATCATGAAATTTGGCTAAGTTTGAAATCCTAAAGTCCTAAAATTTGGCTAAGTCTAAATTTATGAAGCCCAAAATTTTTCAATAATCTTTATTTTATCCCAGGGAGGTCTAAAACCTATCTCAAAAGACTCATCACATATATTAAAATATATCTTAAGTATAAGGAATTAAATATATTTCAACTTATACAAAAACAATATATTTTAAACCCCTTAGAAAGATTGTTTTGAATTTGAAATGTGTGAAATCCAACAAGTTGTCCAAAAACAACTTTCAAAACTTGCTCGGCCAAGCCTAACTGCTCCTTATTTCTTGCACAAGGAAGTGTACTGGTCTTGAGTTTCATGTGAGACTTTGCATCAATGTGCATAAGAAAGTGCATTTCTCCATGCAAGGATATACATTACTCCACATGAGGATTTGCATTATTTTGCATGAGGATTTAGAACAACCGTATGAGGCTTTGTTTCTTTGCACGTGGAAGTACATCATGAAATCACTCAACTGACCTTAATCTAGGAGTATGGATTTTACAAAAATCCCAATGATGCAACATGGCCAAACATCATAAACTCACTCAACCAACCTCTATATGGGAGTATGGATTCTACACTAATCCTAGTGTCCATGAAACAATAAAAAGGGTCTAAAAGAAATAATATCACCAAGTATAAAATCACTCAACCAAACATAAAGTCAGGAGTACAGATGTGGTATTTATCCTAATACAAACATAAAAGTGCAACAATGGTCTAACTGACATAAAAATAGATGATCCAAGTCCACAACCAAACTCATGCCAAGAAAACTTGAGAAAATAGGGTGGCACATGAAATGAGGTAAAAACCCCAAAAACTAGAAAACTTAAAAATTAAAACCCACTTGATCTTTTTGACACAAAAAATTGATAAATCCAAAAAATTTGGGTTCAAACACTATAAGCAAAATCGATAGTATAATGGTTTGGAACTCCAAACCCCCATCCCAAAAATAGGGAAACTATTCATACCCAACCAACCAGGTAGAACCAACAAATAGAAACAAAGGGGAATAGTAGTTCTCAGCCTCCTAAATAATGGCTACCAAAAATAGAAGCTAATATGGAGCAAAAATGATAAAATGGGAGAGAGCTACCTCATAGCCAAAATGGAAAAATGGGAATTTGAACCATAAAATAAAAATCCCACAGTAGTAGACAAAAACTGCGCCAATCCAAGGTCTCCCTGAGCTGGAGCCAACGAGACCAACCTTCCACAACGATCCCATGCCCATAGCTCCCATAATGAATAAAACAACAAATCCTCATGAAGAGGATTTTGGGTTCTACTCTCAAACTTTCTAATTCAAAAGTAGGAAGTGAGGAATTAAATTCCTTTTTGGATACTTATTCACTTTTCGATTGAATAATTGATTAGGGTAACTAACTAACCAACCTAGTTAAACCCCGAATTGACACAAATGAAAATAGGCTATTCCTAGTAATTGGAATTCATCTATGATAAAGCTTGTAGAAATTAAAATAAAGCTTGAAAAACCCCAAAATCACAAAAATTTCCTTAACAAATTTTACAATAATGCGAACCTTTAGATGCATAGACACAATTGTTGGTCTAATCACATAATGAAAATGAGTTTGGATTTGTTGAAAGGATTAATTAAATATTAATAATAAGGATAGGTCAACCATACAGGGAAGACATTGGTAAAATATGTGTAAGAATTTTCCTTAGGAAAAAATCCACGCAAGATCAAGAGGCTCAAACACTAGCACAAAAATGGACCAAAGCATGATCAATATATCAATAAGGAGAATGCTCTTTATTGTAAAATACACACTAGGAGTGCCTATATATAAAGGCCTCTAAGATGCATCTAGAATGTCTCTAGAAAGAAATAAGAGATAAGCATGACAAATAAGCACATGTCCTCCATTGTGCATGAATGTATGTGCATCAATGAGAGGATAAGTATGGCAAGATGTATCTTGTGTAGAGATATTGTAGACACCCTATGCTTAATTAGAGTGCTAACTCATGTTGTCAACATGAAAACTTAGATGAGTATGCATACTCCTAGGTGACTAACTAATAAATAATAAAATAATGCATTAACCTAAGTAAACTTAAGTAAAGTGTAAATAGTGAATACTTATTTACACCAACACTGTGTTGTCAACATGACAACTCAGATAAGTACACATAATCCTAGGTGACTAACTAGTAAATAATAAAACAATGCATAAGTAAACTTAAATACAGTGTAAATAGTGAATACTTGTTTACACCAATACCCCCCCTTAATTGTAACTTAGAAGAATGCACTTAATCTCACAAATGCATGATGGGTTCCAGCTATGAGGCCATGTTAAGTACCCTTGTGGTTGCTCCATATGAATCTCCTCATGAAGATCACCATTTAAAAAGGAACTCTTCACATCCATATGATGTACAACCCAACCATGAGTTGTAGCAATAGCTAATCTCAAGTGAATGGATTTTATCTTGGCAACTAGTGCAAAATTATCAGTATAGTGAATACCTAAAACTTGTGAGAAACCTTTGGCAACTAGTCTAGCCTTATTCTTATCCACACTTCCATCCACTACAAATTTGGTTTGATAGATCCACTTTCATTGAACCAACTTTCTTTCCTTAGGAAGGGGAACTAAGTCCCAAGTATTTTTTTTCATCAAAGATTTATATTCTTCCTCCATATCCATGATGCTTCCTTAAATGACTACGGATCTAAAGCAATGGCAATATAAGCATGTGGAAATGTTTTGTGCTATGACCTTCTCCTCTGAGTATTTGAAGGATTCCCCACCAATGAACCTATTGAATCAAGGGTTTTTTGTGCCCAATGAGGTTTAGTGGAAGAATAAGGAATGTCCTCAACTATTTTTGGACCCTGTGAAGGTGGTGTCTTGTAATTCAAAGTTGAAGGAATCTCATCTTCTGACTCACTATCATCACTATTATCACTTTTCATGAAAGAGGAAGAAGGAGAAGTTGAAGAATCCAAACTTGGACAAGTTTCTTCAAAGTGAAGACTCCTCTCAAAAAAGATTTCATGTGTCTCTGGATCTATGAGTTTGTATTCTTTAAGATGGTTAAAATATCCAACAAATATACAAGGTTTTTTTTGTGGTTCCAATGCATTTTTCTTTTGTGGAGGTATCCTTGCCCATGCTAAACAACCAAAAACTTTAAAGTGCTTTACACTTGATTTTTTGCCACACCAAGCCTCAAAAGGTATAATTCCATCTAAGGCCTTATGGGGACTTCTATTTTGGATGTAATTGGCACAACACATGGCTTCTGCCTAAAACACTTGATCTGGAGACTTATGTTGAAGCATACAAGTGGTTATGTCCTTAAGGTTTCTATTCTTCTTTTCAAAAACATTTTTCTACTACAGTTTGTATGAAACTAAATCTTGAAGATCAATTCCATCATGAGTGTAAAAGTCTATAAGCCTAGAGTTGACATATTCCTTTCCATTATCTATTTGTAGAATCTTGATGACTTTCCCTAATTTTGTCTCAACTTGAGCTTTAAATATGATAAACATATCAAATATTTCACTCTTATGAGCAAGAAAAAAGACCCAAGTGTAGCTTGAAAAGTCATCAATAAAGGTGAGAACATAGCGATCCTTACCAAATGATTGTACTAGAAATGGGCCTGCTACATCACTATGAACCAATTCAAGAACAACAGTAGCCTTCCAAGACTTCCCCTTATCATATTTCTCTTTGGGATGCTTGCCTGCTTCACAACCTAGACATACACCCTCTGAATACTTGACTTGAGGTATACCAATGACCACATCCTTGTTGCTAATTTGTTGAAGGTAGCAATAATTGAGATGTCCAAATCTCTCATGCCATAGTTTACTTTGTAAATTTGAACGAGTCAACAAGGCAAGGGAAGTGGACTTAGGCACAAAATGAGAAAAGGAGTAAAGTCTTGTCTCATGATTATCCTTTCCAATCGCCACCATAGAATCATCTCTAAGATTTTTCACCACAACTATATTAGGAAGGAACTCCACTTTTTTGCCACATCTATAGTGAGTTATTTGGTAGATGGAAAGAAGGTTGGTGCTAAGGTTAGCAATATGAAGAACATCCCTGAAGATTCCATTATCTGACTCAACATTCCCTTTCCCTTCAACTTCCACTTCAATGTCATTGCCCACATAGATGTAAGGTACATTTGATGGTTTCAAAGAGAAAAAATGCTCCCTTGAAGCATCCATATGATGTGTACCTCTTGAATCAAGAACCCATTCATCAACATTGTTTGTACTTGCTACC
This sequence comes from Cupressus sempervirens, assembly GCA_028749045.1. Classification (NCBI taxonomy): domain Eukaryota; kingdom Viridiplantae; phylum Streptophyta; class Pinopsida; order Cupressales; family Cupressaceae; genus Cupressus; species Cupressus sempervirens. The sequence goes on from CM053784.1 coordinate 627,983,543, forward strand.
AAAGCTTTTCCCTTACCCTTTTAAGTGGTTGAAGATCCCTTATCCTTATAGACATTTGGTACATCAATTTTGTGTTTCCTCATTAGGTTTACCAATTCAATGACTGCTTATCCTTACACTCATGCTCATCATGACCATTCTTATTACAATAGACACAAGTTTTCTTCTCCCTTTTGTTGGTGTTGTTCCCCTTATGGTTATTTTTGGAAAAAGACTTTCCTTGTTATGAGGAAGACTATTGAGTGCAAGAAGATTTATGTGAGGAAGATTGTTGTTTAGAGGAGGATTATTGCATGTCATTTTGTGGCTTAGCCTTCCACTACTTCTTCTTGTTGTTGGAATTTTTACCACTTGAATTCCCTTCATTAGCTACCAAGGCTTTGGTCTTGGAGGACTAGAGAATTTCCATACTCACTAAATTGTCATGGTCTAAGACCAACATTTCTGAAAATTTCTTGAATGAAAGTTTAGTGTAGGCACTAGCAATCGTTAATTTGTGAGTATTATAAATGGAAACAAAAGGAGCATATTCAAGTGGAAGATGAGTCATTATGTTTTTTATCATCTTTCCATCCTTGATGGGTTCACCATAATCCTTAAGTTGTGCCCTTTACATGTCTACTTGGGTAAGATAGTCTTTGGTGTTGTCAAAATTCCTAGGATCCAACTTGAGAAGTTTGTCCTCAATAGTGTAGGCCATGTCTTCATCTATAGTCCCATACAATGCTTCAAGTTTAGTGCATACCTCTATTGGATTGGAAATTTTCCTAATGTGATATTTGACAAGATCTGAGATATCTTCCTTTCAAACCTCATCAACATCAACAGGAGGTTTTTTTGTTGCACTAGTTACATAACACAATAAACCTTTTTCAACCAATGGTTTCTTTATGTTTTCTTTCCAAGTAGCATAATTATGTGGAGTTAACTTTGAAAAAGAACCCATAATACAAGAACACAATATCAAGGAGATGCAAAACACAATACACACTCCCCCTTTTCACTCAGTCAAAAAACCCCCCCAAATGAAAGATTTTGGTACTTTATATGTAGTGCATTTATAATAGGCCACTTGTCAAAATTGACAAAGTGGGCTTTTGATTTTATTGTTTACGACCTCTTTTTAGAGTACAAATTTGAAACTTTAAAATGTAGCTAAGAAAATACAACAATTGTGAAGCAATACAATGCAAAATAGGACCTATTTTTGAAAGTGGTATTTTTTTCCACACAATCCTATAATCTAATGGCATACTTGGCAAGTAGATGAAAAAATATGTACTTTCAAAAAAAATAGAACCTATTCTGGAGTCTAGATGAGCCTATACAAAGAATTTGAAGTTGCAAAATGTAGAACTGGAAAGGTATAATTGCCAAAAAATGTTATTTATAACAAATCCGTGCACCAAAACTAGAAAAGAATAGTGCCACTAAAAAATTTAGAAATTTTTACCCAAAATCAAAAAAATTGCACTTGATTTGGAGTCTAGATGACCAAGTTATAGTCTCTCAAAGTCAGACTATCAAATTAAAACTAAATTTGGAGAGGGGTCTGGAGAGGAAAACATGAAGTTAAATTTGATAGTCAAATGGTCGTCATAGAAGTTCAAATTTGCCTCTAGATGACGGTCAGACAATCATCAAATTTAAGAAAGAGAATTGCTGAAATTAGCAAAAATTTGCCTCCCTGGATAACATGGTAGTGATGTCAGCACCGTACAAAATATATAGTACAACTGTACCAAAAAATACATGTGTCCTCTATAGCCATTGAATCGATAGTATGACATGTTCTTGTATGGTTCCTATTTGTCAGGTTGCATGGTGGTACATGTGGACAAGGCGTTGTTGACTGTGCTAGAGGGTACTTAGTCCACGTGGTCTACGCAGTGTCCATATGGTATATCCTCCAAATGTTGCCTGGTGAAGGATTGTAGAGTTGTGTGTTTGAAGTTGTGACCAAATCTCTATGAATGGTGCTAGAAAAGGTGAATTGTGACTAGAGAGATGGTAGACTCACCACCGATGGGTGCCAGAAATTTTGCAATGCTAGATTTAAAAAAAAAAATCATCACCCAATGGGAGTTTTAGTCCCACATTTTTTGTGGGAGGGACCTTAGAGGTATGTAAAAAAAATGGCCCACGGGTGGTAAGAAAACCAAGCTACCGTGAGATGTTGTCTTCCACCGAGGTTTGGGCTTGCTGACCGAAATGTGTGATTGCCAGACTTTGTGAGATTTGGCCGCAGGTATGCCAATTATGAGTTGTGGTTATCATTAAATGGATTGCTCAATTCTCTTAGAATGTATGTTAAGCCACTTGATAAATTGCCACTGATTAAAATCAGAATAATTCTTGTAGGGGCTAGGGTTTCACCACCTTGTTCCTACAAAAAAAAATCTCTGCAAGCCCTTCTAGCCTAATTTTATTTTGAAAAAATATTCTAAAAATGGAAGAGAAATTAAAAATGATAGCTCTAAAACTTAAATGAATAGATCAATAATGACCATACTAAATTTGCAAATCAAGCCTTTGGGTTCTAGTTTGCAAAAAAAAATTGCCTCAAAATTGACCATGGCCAAAAATAGGTGAATTTATAGCTAGTTTTCACTAAATCGACACTTTGGACATAATGGTGAGGTCCACTTCAACTCTAGATGCTCCCAATGATTGCAAATGCTTTGGATCTGAATTAGGTCCTTTCAAGAGATAAAGCAACAAGGTCTCCAATGGCTATGTGAAGAGAATCTCCCTCAGCTCTGATAACATGTAAGAATTTGACTTAGGGAAAAATTCACCCAAGATCAAGAGGCTCAAACACTAGCACAAAAATGGACCAAAGTATGATTAGTATATAAATAACGAGAATGCTCTCTATTGTATAGTACACACTAGGAGTGCATGTATATAAAGGCCTCTAAGATGCATCTAGAATGTCTCTACAAAAAACTAGGAGATAAGCAAGACAACTAAGCACACATCCTCCATTGTGCATGAATGTACATGCATCAATGAGAGGATAAGTATGACAAGGTGTATCTCATTTAGAGATGTTGGAGACACCATGTGCTTAATTAGAGTGCTAACTCCTGTGTTGTCAACATGACAACTGAGATGAGTACGCATACTCCTAGGTGACTAACTAATAAATAATAAAATAATTCATTAACCTAAGTAAACTTAATTAAAGTGCAAATAGTGAATACTTATTTACACAAACAATATGAATAGCTGAACCACTAATTCCATGTGCCACTACTAAGGATATACATCCTACACACTAAACAACACAATCAAGTGCAATTGCATATAACAACATAGCTAAACCAATAAATGCTTTAAATAACTTGATTTAACCATTTATTCAACTATACTAAAATAATTTGTTTACATCACTCATGTTTGCATAGCATAATGAATTAGGAATGAAGTAAATAGCCATAGCATTAAATCTATCACATAACATAATGAGAGATGTCCAAATAACGGATAACCAGTTATAATCATAAAACACACTGTCATCTTAAAATGGCATACTCATGCAATATGATCAATTGAAAATCATAGTAGTATAACATCTATGATATTGAAATCAAAGTATAACATCTGACCCTTAGGTCGTTATAAATGTAAAAGATAACATGAGTAACAAATATCTCTCGGGTCAAAATACAAGGTAAATATCTATAGCACACAACGAAAGTATCCAACATGGACAATAAATTTCTAATTATTTGAGCATTTAATAATGGTTGATTAAACAACAAGAAAAGGAACTTAAAATACATAAGTGAACATTTCCATAAACATGACTAACCACTATATGAACCTAGTCCAGTGTAGTGTAGTAATAGTGCACAATGCAATCTCTACACACATCTCAGAGTAATCACATAACAACATAATGATACCACATCAATCCTAGATCTTTTAGATTTCAATACAAATAAAAACTTAGTGAAAAAATAACTTTGTTGTAACTCAAAAAATAAATAGGCACTCAGTTTATGCTAACAAATACCGAAGCTCAGTAAACACTTAAATAACTCATCAAATGCTTATCATGAAAAACTTAAGATATTATCAATGATTTATCTTACTTTGACTTAGTTACAAACACATAAAGGAAATAGCATGAACATAATTGACACCAAGATTTTAACTTGGAAACCCAATTTAGGAAAAACCACCAATTACAAATAGTTACTAATTTTCACTCTTCTGAAGTAATTCATATTAGGAGCCAACCCTATTAAAGGTTACAAAACACACTGTTAGGTGTGACCCTATTAGAGAATTTAATCACCCTATAAGTAGTGGTCTTGCTAGAGATCTTTAGACAATTCAATAGAAATGTCACCTTATTAGAGGATTTATAAATAGTTGTTAAGCCAACTTTGTTAAGAGATTTAGATCACTACTACAATGGTTAGAGAGTAACAATGAGATGACCTAATTTCTAATGAAACTAAATTTTTTATTATAGATCTCAATTTTGGCTTGTATACTTAATCCTTCCTAATCAAATGTATCTTTTCACCTCAATAAGGATATTTTGTTTATCCTTCTAATTTGCTTCCTCTAAGCATCATCAAATCTTCAATTATGTTCCAAACATTCAATCCTCAACTTGAACTTATATTTATATCTTACACATTGTCAAGTTAGCTTGAATATTACTTAGATTAATTAATATTTATCTTTTCATTCGACTAGAACTAAAAAACAAAATTATTTAACTCATTATGCCAAAACAAAAAAACCCTTCATTAGTCGACCTTTCTCGATAGATACTAACATCAGAAATGATTTTTCTATGTTAGCCAAGTCAACTCGGTTAACACTGCATATTCACAAAGTTCCTTTGGTAACTGAGAGAAGTTAGTTAACACTAGTTGCATGCAACATTTCCTTCATTTACTAAGTGAGCTTTGTTAACACTCAACTTCTACAAACTTTCCTTTGTCACCTAAGTGACTTAGTAGACACTATTTTTTGAACTAGGAAAACTCTAGAATGCTTGATAGACATGGGAAACTATCTTCAATGCCCAAGTGAGATTGACATACAGTGACTAGCAATAATATGACATTTTGTGTAATATCGAAGACAATACACAATTAATCAATTGTTTCCAACAGTTACTTCTACTTTAATTATTTCAAAGAAGATTGGTTATTCATAAATAGTTGTCACAATTGAGTAAGGAGAACAAATAAGTGTTGTAGATTCTAATGCAACACTATGGCATAATAGAATTGGGCACATGAGTGAGAAAGATAAGTTATTACTTAATTCAAATAAAGTGTTACCAAGCTTGAAATGTGTCAATATGAATTTCTGTGAAAATTGTATGTATATAAAATAATAAAGAGTTAGTTTTGTGAAGAGTGAGAAGGAAAAGAAAGATGAGAAATTAGAGCTTGTGCATATAGATGTGTTCGGACCTATTCAAGTATCTTCCTTTGTTGATTGTTATTATTGTGTTACATTTGATGGTGATGCAACTAGAAAAGTATGGGTTTATTTCCTTAGACAAGAATCTTCGATATATTTTGAACTTTTAAGAAATGGAAATGCTTGGTTGAGAAAGAGATTGAAAAAAGATAAAATTTCTATGATCTGATAATGGTGGTGAGTATTGCAGTAAAGAATTTGAATATTATTGTTTCTCTAATGGTATTTGTTGACATAAAATTGTTATAATGACTCCATGGGAAGATGGAATGGTTGAACACATGAACAATTAATAATGGAGCATGAAAGGAGCATGAGGTTGCATGCTGGTCTTTCCTTATACATGAAAGAAGAAGTTGTCAATATTATTATGTATTTGATCAATAGAGGCTCTACTCCTTCAAGCTCTAGTATTTCAAAAGAAACATGGACTGGTAAGAACGTGAGTTATTATTTCTTAGAAACTTTGGTTGTGAAGCATTTTCACATATAGATTATGAAAAAAGAACCAAGTTAGAAGATAAGTCAAAGAAATGTGTATTTTTTGGATATGGAATTGATTAATTTGGTTATAGGATTTGGGATTTTGAAAATCATAAAATTATAAAAAGTAGGGATACCATATTCAATGAGAAAACATTTTACAAAGATCTATTGCAATAGCATGAGAACAAAGAAAATGATTATGTAGTGTTGGATGATACTCAAAAAGGTGAAGCTCCAATAGTCCCTCATGCTCTGCAAAAACCACAACAACAAATACTGCATACCTTGGTGAATATTAGACATTTGAAAAGGCTAAGTAGACTTCCAAAAACAATTTCTACCTCTTTATATTCTATTTTATTAACAAATATTGGTGAACCTAAATGCTATGATGAAGTTGTGTAGGTAGATACAAAAATTTAATGGGAGTCTACAATGATAGAGGAAATAGATTCCTTGATGAAAAATCAGACTTCGAATTTATGTGAATTGCCTACAAGTAAAATGGTTTTACAAAATAAATGTGTTTACAAGTTTAAAGAAGAGGATGTAGGTAACAAAAGATCTAAATTTAGGTTAGCTATAAAAAGATTTTCAGATAAAGGGGGTATTGATTTTGATGGGATGTTTTCTTCTATTGTTAAAATGACTTCTATTTGCATTGTTTAAGTATTGTGACTATTGAAGGTTTGCATTTGGAGTAGATTGATGTTAAAAAAAAATTTTGTCATGGTGATTTGGATGAAGAAATATATATGGTACAACCATGGGGATTTCAGGTCAAAGGTAAGGAGAATTTAGTGGGGTAGATTAAGGAAAAGTTTATATAACTTGAATCAAATACCTCAGAAATGCTATCTTAAATTTAATACATGCATGACCATGGTTACAATAGGTGTCATTCAGAGCATTGTGTTTATTTTGAGAGATCAAATAATGATAGCTACATTATTTTATATTTTTTGGTGATACACTTGTAGTTGGGTCTAACATGGATCACATTAAGGGGTTAAAATAATATTTAGCACATTCATTTTCTATGAAGGATTTGGGAGTAGCACAAAAACCTTTGGTATGAAAATTTGCAAACACAAGAAGAACAAAAATTTGACATTATTTCAAGTTGATTATATCCAGAAGGTGTTGCAACATTTTTCTATAGAGAATTTCAAAGCTAATAGCACACCTTTGTGTAGTCATTTGAAATTGACTAAGAAAATGAGTCCAAAGACACAAGAAATAGAGGCTAAAATGTCCAAGATAACTTATGCTTTAGGTGTAGGAAGTAATGTATGCTATGGTATGTATTATGTCATTATGCATGCAATGGGAGTTGTTAGCATGTATAGGAGTCATCTAAGGATTGAGCATCAGAATGTAGTCAAATAGATTCTTAGATATTTGGGAGGTACATATAGTAGGTGTTTACATTTTGGTGGCTCTACTAATAATTTACAATGGTATGTTGACTCAAATTTTTTAGGAGATCTTGATACTAGGAAGAGATTTATAGGTTATACATTTACTATTGGTGGGATAGTAGTGAGTTGGATTTTTTGGATGCAGAAGGTCAATCCATTATCCACTACAATGGTAGGGTATGTTGCTACAATAGAGGCAACGAAGGAAATAATATGACGTAAGTTCTTAATGGAAGAATTGGGACATCCACACATGAATAATTATTTTTTTAGAGATAACTATCTAATTTTATTCATCTTAAAAAGAATTCTTCTCCACATTCAAAGAAAAAAATGCATACAATTGTGATGTCATCTTATTTTTTATTTTTGGATGATGAACAGTTAAAGATGCAAAAAAAAAAATATAGATGATAATCCAACATATATGATTACCAAGGCAGTGAAAAGAGAGAAGTTGAACTCCTCTTCAACTTCAGTTGGTCCTCTAGACTGAATAGAATAAAAGAACAACAAAGTTCAAGGTGGTTTTACATTCCAATGGAAACTATAGGGTTAGCAATGCTATGATCAATTTCTAAGTGTGAGGTTATTGGTGTGGAGTTTGATTAGTCTCCCAGTGGGAGATTTTTGTAATGTGGAGCCTAATCAAACTTAGAGGCTAATTTTTCTCACTTTATTTGGTGCAGTTCCCAACCAAATTATTATTGTGGGGATTTTTAGAGGCATCACCCTCAATAGCTCAACAACATTATTATTGTAAAAGATGTCAACTACTATTTTTTTCTATTCGATGATTTATTCTAGCCTGAATTTTGGTAAACGAAAATAAGCTTCTATAGAAATTCTTAGTGTTAGGGATTCCATAATGTATGATAAAATTGTATCTTCTTGCAGTGGTATTGAGTTGTTAGGGATTATAGAATGTAATCACTAGATAATAATAATATTAGACTTGTTGGTGGATGTAGCCCAGAAATTGAGTGAACCACATTAAATCTTTGTGTCTGGTGTTCTCTTGTGTGCAATTTATTATTTTATGATATTGATTATATTTGCATGTAATTTTTATTTATGTTTGTGGTTAATCCTAACACCTACACCATGATACTAGGGTTTTGTCATTTGATTTCTTCTTTTACCTCCATTTTACAAATTATAATGGTATACTCAATCATCAAATTTTATAAATATACAACTATAATATTCTATGGTTTATTACTTTTAAAATATAGAAAATACATTTTCTTAAATTGAATTATAATAAAAAAATTATTAAAATCATCACTTTATATTACATTAATCAAGACAAGAACCTAGAACACAATGTTTGATTGCGAGCATTTGATCTCTGAGACAAGTCTACACAAACTTAAAACATAATAATAAAAAATAAAATAATCTAAACTTTAACCCATTAGCTATAGAGAAAATATTACATTATTCAAATTATTGGTCATTTAAATATTCTAACCAACATTTGAATAAGGATATGCACTGAGTGAGGAAAATTTAGATAAGGTGCTTGTAAACATAGATTCTTAATACCTCCTTCTGCCACAACTATTGGGATTGGAAATGATGAAAATGGAAATCTTCACTCAACTTCTTCTAAGGAGGTCATTAAAACATTAGAGAAATCATCTTGGAAGAGCAGCAATTTCATCATCTTGGAAGTAGATTACGTTGAAGGAGAGCTAAATCATCTTGAGGGAGCCATAATTTCACAAATTTTGAAATTTGAAGGAGCGACAATTTAAATATTCTAGCAATTTTTTTTTCAAAAATCAGATATTCAAGGTGTCAGTATTGGCATACTTTCAGTTTCAACCTGAGCACAAATTAGATTTTGGTTGTTAGTGGACTCTGATATGCACATCTCATAGGCAAACATGGCATAGAGTGGGAAAAGGACCAGAAAGGTCAAGTTGTTCAATTTGCAAAAGGGTTATGGATTCATTACCCCTAATGATGTCACAACAGATATTTTCATTCATAAGACATCCATTCACTATAAGGATTTAGATCTCTAGCAGAAGGGGAATTGGTTGAGGTTTCTTTTGAGCATGAGCAAGGTGGAAGGACTAGAGCCCTTGATGTGCATGGGAGGTTTTCAAACTAAGCTCATCTTCCTCTTCTTTGTCATCATGGTGGAAATATAGGTGTAAGGGAGTTCAACATATCATATGGCTCTAGCAATAGTGGACATGGTGCAAAGAATTAGAAACCTAGTCTCAAGACTATCAAACCCTAGAGTCTAACTGATTTCTAACATTTGTTATGGGCCACTTCAACGACCCACAACTATTTTTCTAAAACTAGCAAGGAGATTGGAAATTTCAAGTACCAACTCCCTTCTTATGTGTCATGGTCAAATAATGTCTCCATTATCGAGCCAAAATTTTTGTCTTATCCCAATAATATTTCACTTGGAGGTAAAAAAATCTGTGGGAAATCAGCATGCCAAAATTTGGAAGGAAAAATTGGGGTCTACATCTTTAGTAAGATCAACTGATCCCAATAATAATTTGGATAGTTCAAATACCACACTTAGAGATGGTGATCCCCAACTTCTTATGTTTGAAGATGGACTTCTCAAATCATAGATCTCTTACATGCTCGACACAACAATCATCAGTAATATTTAGTCCTTCCTCACAGCTGTAGATCTTCTTACTTAGATGAAGCATTATTGGTATGGTTTCTACATTGATCATGGTCCTTTTTTAAAATTTTCTATATTTTATTCTAAGCTTGCTTAGGATAATTTTCTTCAAATTAAGAGTTGGTTTTCTAAAGGGTTGGGAATATATAACAACACTTGGTCTCCAAACATTAAACCTAGTCATATAGCTTGCAAGTTTATGCCATTTTGGACTGAGCTTCCTACTTTACCAATGAAATATAGAGATCTATAAATTATTGAATTAATAAAAAATAAAATTGGGTTATTCATCTAACATAATCTAGTGCCTTTTGATGAACCATCTCTTTCTATAGGGTTGTGTGCCTTGCTAAATCTGAATAAACCATTACCTTCTTCCTTAATTATGTCATCTAAATATGGACATTGGAACCAAAAAATTATTATTTAGGACACACAGACTGTGGTTAAGATAGGAGGTTGGTTGGGTCAGTTTACTAATCAATGTTAAGATCAAAGTTGCTCTAATCTGATAGTTTCTAGTAACCATAACTCTAACCCATTGAAGTGCATTTTTAGGACACAGTTTATTCCTTTTGCTCATAATGATGCTTGTGTGCCTCAAACTAAACTATCAAGTGACCCATATCATTTCTCATTTGTAAATCTAGTTGTTTACCATTCACCAAAAGTTTATTGTTATACACAAAAATATCAATCCCATGGAGACTATTCGGGTCCTAATAACTCCTAGTGTTCATTTTTCAGGGAATTCTTTTTCTCTTATGGTTTTTCCCAATTTAGGGTCTCTTTCCTCTGATTTTTCTAAAAACTTTATGTTTTTTGTGACCCATCTTTTCTCTAATTGGAATACTCATCAAGATAAGTATATAAGTCTAGATTAGTCTCTTTTTACATCATTGACATCTTCTAAACTTGCAATTACATATCTAGCTATCAATGTAGAAGATGTTATTTATCTCTCTTAGATGGATGTTTTTGTTAATGAGCTCATTTTTAATGATCAATTTCTTTCTTTCTTTTCTAGATTAGAAGTTGGATTAGTTTCCCAAGGACATTCATTGCCTTTTGAATATGCCCAAATCTTAGCAGTAGAGTCTAATGTACCAATTCCTCATAAATTCTTTGATGAAGATAAAATGTTGAGGATAATGTAAAATTTAAATTAGACCCCCCTTCACATAGGATGGAGGGATTTATGAATGTTTTAGATCTTGGCTTGGTAGTCAAAAAGTGTCCTGCTCAAACATTTAGTTCTGGTCAAACTAGGTCCCACTTTGCTGATCCACTTCTTACTAATGTTAGTTTTGATTGCTCCCAAAAATTGTATATGTTGCATACCCCCCTCTCATCATTCATAAAGTTAAGAAATTTTCTAAGCCTGGGGGTAGGCCATAGAAAGCTAGAAAAGCTAAAAAAGAAGCTGATGTAGGGATCCAGTCAACTTTGAATGGTAAATTTCCTACCTCTCAATGATTGACAAGGAGTGCCAAGAGTGCTCCTTGTCAGTTATGAAGATCCTCTTGTGGGGTTTTAGGGGCACTAATGCCCCTGAAAAACATAATATGATCAAGAAGTGTCTTGATTTATCTAATGTGGTATAGTCTTGCTTTAGGAGACTAAGCTATCGACAAATAACTTTCTGAAATCTGTTGGATGTTGGTCAATATGGAATTCCTCACATGTTCCTAGCTTAAATGCTTCTAGGGGTCTTGTTGTATTATGGAATCCTAAGACTATCAAGGCTCAACATCTTAATCAAGGAACTAATTGGAAAATGTTATCCATTCAACACTATGAACTTTCATTCCATTTGATTAATGTTTATGGCCCTACCCCTACATCAGATTAAAAAAGTTTATGGCTTACTCTTACAAGTTTTATCCAGCAATCAGTAGGTGCCAAATTTATTATTACTAGTGACTTTAATGTCATTCTTCATCCTAGGGATAAGTATGAAGGTATTATTCCCCTTCATAGAGCTACATAGGACTTTAATGGTTTTGTTCACAATAATGCTCTATTTGATGTTCCCCCACAAGATGTATCGTTCACTTGGACAAATAGAAGAATTGGGTTCCACTAGATTGCAATTAGATCGGATATATTTTTGTGTTCACAATGTTGGAAATTGGTGAATTATACTATCCTATCGGATACTACAATATACAAAATTTGACCATTTCCCTATTCAATTGTCCATTCTTCCATCAGATTCTTCTCTTTCTATTTTTTCTAGACCATCTTTTAAGTTTGAAAGTGTATGGTATCATCATCTCCACTTTGATGGCCTCTGAATTTTTTTTTGGAAGGATGCTCCACTAGAGCCAGGAACCAAAATGTTTTAGTTTCACAAGAAAATATAGTATGTTAAATGGCTTAGCAAGATATGGAATAAAAAAAAAATTAAAAATATTTTTGAGAAGAAAAAGGTGGTAGATAAAAAACTAGCTGAGATTAATGAACATATTTTACTCCATGGTTTAAATGTTAATGTAGTGCCTCTCATGTTTGTAGTTTTTACCTTGTCCATTTTTTATTCAAGAGATACTTGATAGTCTTACTGTTATTTGTACCTCGAGATGACCCAAGGGTCAGATGTTATACTTTGATTCAATACCATAAATGCTTTGTTGCTATGTTGTTCAGTTTGTCATATTTGTATGTTGATTCTATTTTGAGATGATAGTAGATCTATGAAGATATTTGGTTATATGGTTTATTGGACATATTTGTTGATTATGTTATGAGATGAATTTTATGTTATGGTTATTTACTTCATTCTTGTATCTTTACACTTTCTGTGAATGTGAGTGATGTAAATGGGTTAAATAGGTATTTTAATACATGTTTCTTTGGCTATGATATTATATGAAATTGCATTTGATCATGTATTTTAGTGTACAAGAATTATATCACTGGTAGTGGCACATGGAGTTAGTGATTCAACTGTTCATATTTTATCAATGTCATTGCTGTATGGTTGACATATCCTTAATTTTAATTGTTTTAATTAAAACCTTTTAGTGATTAGTAAATTTGAACTCATCTGCATTATGTGGTTAGACCAATGAGCATGTCTATTTATTTAGAGGTTTGCATTGTCACAAAAGTGTTAAGTGATTTTTTGTGATTTTGGGTTTTTGGTCTTTAAATCTTTTCGAACTTATTTTTTGCCATCTTTTCCTTAGGTGAATTCCTATTATGGAGAATAACCTATTTTTATTTAGGTCAATTTAGAGTCTAGCTACTGTACTATTTTTTTTTGGTTTGATTCGAAGTCTAGCTACTATAGTTGGCTATTTGCCCTAATCGACTATTCACTCAAAAAGTGAATAAATATTGGAAAAGTGATTTTATTATGGACTTCTCACTTTTTGGGAAAGGAAAATTTGAGAGCTTTTTAAGAATCCTCTTCTAAAGGATTTGAATTATGTTCATTCTCAGAGCTGTGAGTGTGGGTTTTCCGTGAGGTTAGTCTCATTGGATCTGACTTAGGGAGTTTATGCTTTGATATCACTTTCAATAGATTTAGTGGGTTGTTTATTTTATTGCATGGGTTTTAGTTTTTTCCCCTTTTGTTGTCAGGTAGGGCCTTCCCATTTTATTTTTTTTGCTCTATTTCATCTTCTGTTTCTTGAAGTAGTGTATTAGGAGGCTGAGAACTTGTGTTCCCCTCTATTTCTAGTTGTTAGTTCTTCCCAGTTGGTTAGGTATGAATGTTTCCCTATTTTTGGGATAAGGGTTTGGGGTTTTGAGCTGTTATGCTAGTCATTTTTGCATACGGTGTTCGATTTCATTTATTTTCAAATTTTTGGGGTTTCTGCACCCAAAGGGAAAATGGGTTTAATTTCAAAATTTTCTCAAAATTTGGGTTTTTTCCTCATTTTGCATGCCCCCCAATTTCCTCAAATTTTCTTGGCATGAGTTGGGTCATGGACCTGGAGTATCTGTTTGGATATCAATTGAACCTTCATTGAACTTTTATGCTGCATTGGGATGTGTGTTGCATCCATCCTCTCGATTCTATTTTCGGTTGAGTGACTTTTTTATTTATGTTCTCATCTAGTCCTTTTATTATGATCATCACAATGGTGGTGCACCACACATGAGTATGTGCACATATGATTTTCAGGGGACTTTTGGGCCTCGACCTTCTGCGGTACTTCTAGAAGTTATGATCATTGGGGTTGGGTTGGGAATTTTACATGCCTATAGGCACTCATCATTAGATGAGCATGGATAGGGTAGGGTAGCATATGGAGGGGATTTCTATCTCACAGATTGGTTTTCATGGCACTGGAGGTTGGAAGAGGAAGCTTTATATAAGTGATAACTAAATAAAACACTAGGTGGTAATAAAACTTAAAATAATAAAATGCATGTGCAAGAGCCTTTCCATTGAGGGAGTTGTATCCACATGATCTGAGCTTGGGCTTTTCAATGCCAAGTGACTGTCCATGATGTTAGCCCATACTTAGTAGCCCTTTTTGTGTCTAACTAGGACCTATATTTATGCATTGTTATGTCTTGGTTTCAGTCATCATACTGTCTGGTGTGTGTGTTAGCCATGGATATTGTTCTGTGTGTGTTTGTGGTTGGATCATTATCTCCATCAGCATGGTGAGTGTAGACCTATAGGTTCCATGTGGTTAGGAGGCATAGTTACCTTCACCACTACTAGGGACTATTGTATATAGATGATCTATCATTCTATCGCAACCCTTGTTGGATTTTTTCACTTGGTACTTTGGGTTCTAGAGTATGCTTTCTTGTGATTTATGCTTTCATTGGAATGCTCATATATCATGTTTTAGATGGTGTTATTTATTGACACATTTTCTTACTTTGATGATTAGCATGTGATAAGTGATGTTATCTACTTTGTAGGATTATTTTATGCTTTCTTATAGCATGTTAGATTTCTTTTCTACTATGTTGTATCATGTTTTAGTAGTGATGCCCCTATTATGATAGCACCAACAATTTGTTCTGTGGCTTGGGATGTTACGTGCAGAAAATGACTAGGGCCCATGATGGTCTTATGATGCCATTGGCAATTGGGAGGAACTGCCTATTTAGTGTTTTGATCATTGTAAGAATTTGGCTTAGGCCAGAATTCACCCAAGAACTAAAGAACTCAACACAAGCACACAGTACACCAAAAATAGATAGAGTGTGATCAAAATGATGATATTCATTCAATATTCAGCATAACAGTACACTAGGAGTGCCTATATATAAAGGCCTCAAGAGAGCTTCTAGAATGCATAGAAGTCAGCATCATGATATGTCATACAACCAGGCACATGTCCACCAGATATGGATTATCCTCCATTGAGCATGAAAATAAGTGCCATGATGTGAGGATAAGCCTACAATGATGTAGCACACAAATTAGTGGTGTAGACAACATGTTCTAAATGAGGAGTGTGGATAACTATGTTGTCATCATGACAACTCAGTGAATGATGCATACTCCTATGTTGTAGACACCATGTGCATAATTAGAGTTGAGTAACTCAATGAGAGTTCACAAACTTCTAAGTGTCTCACCTAATAATAATAAAATAATGTAAAATAATTAAATAATGCATTAACCTAAGTAAACTTAAGTAAGTGTAATAAGTAAATACTTATTTACACCAACACCCCCCCTTAAGTGCAACTTAGGGGAATGCCCTTAACCTTACAAAATCTAGGATGAAATGCAATATGGGTTCTAGCTATTAGGCCATGTTAGGTACCCATGTACATAATGATATGCAATCTTTCATAAAGCAAGGAAAGAGAGAAAACCTCATGGGAAAAACACTCCCCCAAAAAGAGAGATGAATAGGGATGCATGGATGGATGGAGTAATCAAGACTCCCCCATTACGACATACATCCAGTATATACATAAGAGAATGATGAGAAGAGGAAGAGAGACAGGATAGGCTCTCCCCCCCCCCCCCCCCCCCCCTCGCAAAGAAGAATGTTGAATAGTGACTACTCTAATGAAGAAGCTGATCCAAGATTTCAGAATTTTGTTCCTCCCCTTAGTAAGAAAAAATGCCAAGGGTACAAATGAGATGCTTCCGTTGTGCATGGAAATAATCCCATGGATAAGTGATGTTTCTAAAACCTACTCATCTAGCTGAAGAATGTGTCCCAAAGAACTATTTTTCTATGCAACTGATGAAGAACCTTGTTGCAACTGTTGATCATAAGTATCCACAATCACTTCAACCTATGAGGATCGATCATGTAGAGAATGAAAAAGAGAGTTAGATGGAACCCTCACAACAACTAAAGAAGGTACTTCTGCATCAAGAAGAAGAGGCGGATCATCAATACTATTCCCCAAATCTATCACTAAACTTGTATTTGGAAGATTAGATGTACCTTGTTGTTCTGGACCTATCACTGTGGCAATGTATGCATGTAGAATGAACTGATGTAGTTACCTCTCACTAAATTTGTCGATAGAACCCCTCGTGTCTAAATCTATTGAAGCAATAAAATTGAAATAACTATTAGTTTCCATAGTGTATGATGTGCGAAGAGGAGTAGAGGACAAGTTGGGTGAACTTTCCTCAAAGTAGACATCCTTCTCCACAAAAATATAATGTGTCTCAAGATCTAGAAGTCTATATGCCTTCACACTATCTTCTTAACCAATGAAGATACAAGGTTGAGGTGACTATGCCTTGCATTCCCTGGAAGATCTCTGTGCCCATGCAGGACAACCAAAGACTTTAAAGTGTGTCACAATAGGTTTTCTGCCGCACCATGCCTCAAAAGGAGTTTTTCCATCTAAGGCTGGATTAGGAGAATGATTAAGAATGTGAGTGGCACTTGAGATTGCTTCAACTTCTAATGATGGATCTAGAGACTTGGCATGAATCATGCAACTTTCCATAGACTTAAGAGTGTGGATCCTCAAAGCTGCAACATCTGTCTTATGCATATTGAATGCTGGTGGAGTTTGAAGATCAATTCCCTCATGTCTGCAAAAGTCCATAAGTCTTTTGTTCACATACATGCTTCCAATTTCCATTCATAGTACTTTGATGGTCTTTCTAGATTTCCATTCTACACGAGCCTTGAAGTCTAGAAACTTGTCCAACACTTCATTCTTACTATGTAGAAAGTAGACCCAAGTGAACCTTGAATAGTCATCAACAAAGGCCAGTATGTAGTGACCCTGGCTAAATGCAAAAGGACCTGCTAATACCATGTGAACCATCTATAGAACACTTGTTTCTCTTGAAGACTACTCTCTCTGTAACTTCCCCTTTAGATGCATATCCACTAAATCTATTGAACATTTACCCTTAGAAAAGTTGATTTGAGGTAGACCTTTGACCATATGGTTTGTGCAAAGTTGTTTAAGGTATCGGTAGTCAAGATGACCATACCGCTCATGCCATAATTGCATGTTGGAAATTGATTGAGATAACAAGGCCTTTGAAGGAGACTTGGGTGAAAAATGTGAGAAAGAGTACAACCTCTTGTTATCATTCACTTTCCCCACTACAACCAAGGAATCATCTTTAAGACTGTGCACCTAAATTGAGTCTGGAAGGAACTCAACTCTATGTCCATCTCTAAGGTGAGTGATTTGGTAGATTGATAGGAGATTCAAACTTAGGTTTGGAACATAGAGAACCTCTTGAAACTCTCCATTTTCTATTTCCACATTTCCTTTCCCTTCAACTTCCATTTTGCTATCATTCCCCATGAAGATGTGTGGTACCTTTGAATGCTTCATTGAAGAAAAATCATCCTTTGAAGAACCCATATGATAAGAGGCACCTGAGTCAAATATACATTCCTTTGAAGAGTTTGAATTAGCCATGAGTGCTTGCCCTTTGCCCTTGGAATCTGATGAAGACCCTTTATCCTTATAAGAATTAGGCAATGGAACATTATGTTTCTTCATTATATTGGTTAACTCATCAATCTTTTTAAGATAACACTCATGCTCTTCATGAGCTGATTTCTTACAATAACCACACTTCTTCTTCTCCTTATTGTTGTTGGCCCCTTTCTTATTGTTTTTCAAGGACTTGCCTTGTTGATGTGATTGTGGTGTTGTATTTTCTGCATCCTCAGATTTGTCCTTCTTCCATTTCTTCTTACCCTTTCCTTTATTTGAAGATTGTCCAGCTGAATGTTGAGAACCCTTATTGGCCACCAATGCTTTAGGCTGAGGTGATTTGAGAATCCCCATTGATTTCAACTTCTTTTCTTCATCATCCAACAGTTTAGCATATTCATCAAAAGTGACTTTCTTGTAGGCAGACCCTAAGGTAGTCTTTGAGGTGTTGAAAGAAGATACAAATGTGGAATACTCTGATGGCAGCTTGTTATGTATGAGATAGATCAGTCTATCATCTTTGATAGAACTCCCACAATCAATAAGCTTTGTCCTTAAACCATTCACCTTGATGATGAAATAATGGATGGAGTCATATGACTTAGGATCTAAGGAGACAAGCTCATCTTCAATCTTGAAGACATCCTTTTTAGGCACTTTACCATATAGGCTTTTGAGGGTATCCCAAGCTTCCTTGGATGTAGTACATTTTTTTATTTGATACATGATTTTATCATCTACCCTCAAACAAATATCACCTAGAGCTTTCCTATCCATTGCTACCCAAGTTGAAATATCACTATCTAAAACTTTATCACCTGTTGGTTTAGGAAGAGTACCGTCTACATATTGTGAAACTTCATTATGCATTAAGTGATACCACATTTTGATTGACCATGAAGCATAGTTATGAGGAGTTAATTTAGGAAACTTAAAGTTTCCCATAATGTAGAAAATGAAAGAAAAGTGTAGAAAAGAGAGAACACAACACCAAGAAAACCCCCCCAAAATAGATGCTTTGGTAACATTATCAATAGTGCAATTACAATGGGCCACTAGCCAATTTTGGCCTTCATGGACTTTTGATTTTCTTGTTACAACCTCTTAATGGAGTACAAATCTGAAACTTTACAATGTGCTACAATTCTGAAGCATTACAAAGCAAAGAAAGGCCCTATTACTGGAAGTGAAAATTTTTGTCCACACAACCCTATAATTTGATACTAGATCTGAAAAGTAGATGAAAAAATATACACTTTAAAAAAAAATAGAACCTGTTTTCGACTCCAAATGTGCCCGTACAGAGCGTTTGAAGTTGCAAAATGTAGGATTATGTAGGTACAGTTGCCAAACAATGCAATTTTTGAATAATCCTTGCACCAATAATATAAAGGAGCTGCACCATTGAAAAATTTAGAAAATTCTACCCAATTTCAAAAAAAATTACACCTGATTTGGAGTCCAAATGTCTAAGTTATGGCTTCCCAAAGTTGGACTACAAAAACCCAAATCAATCTGAAGAAGGGTTGTATCAATGAATGATGAGGTTAAATTTGATGGCCATATTATCATCATAGCAGTTGCAATTGGTTTGAAATGATGTCTAAATAGGCATCAAATTTAAGCTAGTGAACTGGATGACGTCAGCGCAAATTTTGGGCTCTCATGACGTGTCACCTAATGTGGCCTACCATACTATATGGATATGTATGAACAAATGACAAGACCAAATGACATGTTTACCATGTGTCATTGAGTAGGATTGCTAGCTTGGGTTGTAGACATGTCAGTCAAAGCTAACTGGGAAGACAATTGGCGTGTCTATGTGTATTGTGCTCTCTGTGTGGCCGGGCACTTATGTAGGGTGACACATGGCTATTGCATGTTGATGCCACCTATCTAAAGGAGCAGTGGGTTTCAAAATAGCAGAGGTCATTGAGTTTCATTTGGCGATGCTAGAATTATAGAGGGTGTTGGGATATTTTGCAACTGGTGCTAGATTTTGTAAGACTGCCATCAAAGGTGAAACTTGTCATGGCTAGAAAACTATTTGTAATCCCACATTCAATGGGCAGGTGCAACAAGTGCTATTGAAATAGCTACGGCCGTGAATGTTAAAATAAAGAGTTCACCTACCAGTGAATGGAATTGGAGGTGCCGGCTAGAACTATGACCAATTTCGATGCTAGAATTTTCAAGGTGTATGGCTCAGCAAGAATGTGCAAAATTGCAAAGATACCTCATGATTAATAACCCTGCAAATAAAATAAAATTCCACCAAATATAGAGCTGAGCCAAGGTGTCACTACCCAGGTCGGCAAAAAAAATTTTTTTGCTTGTAGAACTGACGAAAAAAAATAATTTCGAAAAAAATATTTTCTCTGCCTGTACAACTGATGAAAAAAATAATTTCAAAAATAACAAAGAATTTCAGATCTAAAAAATGATAGTTAGATCAAATAAAATGACCATATGTGAATTGCAAATTGGGGCCTTCGGGTTTCACTTTGCAAAAAAAAAATTGCCTCACAATCAAATTTTACCAAATATATGCAAATTTATAGTCAATTTTCACTGAATTGACGCTCTAGACACAATGGTGAGGTCAGATCTGGCTCTAGATGCTCCCAATTTCTATGGATCCTCCAAATTTGTGTCAAAGTGCTAAAGCATGAATAGTTTTGAATGGCTATGTGTAGAGAATCTCCCTTGGCTCTTATACCATGTAAGAATTTGGCTTAGGCCAGAATTCACCCAAGAACTGAAGAACTCAACACAAGCACACAGTAGACCAAAAATATACAGAGTATAATCATAATGACAATATTCATTCAATATTCAACATAAGAGTACACTAGGAGTGCCTGTATATAAAGGCCTCAGGAGAGCTTCTAGAATGCATAGAATTCAGCATCATGATATGTCATACAACCAGGCACATGTCCACCAGATATGGATTATCCTCCATTGAGCACAGGATTAAGTGCCATGATGTGAGGATAAGCCTAGAATGGTGTAGCACGCAAATCAGTGGTGTAGACAACATGTGTTAAATGAGGAGTGTGGATAACTATGTTGTCATCATGACAACTCAGTGAATGATGCATACTCATGTGTTGTAGACACCATGTGCATAATTAGAGTTGCGTGATTCAATGAGAGTTCACAAAATCCTAAGTGTCTCACCTAATAATAATAATAAAATAATGCAAAATAATTAAATAATGCATTAACCTAAGTAAACTTAAGTAAGTGTAATTAGTAAATACTTATTTACACCATCAATCATTGTGATGTTACTTCTGTTATTGCGATGTTTCTTTCTAACACTATGATGTTTTCTTTTGTACTTTTACTGCTTACCATTGTTAGATGGTTAGTTGTTGTTCTTTCTGTCTTTCCATTATGGTTCAAGTGTTCTTGCCTTGAAATGTGGATCTAGTAGTCATCGATGTGGAGCTTTTATTCTCTATTTTTACCTCTTATGTTGTCCTTAAGTGTTTCTTGCAATCCTGGGCGACCATGTGTTAGCATGGTGCTATACAGTAAAGTATCGCATGCCCATTAGAAATGTATTGTGCATTCCCTAATTGTATCATATTGCCTCTTGGAGAATTATCATGTGATACTTTCCAATATTGCACCCCCTTTGAACAACTATCGTATGATACCTTTAAAGTATCGCATGCCATTTTGAGTTGTGTCACTCAATCCCTAAAAAGTGTCGCCCTCCTTCTTTAGAAGTATCGTGTGATACTAGAAAGTATTGCCCAGTGTTGATTTAAAGTATCACCTAGATTTTTACAAAATCTTGTCTAGGCAGGCAGTAGGCACTTTTGGTAAGACCTAGAATTTTTGGGAAGTGTTTTAGATACCCTCTTCAGTGTTCTTCAACCCTATGGTGTCGCATTTTGGATTCAGATTGTTTCTATTTGAATCTAGTTTTGCATCTTTCTACTGTCAATCCTTTAGCATTTAAAATATATCATTTAAGTATAAGTTGGCATATATTTTAATTCCTTATCCTTATACTTAAGATATATATTAATTTATGTGATGATTCATTTGAGATAGGTTCTAGACCTCTATGGGCTAAAATAAAGATTCTAGAAAATTTTAGGGCTTTAGAAATTCAGACTTAGCCAATTTTTAGGAGTCAGCATTTGTCTTTTAGCTTGGTTGATCTCTTATGTTTTCTCATGTATGTTTTGGTCAGTGGTGATGCTTGGAGATCTTTGGTGGTTGGTTCTTGGACAGTCTTCCGTTGCAATCTTTATGATCTTTGTATGTTGTTTTCATGTGCACTTACACTTGTTCTTTAAAAAATAATTATCTTGCTTGTATCTCATCCTTGTTTCCAAGGATCTCTAGGTGGGGCATTACATCTAGTATCAGAGCCCATGTTGCAACATTGGGATCTTTGTGTTATGCTTCCACTCTGGTTTTTTTTTTTTCTTGGGTATTGCTATATTATTTTGATTATTTGATATCTTGTCACTTCATACTTTCAACTCTTATACTTGTGATCTGACCATTCTGACATTATCTTGTTGTTCCCATAGTGATGCCTCCTACACATAGACTTGTGCCTATGGTGGTACCTATAGTGGTAACCATGGAGAAGAACACCAGGAAGAGGGACATCAGGAAGGAGAGGGAGAATGAGGTAATAACACTAATTAGAGTAGCGTGGAGGCATCGTTGCCAGTGCTCTAGAAAATTCTTGCTCAGTTGGACCCTCATGTGGAAGAATGCCAATAGGATCATGATCAAGAAGAGGTATCTCATCATGGAGATTCCGATCATTCAAAGAATAGAGAGGAAGAACATGAATGTGAGCAATCCTATACTCCACCGGGTGGAAGGGGACACCATCAGGGTGGTAGGGACCACAACAGTGAGGATTCCATTAGGTTGGATGTCATGAAGTCCCTTCAGCAATCCAAACCACCAGTGTATGATGGCATGGGAAGTGGCCTCAAGGCTGAGACTTGGTTGTTGGACATGGAGCATTGCTTCACCATATATATCCATATTCAACCAACATGAGGGCTCGTTGTGCAATTATGCAGTTGAGGGACCATCCATCCATTTGGTGGAACATTGGTAGTTAGAAGATTTAGGTTAGTGTTGTAGATCTCACTTGGGAGATCTTTGAGGAGAGGTTCTGAGAGAGATTCTTATCTCCTTAGTTTAGAGAGGGTTGTGCTTATGAGTTCTAGGCAATCTGGAAAGGAAATATGACAATGGATTAGTACAAAATTTGGCTCTTTGAACTTAGGTAGTATTCATGCTATAAAAATGATGATTTACTCCTAGCTCACCATTTCATTCAAGGCCTTAGGGATTCCCTCATTGGAGAAGTTTGTATGCACCAACCTAGGACTCCTATTCTTACTATAGAGAAGGCACAACTTATAGAGTAGAATCTAGCTAGAGGTTTCAGTAGTAGATATGGTTCTCAAGACCAAAGTGCAAAGAATTCAAGGTAGGATGCACAGTATTCTCAATCCTCAGGGAAGAATCAAGCCCAGTTAGAACACTCTCAAGGTGGTTATCATGGTAAGACTAAGAAGAAGTTTTGGCAAAAGGATGGACAGTCTTCTGGTACCTCTAGAAAGAAGGGAGATAACCAAAACCAAGGATAGAAGCCTCAATAGAATTGACCCCCTCTGAATTTTTAGTAAAATTCTAGCAAGGGTAGTGCACCTTATTCCAATGCTACTTAGGGTGGTTGTGGAATAGGTCCCAACTTTATAGGAAATTGTTATTCTTGTGGTCAACCTAGCGATAAATCTTTTTAGTTCTCCATTAAACCATCTTGAGGACCTGGTAAGGGTGCAGTGAGATCTGAGCCTACTGTAGGAGATGTGAGTAGGGATCATAGAGTCTTTTTAGTGGTTGACAACTATCAATCTAAGTATCAAGGAATGGTAGCCAAGGCTATAGGTGTGTTACATGGTATTTCAACTTCAATTTTTTTTGAATTTGGTGCTTCAGATTCTTTTGTATCACCATCTCTTGTTTAGCAATATGGGCTAGTGGTAATGCATCAGGTTGATAGGTGGTAGGTTAAGTTAGCCATGGGTTCCAAGGTGGTTTTTGACTTGTTTGTTAGAGGTTGTAGTTTGAATTTAGGAAACTTCACCACCATAGTAGATCTATGCATTCTACCTCTAGGATTGTATGACATTGTGTTGGGCATGGATTGATTAGTTGCCCATCAGGCAAGTATTGATTATCATCATAAGAGGGTATAGTGTGTTGATGACATAGGTGGGAAGGTGGAACTTTTGGGAGTTCCATGACCAGTCTCACTTCGGATGATCTCAGCTAATCAATTGAAGTGGAGTGTGCAGAAAGGTTATCAATTATTCATTGCTTCTGTTAGTGATCTTGAGGAAGCTGAGAGTCATATGGTGACACTTGATGATCACCCACTCCTTCATGAGTATGTAGATGTGTTTCCTAATGAGATTCTAGGTATGCCACTCAATGTGACATTAATTTTTAGATTGATCTTATACTAGGAGCGAGCCGATTTCACAAGCTCCTTACCACATGACTACTCAGGAGTTGAGTGAGCTTAGATTGCAATTGGAGGAATTGTTGGCCAAGGGCCATATTCATCCTAGTGTATCCTTGTGGGGTTCACCAGTCATCTTCATGAAGAAGAAGGATGGTTCATTGCATTTGTGCATTGATTACCGCCATTTGAATAAGGTGACGGTGAAGAACCATTATCCTTTGCTAAGGATAGATGACTTATTCAATCAGATGAAGGGAGCACGAGTTTTCTTGAAGAATACCATCAACTTTGTATTTAGGAGGCTAATATTCATCAAACAATTTTTTTTACATAGTATGGGTATTATGAGTTCATGGTTGTACCCTTTGGGTTAACCAATGTACCATCAGTATTTATGAGTTTGATGAATGGTGTATCTCACACTTACCTCGATCAGTGTATCATTGTATTCCTAGATGATATATTGATCTATTCAATGATTGTGGAGGAGCACAAAGTCCATTTACATTAGGTATTACATTGCTTGAGAGACCATCAGTTATATAGCAACTTGAGTGAATGTGGGTTCTTCTAGTTAGAGGTGAAGTATTTGGGAAACATCATCACTAGTGATAGTATTGCAATGGATCTAGAGAAGATTTGTGCTATCATGCATTGGCTGGTACCCACTAATGTCTCCAAAGTTCATAGTTTTAGGGGATTGGTGGGTTACTATCATCACTTCATGAAAGATTTTTCATGAGTAGCTCACCCCATCACTTCTCTTCAAAGGAAAGGGAAGAAGTATGTTTGGTCAGACCAGTGTGAGGCAACATTTAATACTCTTAAGGAATGTTTGACTAGTGCACTAGTTCTTGCAGTGCCTAATCTTATAGGTGATTTCATGGTTTCCACAGATGCTTTTTTGGAAGGTGTGGGTGTGGTGTTGATGCAGGATGGTCAAGTGATTGCATTTGGGTCTACAAAACTCAAGGACCATGAGCTTAACTACCCCACTCATGATTTGGAACTCGTGGCTGTAGGGCATTCCCTTGTCCATTGGAGGCATTTTCTTTTGGGACACAGGTTTGAGTTGCATAGTAATCATAGGAGCTTGCAGTATATCTTTACTCAGCCAAACCTGAATGCACGATAGCGTCATTGGATGGAGTTCATGTGCGAGTATGACTTTAATGTCCATTACATTAAAGGAAAGGAGAATGTCATTGCAAATGCCTTGAGCATAAGATGACATGAGGTATTAGTGATGTCATTGGAAGTAGATTTGCAAGGCCATATCTTGGACGCTTTGCCTAGTGAACTTGGTATTAGGAGGTGAGGGCGAAGATCAAGTCCAGAGATACCCTTGAAGGGAGATTTTTAGGTTATGTGCTTGAGTTTGATGGACTACTACATCACAAGGGGTGTATCTATGTACTCATGTTGGGTGATCTTTGTACCTTGGTTTTGTTGGAAGTGCATCATGCACCATATTCTACACATCTCAGAGTCAAGAAGATGCATGTTGATCTCAAATAGCTATATTTTTGGGTAGGGATGAGGCATGATGTGCCAAAGAGTGAAATAAGAGCATTAGCATCCAATGGGTCTTTTGCAACCATATATCATTCTAGAGTGGAAGTGGGGTATGATATCTATTGATTTTATCATAGGGTTGCCTATGTCATCGCGGAGACATGATTGTGTCATGGTGACAGTGGACAAGTTGTCCAACGTAGCACATTTTTCACCCATGAGAGCATCCTATGTAGCTTCTTCTATAGCACATGTTTTCTTGGAGGATATTTTTCATTTTCATGGGATTCCTTGTCAGATCATTTCAGATAGAGATCTAGCATGTTTACTTCTGCACTATGGATGTCTCTCCAACATGCATTGGGTGCTTAGCTAAATTTTAGTTTAGCTTATCACCCAGAGACGAATGGTCAAACTGAGAGAGTGAATCAAGTCTTTGAGGATGCTTTGCATGTATGTTACGGATAGGAAAGTGAAGTGGGAGGACTATTTGTACCTTTTTGAGTTTGCATACAACCACAATTATCATAATTCTCTTGGCATGTCACCTTTTTAGGCCTTGTATGGCAGACCATGAAATACCCCTTTGAGTTGGGATCATTTAGAGGACTGAGTTCTTTTGGGTCCAGTGATGCTTCAAGATATGGAGTAGTAGGTTGTACACATCAGAGAGCATTTGGTTACTGCTCAGGGCAGGCAGAAGAAGTATGTAGATGTTCATAGGTTGGATTGTCATTTTTTCTATTGGTGATAGGGTGTTTTTGAGAGAGCATCCAAGGAAGAGCCCCATTGATTATGGGAAATGCTCTAAGTTGGCACCACATTTTGTTAGACCTTTTGAGATCCTCAAGAGGATTTCTTTTGTTTCTTATCGACTAGTGTTGCCACCTAGCTTATCATGCATTCATAATATTTTTTATATTTCTATGTTGAGACAATATATTCTAGATGCAACCCATGTTCTTGATTGGGATGCTTTGTAGGTAGTGGATGGGAAATTTACTTTGGAGCCTATTCATATCCTACACCACTAGAGGTTGACCTTACAAGGTTGGGACATAGAGTAGTTAAGGGTCTAATGGGACCCGAGTGATGAGACCTCTGCAACTTGGGAAGATGCTACATGATTGAGGGGATTGTACCCCTATCATTTTTAAAGCTTCTAGGAGTAAGCCTATGCTACTGGGGGAGATGTAGTGTCTCTCATGTTTGTAATCTGTATCTTGTCCATTTTTTATTCAAGAGATACTTGACACTCTTATTGTTATTTGTACCTTGAGATGACCCGAGGGTCAGAATTTATACTTTGATTCAGTACCATAGATGCTTTACTGCTATGTTGTTTAGTTTATCATATTTGCGTGTTGATGCTATTTTGAGATGATAGTAGATCTATCATGATATCTAGTTATATGGTTTATTGGGCATATTTGTTGATTATGTTATGAGATGAATTTTATGTTATGGTTATTTACTTCATTCTTGTATCTTTACACTTTTTTTGAATGTGAGTGATGTAAATGAGCTAAATAGGCATTTTAATACATGTTGCTTCTACTATGATATTATATGCAATTGCATTTGATCGTGTATTTTAGTGTGTAGGAATTATATCCCTGGTAGTGGCACATGGAAATAGTGATTCACCTATTCATATTTTACCAATATCATCCCTATATGGTTGACGTATCCTTATTTTTAATTTTTTTAATTAAAACCTTTTGGTGATTAGTAAATTTGAACTCATCTGCATTATTTGATTAGACCAGTGAGGATGTTTGTGCATTTAGAGGTTCACATTGTCACGAAAGTGTTAAGTGATTTTCTGTTATTTTGGGTTTTTGGGCTATAAATCTTTTTGGATTTATTTTTTGGTAGCTTTGCCTTAGGTGAATTCCCATTATGGAGAATAACCTATTTTTGTTTGGATCAATTTGGAGTCTAGTTACTATATTTGGCTATTTTTCCTAATCGACCATTCACTCAAAAAGTGAATAAATATTGGAAAAGTGATTTTATTATGGACTTCTCACTTTTTGAAAAAGGAAAATTTGAGAGCTTTTTGGAATCCTCTTCTGAAGGATTTGAATTATGTTCATTCTAGGAGCTATGAGCATGGGTTTTTCACAAGGTTAGTCTCATTGGATCTGGATCTGGGAGTTTATGCGTTGCCATCACTTTCAGCAGATTTGGCAAGTTGTTTATTTTATTGCACAGGTTTTGGTTTCTACCCCTTTTGCTATCAGGTAGGGCCTTCCTTTTCTTTTGCTTTGTTTCAGCTTTTGCTTCTTGTAGTAGTGTGTTTGGAGGCTGAGAACTATTGTTCCCCTCTGTTTCTAGTTGTTGATTCTTCCCGGTTGGCTGGGTATGAACATTTTCCCTATTTTTAGGATAAGGGTTTGGGGTTTTGAGCCATTATGCTGGCCATTTTTGCATACGGTGTCTAATTTCATTTTTTTTTTTTAGGGTTTTTGCACCCAAAGGTCAAATGGGTTTTAATTTCAGAATTTTTCCAAAATTTGGGGTTTTTACCTCATTTTGTGTTCTACCCTATTTTCTCAAGTTTTCTTGGCATGAGTTGGGTCGTGGAACTATAGTATCCATTTGGATATAGGTTGGACCTTTATTGCACTTTTATGTTGCATTGTGATGCATGTTGCATCCATCCTCTTGATTCTATTTTTAGTTGAGTGACTTTCTGATTTATTTTCTCATCCAGTCCTTATATTATGATCTTCATGATGGTGGTGTGCCACACACGAGTACGTGCATGTATGATTGTCAGAGGACTTGCGGGTCTTCTCCTTTCATGGTACTTTCAGAAGTTATGATCATTAGGGTTGGGTTAGGAATTTTGGATGCCTACGGGCACACATCGTTGGATGAGCATGGGTAGTGTAGGGTAGCATATAGAGGGGGCTTCTATCTCGCAACTCGGTGTTCATGGCACCAAAGGTTGGCAGAGGGAGCTTTATATAAGTGATAACTAAATAAAACACTATGTGGTAATAAAACTTAAGATAATAAAATGCATGTGTGAGAGCCTTACCGTTAAGGGAGTTGTATCCTCACAATTCAAGCTTGGGCTTTTCGATGCCAAGTGAATCTCCATGATCTTGGACCCTACTTAGTAGCCCTTTCTGTGTCTAACCAGGACCTATAGTTATGTATTGTTATGTCTTGGTTTCAATCATCATACTGTCTGGTATGTGTGTTAGCCATGGATGTTGTTCTGTGTGTGTTTGTGGTTGGATCATTATCTCCATCAGGACAATGGGTGTGGACCTACAGGTGTCATGTGGTTGGGAGGTGTAGCTGCCTTCACCACTGCTAGGGATTGGTGTACAAAGATGGTCTATCATTCTAGCACAACCGCTTTTGGATGTTTTCACTTGGTACTTTAGGTTCCAAAGTATGCCTTCTTGTGATTTATGCTTTCATTGGAATGCTCATATATCATGTTTTAGATGGTGTTATTTATTGATGCATATCCTTACTTTGATGATTAGCATGTGATAGGTGATGTTATCTACTTTGTAGGATTATCTTATGCTTTGTTCTAGCATGTTAGATTTCCTTTCTGCTATGTTGTAACATATTTTAGTAGTGACGTCCCTATTACGATAGCATCGATGATTTGTTCAGTGTATTGAGATGTTATGTGCAGAGGATGGCTTGGGCCCACGATGGTCTTATGATGCCATTGATAGTTGGGAGGAACTACATATTTAGTGTTTTGATCATTGCAATGTTACTTCCATTATTTCAATGTTGCTTTCAGTACACTACGATGTTTCCTTCTGTACTTTTACTGCTTACTGTTGTTAGATGATTAGTTGTTGTTCTTTCCATCTTTTTGTTGTGATTCAATTTCTCTTGCCTTGAAATGTGGATCCAGTACTCCCCAATGTGGAGGTTTTATTCTCTATTTTTACCTCTTATGTTGTCCTTGAGTTTTTCTTGCAATCCTACGTGACCATGTGTCAGCATGGTGTGATACAATAAAGTATCGCACACCTGTTAGAAATGTATCATGTGTTCCCTTATTGTATCACACGCCTCTTGTAGAATTATCATGCAATACTTTCCAGTATCACACCCCTTTTGAAGAATTCTTGTACGATACCCTTAAAGTATCACACACCCTTTTGAGTTGTGTCACCCAATCCCTGAAAGTGTTGTCCTCCTTCTTTAGAAGTATCATGTGATACTAGAAAGTATCACCTAGTGCTGATTTTTAAAAGTATCACCTAAATTTTTGCAAAAACATGTGTGGATGGGTAGTGGGTACTTTTGGTAAGACCCAAACTTTTTGGGAAGTGTTTTGGATACACTCTTTGGTATTCTTCAACCCTATGGTGTGACATTTTGGATTCAAATTGTTTCTATTCGAATCCAGTTCTGTGTCTTTCCATTGTCAGTCCTTTGGGGTTTAAAATATATCGTTTAAGTATAAGGAAATTATATTTAAGATATATTTTAATTTATGCAACGATTCATTTGAGATAGGTTCTAGACCTCTACGGGCTAAGATAAAGATTTTAGGAAATTTCAGGGCTTCAAAAATTTAGACTTAGCCAATTTTCAGGAGTCAGTATTTGTCTTTTAGCTTGGCCAATCTCTTATGTTTTCTTATTGATGTTTTGGTCAGTGGTGATGCTTGGAGATCTTTGGTGGTTAGTTGTTGGACAGTCTTCTGTTACGATCTTTGTGATCTATGTATGTTTTTATCATGTGCATTTACACTTTTTCTTTAAATTTTTTTATCTTGCTTGTATCTCATCCTTGTTTCGAAGGATTTTTGGGTGGGGCATTACAACTAATATGCATTCAAGATATAAGAATTTGCAAAAAGAGTGATCTAAATTATGTAAGCAAGAAGAAGAGTATTGGAGAAAAAAGTCTAGAGAATTGTGGCTTCAACAAGGGGATCAGAATACTAAGTTTTTTCATGCATTTACTAAACAAAATAATGCTAATAATACAATCTTTACAATTCACAACCATCTAGAAAATTTGATTTCTAATGCTAAGGGCATTCTAATTAAGAGTCTAAGGTTCTTCTCTAATCTACTTTCCCCTTGACTATAGGATTCCCCCTCTTCTCACATTATGGATGAGATCTTGGATTTCATTCCTTATTTGATTATGCAACAAGACATTTTGATTCTTATGGCCCCATTTACTCTTTCTGAGATCTGTGTTGTAATCTTTTCTATGCCTGTTGATAAGGCACCAGGCCCTGATGGGTTCACTACATTATATTTTCAAAAATGTTGGGATGTCATTTGTTTTGAATTGCTTGAGGTTCTTGAAGAATCGAGGAAAAATGTTTCCATTTTGAAGAACTTTAATACCACCAATATTGCTCTCATCCCAAAGCTTAATGATCCCTATTCTCTTTTTGATTTTTGTCCTATTTCTTTATGTAACACTATCTATAGTATTATCACAAGGGCTATTTATTTGCAACTTAAACTGATTATTCCAAAAATTATATCGACATAACAAGGGGGTTTTTTTCTTGGTCAAGAAACAACTAAGGGAGCTATAATAGCCCATGAGACCCTTCATTCCATCAAAGAACATAATATTGCAGTTTTTGTTGCCAAATTAAATATGATGAAGGCTTATGATAAACTAAGTTGGTCTTTTCTTCTTCTTGTCCTTCATCAATTTGGTTTTTCTTCTAGGTGGTGTAAATGGATCAAAGCTTGCATTTCAGGTGCACATTTTTCTATTCTCTTTAATAGTGCACCAACAGGTTTCTTTGCCTCTTCCCAAGGAGTTCTTCAATGTGACCCTCTTTCTCCCTTCTTGTTTATCATTATGGTAGAGGCCTTAACTAGACTTATTAACTCTTTTAGTAAAAAAAGGTTGTGGAAAGGTATCAATATTGTAGGTATATCTTTGTCCATAACCCATTCTTTTTTTGCCGATGATACTTTACTCTTTGGATCATCTACATATCAAGAAGCACAAAGTATGAAGAAAGCCATTTCTCATGCCCAAAATTTATAGGCAAAAAATACCCAAAAAAAAATTTAAAGAATATGATTTAGTAAGATAATACGGTCGATAAAGTTTAAATGTTTAATTACAATTTTAATTATTTACTTTAGGCTTCATGAATTAATTAACTTCAATCAACCTCATTCTAATTTACATTCTAAACCCTTAATCCAAAACCTAAACTAACTTTAAAAACTTCTCCAACATACTATAATAGTCTAATTAATTAATTTAATGTTTACTATTAAGATTGATGACTCGAACAAATTCAATAAATCTATATTTTAATCTAAACTTTATTCTAAACTATCATGAGATTTAAGTCCAACGTTACAATGCCAATATTACGTTTAATTCTAGCTAATTCACAATAGTATCAAAACTAATTAATAAAATGTTAAAATTATTTTAATTAAAGCATTCAAATTTCTAGTTAAAACTTTTCAAATTAAAACTACTTTAATACTCTAACATCTAAAACACTATTATATACTAACATCCATGCCAACATAAAACATTATATCTCTCCTAATGTTATCTAATATCTACAATTCTAACTAAGTTTTAATACCATCCCTATTCAAAATTAAATATAAATTTAAATCCTAACTATCATCTAATAAGCTATCCTAAAAAAAACTACTTACTATATACTTTACAACCTACACTAATATTAAAATTAACTCTCATAACATAAATAAATTAAAGCCACTGCATATCTATACAACTAAATTAAACCTAACATTGATTAATTATGATAAATTATCACTACACATCATATAACTAACTACCCTATACTACTCATCCTACATACTAACCTATACCTAAGCTAGCCCAAAACGTGGGCCATACTCTAAGGGAGCGTGCTATCCCAAGCCTGCGCACTGTAGACTTGGTCCCCACTTCCCTCCACCTTGCGTGTCTTTCAAACCATAGGCAGTGCTTGGAATGGAATGGGAGGGGGCGGTTAAAAGGTAAGTTTTAATTTTTTTTTGTTTTTGCACACATCAGTAGATCAAGAAATCACATGCATTATGTAAATCACATATTAGAAAAAAAACATATAACTTAAAGCATCCATTTTCTAATAATCAATTATTTATCTAATTCTACTCATATTTCCGGCCATTAGACTTGCATAATCAATATGTTAGTTTTGCATTCATTTACTTCATCATTACACATTTTCATAAAGCATTAAATGACAAAATCAAATAACTGAAGTAAAGCATCACATAATGTAAAATAGCATAATAATGTTCAGTGCATCAAATAATGTTTTGACATATCAAGTCATGAGTATCAAAATAGTAATGTATCATCAATGCTAGGATGGGTCAAGGCGAGGCCTCACACCATTGACCTATATATACAAGTTTCAGGTCAATGTATCAATACAACTAAATTTAAAATTTATATTTTTAATACATCCCAATTGGTTACTTAAAGAATAATCCATCTTCTTGGTTTTCCCCATGATCATTTACCTTCTACTTATCTAGGTGTTCCCTTACTTATGGGATTAAACAAACCCTGTTATTGAAAATCTATGACTAATCATAACAATACTAGAATTAATGCTTCGAAGGGTCATTGGTTATCTCTCTTGGGTGGAATTTTTCTTATCAAAAATATTATCTCTACCATTCCTAATTATTGCATCTCCTTTCTACAAGCCCCTGAAGGTATCATCTCTCAAATTGAAACTTTAATCCACACCTTTCTTTGGTCAGATATTATGAATGGTCAAAAGAAATACTGCTAATTTCTTTTCATGCCATGTCAACCTCTTATAGAATAGGTGGTGTTAGACTTCCCAACATTACCAATAGGAATAGGGCTTTTGGTGCTAAACTTGTTTGGCAAATGTATGAAAAATCCTCTGCTAAATGGTGTCGCCTTTTACAAGAGAAATATCTAGATAACTTGGAACCTTCCAGAGTTCTTACTACGCTAGACCCACCAAAGGGGTTTGTCATTTGGGATTTCATGATGGTTTCTTGAGAAGCTATCACTTCATTCGTATCATGGCAAGTGAACAACAAGAATAGTATCAATTTTTGGTTTGATTCATGGAATGAGACACCCCCCCCCAACTTGCCACTTTTGATTCTTTAAAGTATTTTTCAAACATAGTGAGTCAAGCTTGGGGGACATCTTTTTCTACTTATGTCTCAAGTATTCATAGATTCACGAGGCTAGTCATTTGGCAAGACCCCTCAATTCTTCCTATATCCCACAATCAGGTTGCTTCTTTTAAACAAGTACTAGCTCAAAGGAATATTTATATGTCTACTCAACCAGATTGGCTCTTTTGGGTTCCAGCTAAAGATGGTAAATACTCTATTAAACTAGGATACTTGGCTCTCCAACACAACTAGTTTAATCATACCACATATCATATTTTTGAATTCTGTTGGAATAGCTCAATTCTGGAAAGAGTAGGATGCTTTGCATGGCTTGCACTAAAGAACTGAATTTTAACTAGTGATCGTCTTCCTAGATTGAACATTTCTTATCCCTTTAACTGTGTGCTCTGTCTACAAGTTATAGAAAGAACAAATCACCTCATTTAAAACTGCTCTTTTGCCCAAGATTATTGGTATTTTGTCCATAATAAGCTTAATTTTCATATTTCATTACCTAATTCTCTATGAGATTTATTCTAAAAATGGCCAATCTTATACTCTAAATCAATGTTTTCATGTCTTTAGAAGTGCATCCTTGCATCTATAGTATGGGTAATTTAGTGGAAAAGAAACAAGAGAATTTTTAGACAAACATCATCTCCAATCCCTCAATTTTTTTAAGGATTAGAGAGATCAATTGTTGAGCTTGTTAATGCTTCAATAAGTAAATATAAGGGTAAACATGTTTTTTTGTCCTTGGGATGGCTATATTATTCATCAGTGGAAGGATTTACTTTTTCCTCGTCTACCTACTCCATTGTGTCCATCCAAGATTCCTCTTATCCGAGCACAAACCAAGTGGATTCTTCCAAGTGACGGTTATTTCAAACTCAATTTTGATGGGGCCTCTAGAGGAAATCTAGACAACTCTAGCTATGGCATAGTCATTAGAGATTTTAAAAGTCATGTGATTGCAGCAAAATCATCTTCTCTCCCTCAGTGTACTAATAACAAAGTTGAGGCCTTGGCCTTGCTTTTTGATTTGGAACTTGTAGAATCACTTTCTATATCTAAGTTACATGTTGAAGGAGATTCATCATTTATTATTAATGCGTGTACTAAAAATCATATATATAATTGGTCCATATAATATATATTACATCAAGTATGGTCCCTTCTTGATTCAATCTCTGAATGTTACATCATACATAATTATAGGGAAAGCAATCTTTTAGCTGATTGTCTGGCTAATTTGGGTACTGATAGGGTTTATATTAACTCTTTACTTTATGCACTTAACCTTCTTGATCTCCCCAACTTGGTTAATATTGTGACAAAAGAATATCTTTAGAATGAGGTTGAGTCCTTCTCATATTTTATTTGATAGTAAATCATGACTTATCTATGATTTCACATGTTCTTTATTTTATGGATCTCACTTGTTCTTTTGAGATATTGTATGTTGGTCAGGGTCTTGGATTGCACTTGCAATAGATGGCTCTCTAATATCATGGTCTCAATTGGAGGTTTGGATGTAGATCAGTGATGGTAATCTTTATGACAGTTTTTGACTAAGCTCTTGGTTTTTGTTAGAAGTTGTAATCTTTCCTTGGTGTGTTTATAAACCAAGGTTAGACCTCCTTTCTTATTGTTATAATATATTAGGATATAAGCCAAGGTATCCTAATATATTTCTTTTTTGTCTTTTTTCCACTACACCTTATTTTGTCATCTAGTGGAATATGTGAGGACAAATATATATTGTAATTTGTAATTTAGATTATTCCTCCTTAAGAGGAATCTCACACTCGGCCTCACACACTTATGAATGGTGGCATTCATAGACATGGGAGTTACATTCTAACTCCTCTCTCTCATCTCTATTTAAGAGATGACCCTCTTCTCTCATTTCTCAATGAGGTTTCTTCCTCTTCTCAATTATTGTATGAGCGATTGCTCTCTTTCTCTTGCTCTCTCTCTTTTCCTTCTTAGGCTTTTCATGCCTCATTCATAATGTCACAAGGGGTTTTCTTTGCTTTCCCCTTTCCAAATATCTTGTCTCATGGTGTTGGATCTTGAAGCTTTCTTTCTCCTATTTTATGGTAATATCTTTTCATGCATTAACTCACTTAGATTCTTTCCTGGTTTTTGCTTATTTCTATATTTCTTTTTCCATTTCTAACATGGTATCAGAGCAGTTTAATCTTTTTTTTGAGTGTTTGCATGAAGGTACGATTCGAAGGAGACTCTTGAGAGAGATTTTACTAATTTCTTTTTTAATCTTCTTAACTTGGAAGAAAATGAATTTTTTTTCTTTTTTGAGTTTGGCTGGTTTACCGCAAAACTTGATTAAGTTCTATTTGCTCTAATTTGTGCAAGTTACTTCTTATTTTCTATTAGTTTTCATCTAACTCCTTTGGAAGGCTTGCCACCAAAGCGTTCACAGTTTGTTTTCTAAAAAAATTTTTTGCTTAAGAAATGGCTCCTTGACTATATATCGTGCTTCTATGGTTTTTTGTCTTTTTTCCATGAACTACTCAACTGGATGCTGGTTTTATCTATTTGGAGGAAGCACTAAGCTCACTTGTGCATTATATTCTAATCTTCATCTCTTCTTGGAATTTAGAATATATCTCTTTTAAAATTTAAAAATTTATTTCAACCATCCGCAAGAATTTCTACAGAAAGCTTGTTGTTTGTTTCTGTTGGAGGGCTTCTAGTAAATATTTTGGGGTTGGTGTTTTTTTTTTTTCACGAGGAGCACCATCATGCCCATGGTGGCAGTAGCTGTTCTCATTCTAATGGATCTCTCTCTCATTCCCATTCGCATGAAAGGTCTTGGAAGTAGGCTTCCAAGACCAGGCCCACCTACTCCCCCATTGTTCTTGAAGGACCTCCTTGTACAGGTAACGTCCCTGTAGTGTTTGTGGTTGTATGATCTGTGTTTGCAACAACTGGAGATGCAGACGGCGCTGATCCATGTACTAAATGGATGGTACGATCGCTTTGCTAACCATAACTCAAAAGTGAATTATCATCCTTCAAAATGTGGCCCTTTTAAATTAACCATTGTTGGTCTGCGGGAATATCACATCGCGAAGCCAAGAGTTGTTTTCATGCCGCTTTCCAAGTATTCCATGGCCTTGTCAGCCGCTTGTTTCTTCAAGTCATCCTGCGTAAGGACCTTGCTTGTTGTCATGGCTTTAACGCTTAGCCTCGGCCCACTTGCTGAAATATTACACTTCGGATTAAGTAGTTTTGTCCTTGCGTCTAGCCTCACTGTCTTAGCCAGAGTTTTGACTTGTGCACTTGCTGTAATTGTATCTGCAATACATGCATTGGGTTTTTTCTTGTCCTTTCTCAAGCTCTATACAAGATTTGTGGGGTCTGAGTCAAAGTTATGACTAACATCTGTGAGAGAGATCTTAGATGAATCTAGGTTCTGAAAAGTGGCCTCTGCTGTTGATAGTGCCCTTTCAAAAAATTTTTTATTCTCCTTCATGCCTGCTCCTAGAGCGTTAGAGTCGAAGGAAAAAGATTTTTTGTTCACATACATGTCTTGTAATTGCTCAAAGGGAAGCTGCAGAGTCAACAAAACTTCACTGGCAACATTGCTCATGCATAAACTGCTCATGAACCTCTTCTTAGGCACTTGCATTTTCCCACCCATTGGGAGTCTATTTCCAAAGAAATGTCTAGAATGAGGGGCAACAGGAATCAGGCATTGAGATTCTGGAGATGAGTAGTTGATAGCGACCATGGAAGAAGCAGAAAGTCCTGCCATTCCTGAGATTGCCATTGCCATTACTTTTTTTCTGGGCGCATTTACAAAATGGAGAGAGGACCATATATTTTTCTTCATCCATTCATAGTCTCCCCTGTCCACATCATTTCAGACCTCACATCGCCTCTCTGGAAAAAAAAAAAATTTGTGTCTTCTGCCTCGGCGGCCCTGATTCAGATTTCGAGTACAACAGAGTAATCAATCGAAATCTGCTAGTTTTTTTTCTG
Source organism: Cupressus sempervirens (assembly GCA_028749045.1). Lineage (NCBI taxonomy): Eukaryota > Viridiplantae > Streptophyta > Pinopsida > Cupressales > Cupressaceae > Cupressus > Cupressus sempervirens. Next base: position 628,021,631 of record CM053784.1, read on the forward strand.
AATCAATTTCCAACTTTTTTTCTCCTTATGTTCTAATTTGTGCGGAATCCAAATCTCTCGAAAAAACTTGGGCATTCTAGCACTGAGAACCATTTCATTCTTTGATATTCAAAACCTATATCGAGCTCTAAATCAGAAAAGCGAATACTTTAAATTGGAGGCTTTGCAGTGGACGAGGAGGAAGATTGCGCTTTGCCATCTTTTCTTCAAACTCGTCCATATCGTTATAGCTGTCAGAACCCTTTTTTTAGAATATAATTATTCTTTTGTTATATTCGTGGCCACCAACTATAATTATTCTATTTTGTATGTTTGCTTTTAACATATTATTATTCTTTAAGCTGGAGTATTTTTCTTGTCTTTTCATGCAAGATTCTTTTTCTTATTTTAGCTCTTGACAGAGGCACCATTTGCTTTTATCATTGCCTTTTGTCAACCTATTTTTGGCATGTAATCATTCATTGTCAGACAGCTCAAACACATGTCCAATATTTTACTTCAAATCTCTCCTACTCCTTTGTTGAGATTCTTTTTAATATAAGTTTAAACTAATTAAATCTCTTCCATTGAAAAGAATCTAAAATTACGCGGTTTTAAGTTTTTCAAAAAAAAAGGGAGAAGTTGTAGGATAAAATTTTTTTATGAGAAGTTTTCTTAGTATTAAAACTAATTAAGTTTTATTATTATTTTTACATAAAAAATTAAGAGTTTTTATGTTTTTTTAAAAATAAATAAATAAATATCCTCATTTATAATTCCTTTTCTTGCCATAATCTAGGAGGATTCTTGTCTTTGTTGGTGATATCTTCTCACTTGTGTTCACCTTGCATGGAGATTTTAACTGATATCTAATAATTTATACTTATTGCTCTTCCAAATACTTTTTTTTCTCTCAAATTATTTAGGTTTATGAGTTATCTTACACATTTGCCTTCATTGTGATATTTTAACATACACATGGTTTTATGCTTCTATAGCATCGTTCCATGCCGATGTTGGCACTTTATGGTTTTATACCATTGATTTATATGATATTTTTGTAAGTTGAATTGGGAGCCAATTTATCAAGGTTAACTATGGTGGACCCGACAGTTTTAAACTGACTCGTAGTTGCCTTATCTGGCCCGTGGAGTATCCCTCCAACCTATAATTGGTGTGCACTTACTTCAATGGAGTTTCCTTCCATTTGTTCCACTTTGTTCCTCAATGCAAGGATGATATTTTATGGGGATTTCCCATTTCAATCTCTTTATCTCCTTAGTGTATGCTCCTAGTTTTGATTTAATCATGGTATGACTTCCTACACTTTGCTCATTTTTGAGTGTATAGGTGACGAGGCTACCATATCTTGGAGAACTCCTATATTGGAGACTTTTATTGAGAAAGTTGTTTTGACCCATGTTGATTTTTTTTCCTCATGGCAATGATGTTGCTTGTCCATGATGGATTTCTTATTTGAAGGCAATATGTTGTTACTCCTCATAAACCTTTCCTTTGGTCCACTTCAGCTATAATTCTTGGAAAATTGTAACTTGAATTATTTGGTGCTTAAGGCACATGTTCTACTTATTTATTATTGTCTCTCTTATATTTCTTTGATAAATATACAATGTGATAATGTTCTGCATACTTTATTGCCTAGATCGTAGGTCATATAGGTGATGGAGTCACGACCCATTCACTTGTAGTGGGATGACTCATTTATGTCTTGTCTATATCCATGTGATTGACGCAATGTTGATGCAGGTTTCATTAGTTGGCCTTGTCTATGGTCATTTGTGCATTAGTATGTTTCTTTCATGAGAGAGTTATTGAATGAAGATTGGTCATTTTGACCCATATTATGATCATTTTGAGCTTATGACTTACTTTAGATATCATGTTAACTCCATTGCATGTTGGTGAACACATTCATTTATCCTCATTGATTAAATTATTATAACTTCATTTTTTTTACTAACTTCTCCATTCAATGTAATTCTACTTGTGGATAGTTGTCTTGTTTTTTGTCCTTTTTTTTCCAGGTGATCCATCAAGGAACCTTCTCAATTTTTCGCATATGAAGATGTGTCTATGTTTCCACTTGATCACATTCAAATGACTCGTGTAATTCTCTTGGATCCGCAAATGTACCATATGACTTGAAGACAATCAAATTACTTCATATTGAAGATTAAGTTGCAGATTTTTGTAAAAATATGGGTTTAATACCCCTTGATATAATTACTCCAAGTAAAGATTAAAGGGGGGTGTTAGAAGTTGTAATCTTTCCTTGGTGTGTTTATAAACCAAGGTTAGACCTCATTTCTTATTGTTATAATAAATTAGGATATAAGCCAAGGTATCCTAATATATTTCTTTTTTGTCCTTTTTCCACTACACCTTATTTTGTCATCTAGTGGAATATGTGAAGACAAATATATATTGTAATTTGTAATTTAGATTATTCCTCCTTAAGAGGAATCTCACACTTGGCCTTACACACTTATGAATGGTGGCATTCATAGACATGGGAGTTACATTCTAACTCCTCTCTCTCATCTCTATTTAAGAAATGACCCTCTTTTCTCATTTCTCAATGAGGTTTCTTCCTCTTCTCAATTATTGTATGAGCGATTGCTCTCTTTCTCTTGCTCTCTTTCTCTTTTCCTTCTTAGGCTTTTCATGCCTCATTCATAATGTCACAAGGGGTTTTCTTTGCTTTCCCCTTTCCAAATATCTTGTCTCATGGTGTTGGATCTTGAAGCTTTCTCTCTCCTATTTTATGGTAATATCTTTTCATGTATTAACTCACTTAGATTCTTTCCTGATTTTTGCTTATTTCCATATTTCTTTTTCCATTTCTAACAGTTTTGTCTCTAGCACCAAACAATGAATTGTATTTCTATGATTTTTGCTTCTTTATAATCTCTATATTCTCTATTTGGAGATCTCTAGGACACAATTCATTAGTGGTGATAGATATTCTCTCTTGATGCAGTATTTCTACTTCTACATCTTTTTTGTATCAGGTAATGACCCGGAGTTTTTCTTTTTGGGTTTCTTTCTCTGAGAACTATTTTGAACCAATTATTATTAATATAAATATAATGTTTCGCCAAAAAAAGATTCTGACCAACTTTTTACAAGAAATATATTGTAAAATGCTTGGCTGTCCCCTCAAGCTTTTTTTGATAGCTCGTTTTTCGCCGATTTGTCATCTCTATTTTCGTTTAGATTGGTTATTGCCGAGTCTTTGAATGCTTTCTCGTTCAACGCACCTCATCTATTTTGGGGGAATTGTATGTTTTCTTCGTTTACAACAGCTGTGAATATGGCCGCTAGTGGAACACTTCACTAGGCATTACAGTCAATGTTTGGCTCGTGCTGTTTAGCACTTCAAATCGGATGCAATCATTTTTTCATCAAGTAATCTAAGGATAAAAAATATATTAGACGTCAATTCAATCAATGTTATTACACCGATTAAAACATGTTTTCTGAAATCTTTAAATAATTAATAATTAAGCCTACTCTGAATGAAATCGACATTGATGTGAGGTATAACCCACCATTCGAGACGTGGAAAATTCTTGAAGGGCATGTGAAACACGACATTTTGCAGTGGAAATTTTCACATCTTTAGTCTATTTTTTATTAATAAGCAATTTGTGATCGAGCATGAAGATTCCCCTCCACGAGTATCTTTATTGTGAAGTAGACCAAGCATTCATCATATTGTGAAGAGTGCAGACTGGATATTTTCAGTTAGGAAATGGAAATGGAGCCAAGAGACTCGTGGGTTGTTGAAGTTGAATCAAGTTTAAAGGCTGAAATGACACCAGAAGAATCCCCCGATGGTCAAGACAAGGCCTCCTCTGGTCTGATTCATATGGTTCCAGAGTCTCTGCTGATAGACAATGAGGAGTTCTATCATCCTCGGGTCCTATGCTTGGGCCCTTACCATTTCAGAGAAAAGGAGAAACTGCCTATCCGGATGGAATTCCTCAAGGACAAAGTGGCAAGGTATGTGCACTTTAAAATCAAAGATGGAGAAAAGAAAGGGGATGAAATGCTAGAGCAAACGAAGGTAAAAAAAAAGGGTGATGTTAAGAGAGAAAGTGGCTTAAGATGGGGCGGGAAATCTGTCGAAGAGGATGAGGAAACGAAGAAAAAGGAAGGCTATGTTAAGAAAGAAGGTGGCTTGATATCGGTGATGGAAAGTTTCAAGAAGGAAGAGGAAAAAATAAAGACGAGCTATGCCAAGGGATTTGAAGTTACGGGTGAAGTGTGTGCGTGTATGATAGCAAGGGATGCTTGTTTACTTGTACAAATCCTCCAAAAGTTTGGAGATATTGATGAAGATGAAGATGATCCACATAAAGGGCTGTTGGCCTCCACCAATACTATTCTTAGCAGAAAACGATATAATCCCGAGTTAACAAATATTGCTAAAGATGTCCTCAAGATGGAAAACCAACTACCATTTTGGACTTTGACAGAAATCAGGCCGGATATTGAATACTGGTTTGAGTCAGCACTGAAGAATTTGTCTCCCATCAAAGTAGCAGATGAGGTGAATGATCGGCAGTACAAGCCCGAGAAAAAAGCCGAATCTCATATCTTGCAATTACTTCATGACTACATTGTTGACGTCCAAACGCATCAGGGAATTTCTCTTGATCGCTTTACTGCTTTTCTAGGGACTTGTCTCTGTTGTCTCTGTGTTATTTTTTCTTGTTGCAGCCAGCGGCTGAGACGTCATGACAGCCAACTCGAGGGACGTCATGACTACATTGTTGACAGCCAACCGCAGGGAATCTCTGTTGATTGCTTTGGCACCCGTCTAGGGACTTTGTTCCGTGCTTTTTTTGCTTCTTCACCATGCAACTGCATGTGGGTATGTATAAAATGGCTATTGAAGATATTAGTATTTGGGATAATCTTCCTAGTTTTGTCTCCAGTTGTTTGCATCATGTGCGTCACAAACGTCATTGGGAACCACAGATCCGGCATATGGTGGAAGATGCCTAAGACGTCGAAATATGTTCCAACTGTAGAGGAACTAAAACGTGTGGGGGTGAAATTCAAGAAATTGGAAGGTAAAAAGAAAGGAATTAGCCATATTGAGTTCAAGTCCTCAACACTTCATTTGCCTCAATTCGAGGTAGATAACAGTTCCGAAGTGATTCTCAGAAATCTGATTGCCTTGGAAATCTGCTCCCAAGACGAGGAAAAACCCATTACAAGGTACGCCATACTGATGAATGATCTGATTAACACCAGTGAAGACGTGGCTACCCTGAGAGGAGAGGACATCATCGTCAATAAGCTTGGAAGTGACGAGGACATTGCTAAGCTTTGGAATTCTATGGTGACAGACACAGATATGCCCAAATTCAAGCCAATTGACGAAGCTGTTAAACGCATAAATTATTATCGCAAGAACAGGTGGAAAGTTCTGTGGGCTCAGTTTAAAATGACTCACTGCTCAAAGCCATGGCTGTTTCTATCTCTCTTGGCCGGAGTTATACTTTTACTACTCACAATTGTACAAGTAGTTTGCCTGTTTGAATCCTGCCAAATCAATTAGACACTCGATCTACTGTTATTCAGCTGCCGAGACAACGTTTGGTACTTTATTCTTGTTGGAATAATGTTTATTTATTCAGATGCATTTAATACATACTCTAGAATTTTCTACTTACCTCATGAAGCTTCTCTCTTTGAATAATATGTAAATATAAAAATATATAGAAATCTCTAGAATGCTTCCTAACTTCTCAAGAGATCTTTAGAAATATGTATAAGCTCTATAAATAGAGCATTCCTCTCAGTTGTAAATGTACGAAGAAAAGTTATAGTGTTTTAATAATAAAGTGTGCATATTTGATATGTTGAATTTTGTTTTGCTGTTGTGTTCTTTTACTTCTATTTTTTTAACTCTTTGTGTTGTTGCTTTTAATTAGTTCATCATGGTGTCAGAGCATATTATGATTCATGGGCTATGTTATTTTTGTTGTTATATGAAACTCTAATTTATTTGCAGATCTAAAGTTATGTAATGACCAGATTGCTGGTTGTAAAGAAATTTGCCTGGAGAAGAGAATGCTACTATGAAAAATAGCAGAAGTTTGATTTAATAAAATGACTGGCCTAGTCGGAAGAAAGGGCAAGCATTGTTTTGGAGCAGCTAGTTGGTAAGGATTCATATTGTCTTATGAAAGAAATTGTAGCTTTGAAGAAGAAAAAAGGGCACCACTGTGTTTACAAAGCACATTGAAGTATATTAAAAAAATGTTATATGTCTTCAGTAGGAGATTGAAGTCTTTAGCTCCTGACCAAGGTTGAAATAAATCAAAGTTTGCAAATCGCTACCAAGAATGTCATAAAAATTGAATCTGGGTAAGCATGAAATTCGATGACAATTGTTGATGTTGACAAAGGGTGTTAAGAATTATATATTTCATAATCATCAAAATCAGAAATAGATGAGTGTAGTTTAAGGGTTAGTTTGGATTGAAAGGTTATGGTTAATAAAATAATAATTGTTTGGTAAATGGGTGTTTCTTTTTTAAAGATTTGAGATATTGTTAAGAAATTGACAAAAGAGAGAAAGTGTTTAATCTCAATGGAAAAAACTGGAAGAGTTAAAAAGCAGAAGACCAATAATTTAGAAGAAGAGTTAATGAAGGTAAAGAAAGAAAATACAAGAGTAATAGGTGAAAATGATGTTTTGCAAAGAAAATTGACAAAGCTAAGAAATGAACTAAGTGTAAAAGATGTAACTTTCTAGATTAGATTAATGGTTATATAGAAGCAAATGGAGAATTAGAACAAAAATTAAAGATGTTTGATGATGTTAAGAAAATAAATGAAGAATTAAAGGACAAAATGAAGAGACTAAAAGAAGAGATTGACTTGTTAAAGGATAAACTAAATCAATCAGTTATTGAAAGAAATACACATGTGAAGACAACATTATTATATGATGTTTCATATAGTACAGATGACTTGAATTCACCACTAGATAAGTATGATTCTGTTGAAGTTGCTTGTGATAAAGAATGTAAGAAAGAGTATGAAAATGTGGCATCAAATACTATTAGTTGTGATAATAAGAATGTTGGTTGGAATATCATGAAGAAAACAGATTACAAAGGTAAAAGATTGAGAAAACATGAACAAGGAATCATAGAACCTATGCTACCAATAATGAGACCAAAATATGAAGGACTAGGATATGTGATAGATGAAAGAAATGATGCCATTGGTTCAAAAAAAATTGTTCAAAGTAAAAAGGTATGCTATGTTCAAATTGTAATAGGAAAGGACACATGAAAGACAAGTGTTGGGCTCTACATCCATGTAATGTTTGTGGCTTAAAGAGTCATAGTGAAAAGACGTGTTAGAATAGAAAGTGTAAAAATATTTGTATTAACAAGTGCTTTAAAATGGACTTTGGATGGAGCGATGGATCAAGTTGGCAAAAAATCGTTGATATGATCAAAGGTTTGTTTAAGTACAACTATTCAAGTGTGAACAATAATAAAAATCCATCAAATTGTGAATTCTCGAGGAGTACAAATGGTTTAAGAAAATCAGAATCATTATTCAGTAAGACATCCACAAAGAATGAGATTTCATAAAGGAGAAAATCCTAAAGATAGTTTTGTCATTGTTGAGATGATATTTGTACCAAGCCTTTGAATGGTTTGTGGTAATCCAAAACAACTTTCTTGGGTGAAAAAATTAAAGCAAAAGGAAATTGTGTTAGTTGGAAAATCCCAAATGTTTATGGGTGAACTGATAAAAAATCCAAAGTATAATGACAAGAGGAACAAAGTGATAATGATAAGGGGAATCAAAATCTTATGTTGTAAATGGGTACCTAAGAAGGCTCAATGCTAGGATCCATGTCCTATTTGATTAATTTCTGCCCAATATATATCTGTTAGTGGTAGAAATTAAGGGAGGGTGTTGGAATAATGTTTATTTATTCAGTGGTGGGAATGCATTTAATGCATACTCCAAAACTTTCTACTTACCTCATGAGTCTTCTCTCTTTGAGTAATATGTAAATTTAAAAATATATATAAATCTCTAGATTGCTTCCTAGCTTCTCAAGAGGGCTCTAGAAATATGTATAAGCTCTATAAATAGAGCATTCCTCTCAGTTGTAAATGTATGAAGAAAAATTATAGTGTTTTAATAGTGCATATTTGATATGTTGAATCTTGTTTTGTTGCTCTGTTCTTTTAGCTCTATTTTTAAATTATGTGTGTTATTGTTTTTAATTAGTTCAACAACCCTTATATTGTAATGAATTCAATACTATTTCTACACTAAATATTGGTTTACTTTGAAATGCATCTACTTGAATTATGAATATTTATAATTGCTAAATTAAAATAATAATTCTAAAATACACAATTCATAGCTTACTGATTTGTCCAAATAAGGAGCTTAATTATTGATGTCTTCTCTTATGCATATTGACTAAGTCTATTTCTATTTATTTTCAAAGCTGAAGAAATTTGTTTGGCATTACCATTCATACTTTTTTTGGTTCATCACAAATAGTCACAAAATTAGAATGATAAAATACTAAATGAAATCTAGATGAATCCTGGTCTCCAAGGCCATCAAAATGAACTCCATCAACTTATCATGAGAAAAGAGTGCGGCCCAGCCCAACCATAGAGTGGTTAGCTCTTTTTGAAATGAATAACTCCCCAACCTTGGCACGGGAGGCTAACCAACTCAGGACGATTAGATTATATGGATATGGTACAGCCATATCACTAATATACTATGCAAATATGCACATATGTAGCATCTAAACATGGATGTGAAAGAAGGAAATAAAATATAACCATGCATCTTAGGTATGACTCATATGCATTAAATTTTTAAGCTTGGCCAAGCAAATAACTAGTTTAAATAAAAAAATAAATAGGTAGCAATGAAAGATTATCATAAGACTTTCAATTCTCTACCCTCCCCATTTCACCCACATTTGTACCTATCAAAATAGAATCTTCTCACATAAATCTATATAAGAAACAAAATCTAATAGAAAATTAAAGCAATATTGAGAAGACATCATGGTTCATACATCAAGAAGCTAATTATAATGCAAATTACATATTTCCAATAAAATATGTTGTAAGGAATAATTTTATTTTATTCTTTATAGTGTTCAGTTTTCTCAAACTTCTATCAAAATAAGGATGTGTGTATATGAAATATTGGAAAGAGACACATGTATTATTCTTCATTCAAGTACTCAAGAATTTGCATGCTTAATAGGTCAACTTAATTGACCAGATGCCTACACTTTACTAAGACTTCTTTAAAAGCATAATTTAAACAAAATAAATGCAAACATCAAAACTAAAATACTTTTTCTATTAAATTCTACATTTATTTGTTCTTGTAGTAAAGAAAAGAACAAATAACTAGCTGGAACTAAATTTTCTTTTATATAATTCTTATATTAAATTTTAAAAAAATTGTGATAAAATAGTTTATAATATATTTTAAAATGCTCAAAAATAATTTATTTAGAAATTTCCTATCAGTTCTATAGATGCTTCTTTAAGTAAGCTTCCAATTAACAATTATTTCTCCTTTAACAAATAATTCAAATTATTAATCACGTTGAAATTATTAACATTTTTTGAAATCCACAATGATTTGGAATTGGAGTTAGCCAAAAGTTTTTTCAGTGACAACAAAACTTTGTAAAAATCATAGTTTGATTTCTAGCTATATTATGTCGCAAAAATCTCGTGTTTAATTTAATATGACAAACACCAAAATGGAAATCTGACATTTAACATTCAAGATTTACGCATGCATAATTGGTAATTATAGAAAATTACCTTAACAATCCACAACCTATGACTAATTTCTGGTAGATGGCTCCACAAGAAAAGTTCTAGTTCTCAAATTTGCATGTTAAAAAAACTAAACCCTATACAGAGAGAGAGGACAACAGCATAAATTTGTACGAAAAAAAAAAAAAAAACTAAACCCTATGCATAGAGAGAGTGAGTAATTGCATAAACCTTGAGAGGTAACTGATAAATGATACCATTATTGTCAATCAGGGATGTCATACACATCTATGGCATTTTCTAAAATAAGAATATTCTTCAAGGGAACGTAGCCTATAGTTCTCAACCTTAGTTTTAGCAATTGTAAAAAGGAATGGAGCATTATGTTAAAAGTATATCACTGAAAACAACAATAAAGTGATAGGCTATCATAAATCAACTAGAGTCTACTAACCCTTTCATATTTTACTTGCTTAGCAATTCAACCAACTTAATAGATTTAGGGAAAAATATGAGTGTTTAATGATGCAAGCGATGGTTCCTTTGTTCCGATGCATGTCCAAGATGTTACAAATATGGTGGAAAGTGTGAGAGTATTCCCTCAAATGGCATACTAAGATATGATTTAAGATGCTAAAAGAATGACAACAGGAAATGTGCTATTTGTTTTACCATACTCAATCTCTATTATGCAAGTGTCAAAAATAGTAGGAGGTTTATATTGGATAGCTGCATTTTGAAAAAGCTATTGCTCTTTTTCAAAGCTGAAAGGAAAATACAGTCATAAAGCAATGATAGTAAACTAGTCACACAACTTGGCTCTAGAAAAGAATCAAAATACATTCCAAAAAGAATTTGTATATGCTACATTTAGACAAGAATTTTGGTCAAGTTCTAAAGATCATTACTTCAATCCACTACATTCATCTACCAAAATTTCTTAGAGATCCAAACATATTGGAATTTGTATATTTCACACACTTTCGTAATTCTAAAGCTTTTAATTTTATTTTATTTGTTCTTGCAGTCAAGAAAAGATGGACTATAATTTATTCCTAGTTTGAGAAAAGAACCAAGATTAAATAGTGATAACCTCAAATGATACTCCCAATTATGAAATGTATCCCTTGCCATGTTTACTCTTTCTCAAAAAATGTGTTAGTTTTAGGTAGCTTGAACAACTATTCATCCTTATGTGATTAATTAGCAAATATTTGTTAATTATTGACTCCTTCTAGAAGCAACTAGTAACCTATTAGTTAGGTTGTCTTGATCAAGAAGCAACTAGACACTTCTTGGTTAGGCTAGCTTGATCAAGAAGCAACTAGAAACCTCTTGGTTAGGTAGTATAAAAGGTGATCAAGGGAGGCATTTGGAGAGAAAAGGAACAAGAAGTTCTAGAGGCATTTGTAGTATTAGCAAATGAGTTTGTAGTGATAGCAAACAATCTTGTAGTGTTAACAAGGGCATAGAGTAGGAGAAATTAGGAGGTTCTCAAAATTCTATTAGTGAGAGGCAAGGAAGTTTGTATGTCTTGATTTGTTGAATTTAATATATTTTCCATATGCAAAACTAGTTTTCCCTTAGGGGTTTTTCTAGGGATGATTTTTCTAAAAAATATTGCGTTTATTGTTTTGTAAATTTTTTTTCATATTTTATTTGTGAAGTTGTAGTTGTGTTTTTTTTTAATCTATTAATTGTGAACTTACTTTCAGTAGTTTAATAATCATTTAAGATAGGAGACTAATAACTAGTGACTACAATAGTGTTAATTTCCTCATGCTATTAGAGTAGTTTTGAGGGTAGAAAGTATTTCCCTAGGAAACAAAATAAGGGTTGATTTCTTTAGATTTATTATTGCTTTAGGGTAAGTGCACAAAGTTGTGGTGCCAAAAGGGGGGTATAAGTGGACACCTTTTTCCTGAAATCAGCAAATTCTGGACTTCAACAAGAATTTGAAGATAGTTACGCTCAAAATTTTAAGATATGACAAAAACAAAAGTCATAGTCCTTTGAATCTAGTTTCTAAACTACTAATTTTTTTCCAAAATGGTTTAGTTTTAGGTCCTCAAAAAAGGAGGCCACAAAAAGTGGTACTATTTATTCCAAAAAAATATAACATAGTACAAAGTGTGCCCCCCCTAAAATTTTAACTTTTTTTTTGAAGTTCTTTAATCCTCCGGTCAAAAGTTACCTAACACTATGTAGTTTATCCCAGATTTTTCGGGTAATTTTATAATGTGTATTTTTTTTTAATGAATTTTTTAATTAGACCCATCCCAAAAACGTGAAATATTTGTGTGCTCCCCCTAGAAATGATTGAAAACTAATCTAAAATCAAAACTTCGTTTTTTCAAAGTGTGTAGAATGGAGTCTAGTTTCTAAAAAACTAAGTTGTTAAAAAATTCGATGAATGAGCTAAAATCTACAGCCCAATTAGTACATGGTGGTTTTTGACAAATAATGAACATACATTCAAAAGAAATTATAGATGAAATACTTAAAATAGTTCAAATTAAAAATAAATTATATGGTTAGATAGCTAACACAGAGACCTATAATGTTATGTAACCTGATCTTATCGATACCCAACCACGAGGAATCTTGAAGGGGAGCACACAAGAAAAATCAATCATTTTTTGTATGTGTTAGAAGTTGTAATCTTTCCTTGGTGTGTTTATAAACCAAGGTTAGACCTTCTTTCTTTATTGTTGTAATATATTAGGATATAAGCCAAGGTATCCTAATATATTTCTTTTTGTCCTTTTTCCACTACATCTTATTTTGTCATCTAGTGGAATATGTGAGGACAAATATTTATTGTAATTTCTAATTTTAGATTATTCCTCCTTAAGAGGAATCTCACACTTGGCCTCACACAATTATGAATGGTGGCATTCATAGACATGGGAGTTACATTCTAACTCCTCTCTCTCATCTCTATTTAAGAGATGACCCTCTTCTCTCATACACAATGAGGTTTCTTCCTCTTCTCAATTATTGTATGAGCATTGCTCTCTCTCTCTCTCTCTCTCTCTCTCTCTCTTCTTAGGCCTTTCATGCCTCATTCATAATGTCACAAGGGGTTTTCTTTTCTTTCCCCTTTTCAAATATCTTGTCTCATGGTGTTGGAGCTTGAAGCTTTCTCTCTCCTATTTTATGGTAATATATTTTCATGCATTTACTCACTTAGATTCTTTCCTGCTATTGCTTATTTATAGATTTCTTTTTTCATTTCTAACATGGTATCAGAGCAATTTAATCTTTGTTTTGAGTGTTTGCATGAAGGTACGATTCGAAGGAGACTCTTGAGAGAGATTTCACTAATTTCTTCTTTAATCTTCTTAAGATGGAAGAAATTGAATTTTTTTTGAGTTTGGCTGGTTTACCGCCAAACCTGATTAACTTCTGTTTGCTCTAATTTGTGCAGGTTACTTCTTATTTTCTATTATTTTTCATCTAACCCGCTTTGGAAGGCTTGCCGCCAAAGGGTTTTCCTATCTTGATATCAATGTTTGTTAAACATTGTGATTAATTTTCCAATTTTTTTTAAAGAAAATTTATCTTAAGAATGATTCAGTCTTATCGGACAGCCTCTTTGATGGTATATTGAAGATTTTTCGTGCTGTCTTTTTATTCGAGTTGTGTTGCTATTTTCCGAGGTTCTTTGGCTGCCGTTTTTTAGTGTTCTTCATTCTGGTTTCACCCTTGCCATAGCCCTGCTTCGTCCTTCCCTGAAATCATCTCTAAAGATTGTGCGTCTGTATGAATATTGCCAGCTTCATTCCTGTATCCATCGCTTCTTGTAAATATTGTGTACCACCGGCTCTCATTTAGGAGTAGTTGTGTGCTTTATATTTCATGGCAGCCTTGAGGTCGCGGTAAGAGAATTTATGAAGATGAACAGAAGCGGCTTCTTTCTCCGCTGGACTGGTCGAATTTCGATTCTGGATTCCCTTCAATCTCCTGAGAAGGAACAACAAAACTAGTAAGAAAGCAATGGTTGCCGTAACGCTTCCTCCCACTGCAAGCCCGATCTCAACCCTCTGATTGTGGTTCCTCTGAATTCTCTCTCCCGAATCTGTAGAAATAAAGCTTCCATCCAGCAAACTATTACTAGGCTTGATATCGCCATGAATGACGGGAGGCTCACAGTCAGTGTGCAAGAAAGCCAAAGCCCTGGCCGTATCCATCATAATCTTGAACCGATAACCCCAGGAAAGCTCCAACAAATATGTACTGTCGAACAGAGCATCCTGGAGGCTTCTATTTTGCATATACTCATACACAAGAAGCTTGTGCCCTCTCTTGGCGTCACAACAGTACCCCAAGAGTCCCACAATGTGAGGAGATTTGCTGACCTTGTCGATGACAGAAACCTCGGTACCCAATTCACTCTCATCTCAACAAACCATAATCGCGCATCAAGAATCTCAAGATCATCCTTGTAACAAGTTTTTCTTTCCATTCAACATAGAGATGGGTTCTCTTCGTGGGACAGCTGAGACGCGCCCCCTACTAACCCATTTGGATGTGAAGGTGGAGGAGCCCGAGATGGTTGTACCTGCCGAACCCACCGAGGAGTGTGTCCTCTTTCTCTCAAATATTGATAAGACGGTTGCATATGTTGTAGATTTGGTGTATTTTTACCCAAAGAGCTCCCACAGTAGCACTTTCCACTCTAGTTCGGCCAATAGAAAGAGGAGCCAATGCAGCAAGCTGATCAGGCCTTGATAAAGTGTGTAGACATCCTGCAATAAATCCAGTCCAAGCGCTATTAAGAAAAAAGTACCAGAGGCCTTCTCCCCAACCGCAATAGCCACAGAGTTCCCTAGTTTTGCAGCGGTGTTGGCACCAGCAAAGGAAAATGCTGCGAGAGTAGGATGTATAAGGACCACAATTACCATAGATAATAGACCAACTACTCTGGCAGAAGTTGCCATTTTTTTTCAAGATTGCAGGTGTGTAGTCATCTTGCGCTGTCGAGGTTTCTTTGGTATGATTTGGTGGACCTTTGAAAGTGCATACTGGAAATAAATTTTTGTGCTGGCATTGGGAATGGCCATTGAAGCAAGAAAGTGCCAAGGACAGAGGCTTCTTCAAACTAAGCGGAGCAACAAAGACAATCAATGTGTCTCTGTCGCTTCTCCTCCACTGCAATTCGTATTTTTTTACAAGTTTTTTTTGAAACTGTAAACTTATGGCAGGTGTTTTTTTTTAGCTAGCTATGATTTTATTTGGATTCGTCAGTCTATGCCTGAAATTTATTATTTTTAGTAACATTTTCTTGTCTTTTCATGCAAGATTCTTTTTCTTTTTTTCAGCTCTTGACAGAGGCATCATTTTCTTTTATCATTGCCTTTTGTCAACCTATTTTTGGCATGTAATCATTCATTGTCAGACAAGTGCAATATTTTATTTTAAATCTCTCTTACTCCTTTACGTGATTTTAAGTAAAAAAGGGAGAGAAGTTTAAGGATTTTTTTTGAGAAGCTTTGTTAGAATTAAATATGAAAACTAATTAAAGTTTTATTATTTTTTTTTTTTTACATAAAAAGTTAAGGGTTTTTTATATTTTTATAATTAAATATCTTCATTTATTATTCCTTTTCTTGCCAGAATCTAGGAGGACTATTGTCTTTGATGGTGATGCCCATCCTTTATATATTCTCACTTGTGTTCACCTTGCATGGAGATTTTAACTAATATCTAATAATTTATGCTTATTGCTCTTCCAAATACTTCTTTTTATTTCAATTTATTCAAGTTTATGAGTAATCTTACACTATTGCCTTCATTATTTAATGATTTGAGTTAATTGATCTATCTGCACATGGTTGCAGTTTTATGCTTTTATAGAATCGTTCCATGCCCATGTTGGCACTTTATGGTTTTATACCATTGATATACATGATTTATATGATATTTTGAGTTGCATAGGGAGCCAATTTTTTCAAGGATAACTATGTAGGTCCCCTCAGTATAACTGATACATAGTTTCCTTATCTGGCCCATTGAGTATACCTTCATCCTATATTGGTGTGCACTCATTTTATATGGAGTTTCCCTCCATTTGGTTCTATTGATTCCACTGTGAAAGATTAATATTTACATGGAGTTTCCCTCCATTTGATTCTATATGCTCTACTTTGAAAGGTTGATATTTATGGAGTTTCTCTCCATGTTGTTCCATTTTTGTTCCTCAATGCGAGGATGATATTTTATGGGGATTTCCCATTTCAATCTCTTTATCTCCTTAGTGTATGCTCCTAGTTTTAATTTAATCATGGTATGACTTCCTACACTTTGCTCATTTTTGAGTGTATAGGCGACGAGGCTACCATATCTTGGAGCACTCCTATATTGGAGACTTTATTTGAGAAAGTTGTTTTGACCCATGTCGATCTTTTTCCTCATGGCAATGATGTTGCTTGTCCATGATTGATTTCTTATTTGAAGGCAATATGTTGTTACTCCTCATAAACCCTTCCTTTGGTCCACTTCAGCTATAATTCTTGGAAAAACTATAACTTGAATTGTTTGGTGCTTGAGGCACATGTTCTACTTATTTATTATTGTCTCTCTTATATTTATTTGATAAATATACAATGTGATAATGTTCTGCATTCTTTATTGCCTCGATCGTGGGTCATGTAGGTGATGGAGTCGCGACCCATTCACTTTTAGTGGGATGCCTCATTAGTGGACTATCTATATACATGTGATTGACGCAATGTTGATGCAGGTTTCATTAGTTGGCCTTGTCTGTGGTCATTTGTGCATTAGTATGTTTCTTTCATGAGAGATTTATTGCATAAAGATTGGTCATTTTGACCTATATTATGATCATTTTTGAGCTTATGACTTATTTTAGATATCATGTTAACTCCATTGCATGTTGGTCAACACATTCATTTATTCTCATCTCACTTAGTTCCTCCTTGATTAAATTATTATAACTTCATTTTTTTTTACTAACTGGACCATTCAATGTAATTCTACTTGTGGATAGTTGTCTTGTTGTTCTCTTTTTTTTCAAGTGATCCATCAAGGAACCTTCTCGATTTTTCACATATGAAGATGTGTCTATGCTTCCACTTGATCACAATCAAAGGACTCATGTAATTCTCTTGGATCTGCAAATGTACCATATGGCTTGTAGACAATCAAATTACTTCATACTGAAGATTAAGTTGCAGATTGTTGTAAATTATGGGTTTAATACCCCTTGATATAATTACCCCAAGTAAAGATTAAAGGGGGGTGTTAGAAGTTGTAATCTTTCCTTGGTGTGTTTATAAACCAAGGTTAGACCTTCTTTCTTTATTGTTGTAATATATTAGGATATAAGCCAAGGTATCCTAATATATTTCTTTTTGTCCTTTTTCCACTACATCTTATTTTGTCATCTAGTGGAATATGTGAGGACAAATATTTATTGTAATTTCTAATTTTAGATTATTCCTCCTTAAGAGGAATCTCACACTTGGCCTCACACACTTATGAATGGTGGCATTCATAGACATGGGAGTTACATTCTAACTCCTCTCTCTCATCTCTATTTAAGAGATGACCCTCTTCTCTCATACACAATGAGGTTTCTTCCTCTTCTCAATTATTGTATGAGCATTGCTCTCTCTCTCTCTCTCTCTCTCTCTCTCTCTCTCTCTCTCTCTCTCTCTCTCTCTCTCTCTCTCTCTTTTTAGGCTTTTCATGCCTCATTCATAATGTCACAAGGGGTTTTCTTTGCTTTCCCCTTTCCAAATATCTCGTCTCATGGTGTTGGAGCTTGAAGCTTTCTCTCTCCTATTTTATGGTAATATCTTTTCATGCATTTACTCACTTAGATTCTTTCCTGCTATTGCTTATTTACAGATTTCTTTTTCCATTTCTAACAGTATGTTTGCTGGAAAACACATCTCAGACTTGTTTATAAACTCCAAATCTTTGGGTTGGATCTCCAAGGCAAAACCAAGCCTTAGGCTTGGTTTTAATGCAAAGCTTTGAATAGCGCATTCGCCCTATAGCATGCACACGCTATTAAAATGCTATTGAATTTGAGGTAGTGCGCACGCACTATTGAGACCTAAATTGCAAACCAAAACCAAGAGAGAGCTAGGGGGGGTGGGGCGATGGAATGGCTATTTGTGTGTGTGAGAGAGATAGAGAGAAAGTAGGGGATGGGAGAGGGGAGAGAGGAAGTGAGAAAGAGTAGGGGTGGCAGAGAGAGTATAGGATGGGAGATAGAGGAAATGTGAGAGAGTAGGGGTGGCAAAGAGAGTACAAGATGCAAGAGAGAGGAAGTGTGAGAGAGAGTAGAGGTGGCAAAGAGAGAGTACGAGATGGGGGAGAGAGATTGAAAGTAGGGGATGGGAGAGAGAGGAAGTGTGAGAGAGAGTACAAGTTGGGAGAGAGAGATTGAGAGTAGGGGATGGGGGAGAGAGAGAGTAGGTGGTGGGAGACGGAGTGGGAGAGGAAGAGCGAGAGAGAGGAGGATGGGAGTGCATGTGTGTGAAAGAGAGAGAGTAGGGAATGAGAGTGGGGGAAGATAGAGTATCTTGAGAGAGAGTAGGGGATGGAAGAGAGAGTAGGCGATGGGAGAGGGAGTGGGAGAGGGGGGATGTAAATGTGTGTAAGAGAGAAAGAGAGAGAGTATGAAAATGTAAGAGAGGGTAGGGGGTAGCAGAGAGAGAGTAGAGAGGGAGAGAGTGAGAGTGAGAGAGAGTGAGAGTAGGCATTGGGAGAGGGAGAGCAAGTGAGAGAAAAAGTAGAGGATGGCAGAGGAGAGAGGGGGGATGGGTGTGTGTGAAAGAGAGAGAGTAGGGAAGGAGAGAGGGGAGAGAGAGATAGAGAGAGTAGGGGATGGGATAGAAAGAGAGTAGGCAATGGCAGAGGGAGTGGGAGAGGGAGAGAGAGGGTGGATGGAAGAGAAAGAGATTAGGCAATGGCAGAGGGAGTGGGAGAGGGAGAGAGAGGGGGGATGGAAGTGTGTGTAAGAGAGAAAGTAGGGGATGGGAGAGAGTGTGAGAGTGTGAGAGAGAGTAGGGGTGGTAAAGAGAGAGAGTGAGCGTAGGGGATGGGAGAGAGAGTGAGAGAGAGAGATAGTAGGCGATGGGAGAGGGAGTGGGAGGGAGAGAGAGAGGGGGAATGGAAGTGTGTAAGAGAGATAGAGTTGGGGTGGGAGAGAGTAGGCAATGGGAGAGGGAGTGAGAGAGAGAGAGAGGGGGGGGGAATGGGAATGTGTATAAGAGAGATAGAGTAGGGGATGGGAGAGAGTGTGAGAGTTTGAGAGAGAGTAGGGGGTGGTAGAGAGAGCTTGTACAGGATGGGGGTGAGAGAGAGAGAGAGAGAGAGAGAGAGAGTAGGGGATGGGAGAGAGTGTGAGAGAGAGTAGGGGATGGAAGAGAGAGAGTGAGAGTAGGGGATGGGAGAGAGAAAGTAAAGAGGGAAAGAGAGTACTTGAGAGAGAGAGAGATAGTAGGTGGTGCAAGAGGGAGAGGGAGAGGGAGAGAGAGGGGGGATGGGAGTGTGTGTGACAAATCTAGAGAGTAGGGGATGGGAGAGGAGAGAGATAGGGGAGGATGGGAGCGTGTGTCTATGAAAGAGAGAGAGTAGGGGATGGGAGAGGGGAGAGAGAGAGTAGGGGATGGGGGAGAGAAAGTAGGCAGTGGGAGAGGGAGAGAGAGAGGGGGAATGGGAATGTGTGTAAGAGAGACAAAGTAGGGGATGGGAGAGAGTGTGAGAGTGTGAGAGTGTGAGAGAGAGTAGGTGGTGGCAGAGAGAGCTCATACGGGATGGGAGAGAGAGAGTGAGATTAGGGGATGGGAGTGAGAGAGAGAGTAGGGGATGGGAGAGAGAGAGATCTAGTAGGCAGTAGGAGAGGGAGAGGGAGAGATAGAGGGGGATGGGAGTGTGCATGAAAGATGTAGAGAGTAGGGGATGGGAGAGAAGAGAGTGGGGGGATAAGAGTGTGTGTGCCTGTGAAAGAGAGAGAGTAGGGGATGGGAGAGAGTGTGAGAGTGTGAGAGAGAGTAGGGGTGGCAGAGAGAGTACGAGATGGGAGAGACAGAGTGAAAGGATGTGAGAGATAGAGTGAAAGGATGGGAGAGAGTGAGAGAGAGAGTAGGGGGTGGCAGAGAGAGAGAGAGAGTACAGGATGGGAGAGACAGAGTGAAAGGATGGGAGAGAGTGTGAGAGAGAGTAGGGAATGGGAGAGAGTGTGTGAGAGAGTTGGGAATGGGAGAGAGAGAGAGAGAGTAAGAGTAGGGGATGGGAGAGAGAGAGTAGAGAGGGAGAGAGAGAACTTGAGAGAGAGAGATAGTAGGTGACCTGGGAGAGGGAGTGGGAGAGGAGGAGAGAGAGGGATGGGAGTGTATGTGACAAATCTAGAGAGTAGGGGATGGGAGAGAAGAGAGAGGGGGGATGGGAGTGTGAGTGTGTGTGTGTGTGAAAGAGAGAGAGTAGGGGATAGGAGAGAGTGTGAGAGTGTGAGAGAGAGTAGGGGGTGGCAAAGAGAGAGTACGAGATGGGAGAGACAGAGTGAAAGGATGGGAAAGAGTGTAAGAGAGAGTAGGAGGTGGCAGAGAGAGAGTACGAGATGAGAGAGACAGAGTGAAAGGATGAGAGAGAGTGTCAGAGAGAGTAGGGGATGGGAGAGAGTGTGAAAGAGAGTTGGGGATTGGAGAGAGAGAGAGAGAGTAAGAGTAGGGGATGGGAGAGAGAGAGAGTAGAGAGGGAGAGAGAGAACTTGAGAGAGAGAGATAGTAGGTGGTGGGAGAGGGAGTGGGAGAGGAGGAGAGAGAGGGATGGGAGTGCGTGTGAGAGATCTAGAGAGTAAGGGATGGGAGAGGGGAGAGAGAGAGAGGGGATGGGAGTGTGTATCTACAAAAGAGAGAGTTTCGGGGATGGGAGAGGGGAGAGAGAGAGTAGCCCAAGAGAGAGAGAGAGAGAGTAGCGGATGGGAGAGAGGGGCAGATGGGAGTGTGTGTAAGAGAGAGTAGGGGATGGGAGAGAGTGTGAGAGAGAGTAGGAGGTGGCAGAGAGAGAGAATGGGATGGGGGAGAGAGAGAGAGAGAGTGAGAGTAGGGGATGGGAGAGAGTGTGAGAGAGAGTAGGGGATGGGAGAGAGTGTGAGAGAGTAGGGAGAGGGAGATAGAGAGAGGGGGATAGGAGTGCATGTGAAAAATCTAGAGAGTAGGGGATGGGAGAGAAGAGAGAGGGGGGATGGGAGTGTGTGTGTGTGTGTGTGTCTATGAAAGAGAGAGAGTAGGGGATGGGAGAGAGTGTGAGAGTGTGAGAGAGAGTAGGGGGTGGCAAAGAGAGAGTACGAGATGGGAGAGACAAATTGAAAGGATGGGAAAGAGTGTGAGAGAGAGTAGGAGGTGGCAGAGAGAGAGAGAGTACGAGATGAGAGAGACAGAGTGAAAGGATGAGAGAGAGTGTGAGAGAGAGTTGGGGATGGGAGAGAGTGTGAGAGAGAGTTGGGGATTGGAGAGAGAGAGAGTAAGAGTAGGGGATGGGAGAGAGAGAGTAGAGAGGGAGAGAGAGAGAGAGAGAGAGAGAGATAGTAGGTGGTGGGAGAGGGGAGAGAGAGAGAGAGAGAGAGAGAGTAGCGGATGGAAGTGTGTGTAAGAGAGAGTAGGGGATGGGAGAGAGTGTGAGGGAGAGTAGGAGGTGGCAAAGAGAGAGAATGGGATGGGAGAGAGAGAGAGAGAGTGAGAGTAGGGGATGGGAGAGAGTGTGTGAGAGAGAGTAGGGGATGGGAGAGAGAGTAGAGAGTAGGGGATGGGAGAGGAGAGAGAGAGGGGGATGGGAGTGTGTATCTGTAAAAGAGAAAGTTTAGGGGATGGGAGAGAGAGAGTAGCAGATGTGAGAGTGTGAGAGAGAGTAGGGAGATGGGGGGAGAGAGAGAGAGAGTAATAAGTGGGAGAGGGAGGATGGGAGTGTGTCTGAGAGATCTAAAGAGTAGGGGATGGGAGAGGAGAGAGGGTGAGAGAGATAGAGAGAGTAGGCGGTGGGAGAGGGAGAGCAAGAGAGAGTAAAGGATGGGAGAGGGGAGAGAGAGAGAGTGTAGGGGATGGGAGAGGGGAGAGAGAGTAGGAAGAGAGAGAGAGTAGGGAGAGAGAGAGAGAGTAGGGAGGGTGGAGAGTGATGTGTTCTCACATAGTATAGCGTGTACGCACTATGTGAAATCACCTAAAAATGGTCAAAAAGAAACTTTGGGGCCCGTTTCATTCATTCTCTAATTTTGTTTTGTTCTGCACTCTGTTATCCCGACAGAAATTGCGGGTTTCAACACAGCAAACACTCTTTCAAGGTGGCAAACACTATTTCAAGCTAACAAACACTATTTCAAGGTGCCAAACACTTTTGGAAGCTAGCAAACACCAAATTCAATCATTGGATACATGATTTTAAGATTTTTTGAATATTCCTTGTATAGAAAAGGTTAGTGCAATCTATTTTAAATATTGTTTGTTGATATATAGATACAAATTTGATTATAATTTGACATGTTGTTTAATATATAGTGAATTCATTGAAATTTGTATGTTTCAATGAAATGTTATTTCGAAATGGTTAGAAATTTGACAAGTTGTTTTATATATATATTGTGTATTCATTCAAATAATTATAATTTTTATATGTATTTGAATAATTTGTAATTTACACATTTTAAGTAATTCAAATGTTTGAATAATTTGACATGTAGAAATCATCATCATGCCAAGGAAGAAACCAAAAAATCAAACAAATGAAGATAGGGAGAGAGATTTGGAAATTAAAAGAGATAAAATGAAATTACTACATGAGCAAAGAAAATTGCAAAGCAATAATGAAGAATTGACTTTCGAAGAGGATCAAGAACCACCGGTACCAAGAAACAAAGAGGAAGAATTGGAAAGACAAAGAGAACGAATGAGACTGTTACACTCAAGAAGATAATTGAATTGTGAAGCTACACCATCTTCTAATGTTGGAGTCATATTTGTCATGTTGAAGAGACACCGATTTGTAGATCCGATGATATACACACTCCATCATGTCATGTTGAAGGCACAACATCAACACATCAAGTAGGTGATATTCCATCTTTTGCATCTTATTGCCAAGGCACATCATCTTCGGTTCAAGGTACGCAATACACTCAACCTTATGTTGATGTTCAAAATGTTGAGAGAATTGAAGAGATTATAACACCTTCTAGAATTCGTTTTAGAAGACCAAAATATTTGATTGATATTGATAGTAACATTTTGAAATCAATGCCTGACAAGATTAGCAAGCATACTTGTCAAAGAAAAGTTAATCGTATGTGGAGATTATTTTTTGATGAATTAAATATTACAGGTCAATGCCAATTATTTTTTGAAATGATGAGGAATTTAAAATTTAGGTCTATCATGAAGATTCTTGGGCTAAGAACGATGGATGATTCAAATGAAAAAAACATTGTAAAGAATCTAATGAATGCTTATGACAAAGTGGGTTCTAAATCATGCACCAAAGATAGTAATATCGCAAGAGGAGTACTTACATCGACAATAGTAAGTAGCCAAATGAAGAAAGCTCGACTCATGAGAAAGACAAGAAAAATATTAAAAATTGGTAGAGGTACTCTAAGGAGAGCAATGCTAAGGCGTGAGAGATTGGAAGATCCAACAAAAAAATGAGTTATGGACATTTAGTGGTAGACTACCACAAAAGGATAAACAAATTAGTGAAGCCATGAAATCATTGATCGAAAATTTTTGGAAAAATAACACACGTATTTCCCCTAATCAAAGAGATGTTGTAAGAAGGAGGATTGGTAGCCAAAATCACGAGCCACATGCGAAACATTTTTTGGACACAACTCAGACACAATTTTTTGCAAAATTTATTGGTATGTATCCTCAAATTCGAATAAGTCAAAGATTTTTTTAGATGGGTAAACCTTTTTATGTGAAGATAAATCACACACGCACAACTTGTTGTTGTAGGATACATATTGAATTTTCTAACCATTTTGATGTTTTTAAGCATATATGCGTAATTTTGCATTCTCAGTTTGTTTTGCAGGATTGTGACATAAATGAGCCACCAAGATCTTCAAGGGAATTCATATCCAACATTTTATGTGAAATAAGGGATGGCCAACAATTTTACAAGACATCATGCTTGGATGGTACGTGCTTATTTTGTGGTTCTTTGCAACTTTTATCAACTTGTTAACATATGGATAGTACACATGAAATTGGAAATGAAATAGTAGATTGTGAAAAATTTAAGACAGTGACATATGCTCTAAAAGATGGGAAACATGGTAAAAGATGTGATTTAGTCATTGAAAAGATTCCAGTGTATGAGTTCATGAAGATTTTTCATGAAAACATTATTTACAAGTATGCAAGGCATACCCATAGAGCTCAATGGCTGAATTTGCAATTCAAGTTGTGCAAGGATACGTTTCCACTGGATACCATTGTTTCGGTTGTAGATTTCGCAGAGAACTACACACTACAACCACAAAATGAGGTGCAATAAAAGTATTATACTTCTCAACAGGTTTCCATATTTGTTCACATAACATTCATGCATTCACCTACAAGTGCAGAGGATGACAGGATGATTTTGAGGGAGTACCATTTTTACATCACCGATGATCGATCACATTCTACGGAGTTCGTACATGGTTTTTTTCAACTATTTTATGGAGATTTGGCTAATAGGGGCATCACATATCGTTAGCACATTATTTGGTCAGACAATTGTGCATCTCAATTCAAGAATGCACGGATGTTCTATTGGTTGAGCAGGATGCACAAGTTGTGTAGAATTCAATACATGTGGAATTTCATAGAGGCTGGTCATGGAAAGGGAGAGCACGATGGTGCAGGTGCATGCATCAAAAGAGCCTTAGCTCATGAAGAACTAAAGTACAAAGATGGAGCAATATTGACAGATGCAAAATCCATTGTCTAGTGGTGTAACGCTACAATGGGTCCAGGTAAGGAAGGTGAGTCTACAATTCGTAGATTTTTTTGGTTGATAGATAATAATAACATTGCACCATATCAGGATTGTTGCACACTAATAGGATCCAGTGAGTTGCACTCTTTTAGAAGCTCTGATACAGGTTCATGGAGTATCCACACATGAAAAATGGCATGTTATTGTCCATCATGTGTAGAGGAAAATTGGGATGACTGTGAGTCGACTGAATGGGTGGACAAATGGGATATACGAGTTTTGGACCCAACTGACACCTATCGTCCCCCACAAGCACTAGAAATGGTACAGATGGAATCATCTATTGACTTTGACCGCTTGTCTGATCTAGTGCAACCTAGTAATATATATATTTATATATCTTTTTAATTTCAATATGTAACTTTATAACTTTTACGCAAGTATTTTTTGAATTAATGACCGCATTTTGTACATTTGTCACTATAGGCCATGTTTTTGTTGTTATTGCACCTGAAGACAATGAAGAAGGGACAGATTATTATTTGTGTCATTGTGTTCAAGCCAAACAAAAATTGGATCACTTGGTTATAGATGGTGAAGGTTAAGAGTACCATGTCAGTGCGGTGGTTGTAACCGACACATGGCTTAGACGATATTCTATGAAGAACCCTAACTTGTGGTTATTCAAAGATTGGCAAACAGAGAGGAAGATTCTTCATTATTCAAATCTTGTTGTCGCATCAAATGTCCACTTGATAAAATATGGTGGAAAATCACATAATAAGAATCTTTGGAAAGTTTGCGAGTCAAACCACTAGGCAATACTTGAGACATTAAAATGTCGAGCAGATCCAGTTGGCTCATTAGATTGAATACAGAGAGAGGGAGAGAGAGAAAGAGTGATCAACTGGATCCAAATACATTGTTGCAACCTCTTCCCCAAGACTGTCCACATGACTAAGGTGGACCATATTGTTATGATGCGTAAGTGATGAGATTTAGTTTAAATCATAGATTTTATGTTTTGATTTGTTTAGAATCTCGATTTTATGTTTTGATGTCTCCAATTTTTTTAAAGCTAGAACAATATTTTTCATATTTTCTTATTGTGACGATATTTTTCTTTCATTGCATGTTCTCTTGGATGACAAGAGGGAGAGAAGAAAAATAAGTAGATTTCCAAACAGCCAGCCACCCTTCTTCATGTAATTTATTCATTTAAGGTAAAAGTCCCATTTCCTTTGTTTGGCTTTGGTATTTGGTTATTTAAAGTCATTATTCTAGTTGGACCTTCGTATGTTTGAATTTGGGATTGTTTAGTGTCTATTTGTTATGATTATACTGAATTATTAATTCTATGATGTTTCTATTATTTAATTATTTAAAATAAATTAAAACTTTTTGTATAAAATTATTATTTTTTATTTCTATCTATTTGTTATGATTATTTCTATTATTTAAAATAAATTAATTCTATAATATCTCTATGATGAACTATTTATATTTCTAAATTTTACTTATTTTAAATTAGATATCTCTCGACTTAATTTACCAAAAAAATTAATTAAAATTTTAGGTATGCTAGTGGTACACCATGACCAACAATCAAACTATTATAACAATACAAATAAATTTAAATAGTAGTGTAAGAATGGTTTAGTTCACATAAAAAATAAGTCTATCTTAGATATTCTAAATACATCACAAAACTTTATCGCTTCAAAAAAATTGGAATTTCTCCCATCTACTTGAGTTCCCATCAATTGTCCATAAAACTGGGAAAGGGAATAGGTGCTATGCTCCCAATCCCAACATCCTCCTGTCCACTACTAGGAGATGTGTGTAATGTAGGATTCAGCTCCATCAACTTAGTCATTTTTTTCACTAGTTGATTGGGACTCTCACCATTTGTTGCCAACTATGGTGACAATGCTTGGGGTTACAGTTATTAAGTAAGAATATTTCCTAATCTAGGGATTAGAGCATTGAACATATCAGAATGTGATTTATGCTATGGGAGAAGAGGTATGTTGGGCATACTAATGATTCTAGGGCTAGTGTAATTACATCTCCTTCCACTAGTGTTGTAAATATAATTTCTATAGTTGTTGAAGGTGCACCTCCAATATTTGGTCTATATCTCTTTCAAACATTTAGATTATCCTCTCTTTCTTTCCTCTTCTATTCCTTTAGTGCAACCTTCTCCACAACTCATTTTCCCCTCTCTATAGCATCTAAGATCTCATTTCTTGCAATCTTTTCCTCTCTCCCATCTTTCCTATCCCTGATCTTCTCCTTCATGTAAAGTGCATTAGCCTCAAATAACTTCTTAGTGTCTCTTGTTCCTTAGAATTTTGTATCCTTTTCTTTTGTAGCTATAGGAATCTACTAGGTAAACCACTATGTTATTTTCTGTCTAGTGGCATGTAACGTATAAAATCAACATCTCCATCATAGTCATTTTGGGTCTGGGTATCAAAAAATTGTTAACTATTTATTTCATCATGGTATCCAATGATTGACACCTATAGATGGTATACGCTACAAGTGACACACAATCTATGCCCAACTTCTTTGCTTTATCAATTATTTTCCATGTCATATGGATTCCATGATCATCAAATACTAGAAGACACCTTTTTGAGAGAAACACCCCACATGGAATTGTTCTTACAAAGTGGTCTAGCCAATTCAAGAATAATTATTTCATCATCCATCCATGTACTTGGACTGCCATGCAGGCCTTGAGATCATAATTGAAAATGTAGTTTTTTATATGTCTCTTAGCCTTGAACAAATAAAAATTGGAATTCTTTAACCAATAGTAATGTAAGGAGACCCACCCTGCTAGTTTAGGCCACTATGCCCAAACTAACCAATGACTTCTTCTGATCCTATAGGGTTTCTTCCTGACCCTATTCCCAAGAGGATATCTCCCAACTATCCCCTTCCCTAGGATCTATGCACACCAATTGACTATGTCAACTTCAATCACCCCAATATTCAAATGAAGGCATTTTCTCTCTACTAGGAAAAATTGGGCACAAACCCCAATGCAATATCTAAGGTTATTATATGGTCCTCAACCTGATATTTCTAAGCTCTCCTAATCATCACAAGACTCCACTAACCAACCCAAATCATAGATGTCCTTTTCTTTCTTACTTGACCTACTAGGTCTAGAGCCCCAATTAGGCCAAAATTTTCAAACTCACTAGGTGCTCTTGCACCATTCTCCCCATGTGACAAAGAACTCATGGTGGATAAATCTGAAGGAATTTTGTAGGAATACCTTTCTTTCCAAAATCACTCTCATCTATCCATGTTACTTTATATTTTGGTTGATCCTTCCATTTGATAAGATGCTCCATATAGGTGCCATGACAAGTCTTCTTCTTGATTCTTGAATCCATAACCTTTCTAGCTTTTGGCTGAGATTATAATGGGATAGTGACTTCTTCAACCTTTGATTTTGTTTGTCCTTCTATGAATATAGGCCCTTTATATTGAACTTAGTCCTTGACATTAAAGATAAGGTAAATTTACAAGTTTGGTGGGAGTTCTATTTTGTCAGCATTAGAACCATAATTTGCAAGTACCTTACAAGGTCCTATCCTATGCATTTGTAGCTTGGTTGGAACACCCTATGCAAGTACCAAAACTCGTCCTTGGCATCATATCATGGCCTCAACACCTTGGATCATCTCAAAAAATCTCATCTAACATGTTCCAACTCCTTGCACACTCTCAACAACTCATCTCTTACACTTTCTCAATTTTGCCTCTTCTAGGCTTGTTCCAACTAGCCCTTGCCAGTCACTAATTTGTTGTTTTCTCCAAAATTTTCCACAGAACTTCCTAAACTATTGGGTGATTAAAATACCCATTTCCTCACTCTAAAATATAATTCAAAACCAACTACACTTGTTTTTTAAAATATCACTCAAAACTGGCTATTTCAGTCTGCCAACTAGGCCTAGTTTGAGGCCATTTACAAAGCAACTCACAATCCCTTGACTTTTGGAGCTCCCATGACCCAAAAAAGTCTTAATACATGACTCAAATGTAAGGATTCTTCTATTTATTTGGTCTCATGATCAACTTTACAATGGTTTTTATAAAACCCTCCTTTCTAGCCCCTTTACCCTAGGGCTTTCTAGAACTCTTACTTTGCAACATCTCTAGAACCCCAAAATGGTTCAAACACCTTCACTTTGGTTATATTAGATGACTTCAAAATAAAATGCAACTCTTGTTTGGAGAAAACACTAAATCCACCTTGGGAGCAATCACATACCCCTTTTTATGCACTCAAATTTTAGGGAAAACTATGCAAATACTTCTTAAATGGTTTCAACACTCAAATTTTCAGATGGAAATGGTTATTATAGACTCAAAAAAACAAGAAAAATCCCAAACTTGAGGTTTCTCAACACTCAACAATCAAATTTCAAAACTGTTACCAACACTTATTACTAGGACAATTTCTAGTTTTAACGGTCAAACTCCCAAACCATACAAAGGACCCTCTGCTGTTTTTGCATTTTTAAACACTCTTTTTGGAGACCTACAATAACCTCTCTCACTTTTTGGAGATCACACTCCGTTTTCATTTTACGACGCCATCTCGGGTGATGCTGAAACTTGCAATGTCGACTAGTACAAAGTTGCCAACTGCCAAATCTCTCTCACCTTCCCTCGTGGGATCGAACTGTCTGCTCCATTAGCTCCGTGTGGCTGGGTAAACCCTATCCCCAACCTCGTCCTATCCCCTTCAGTGCTTGAACATTCTCAGGCATGCCGATCCAAAAATGTCCCCAAGGGTCACTAAATGCCATAGGGCTGCGATCTTTGACGGAGGATATCTCGAAGCTCATGTGAGGTATAGATGTGATTCTATTTCCTACAGGACCATGTTGCAGATATCTACAATAATATCTCTCACTTTTTGGAGATCACACTCCATTTTTGTTTTACAACACCATCTCGGGTGATGCTGAAACTTGCAGTGTGGGCCAGTACAAAGTTGCCAACTGCCAAATCTCTCTCACCTTTTGTCGTGGGATTGAACTATCTACTCCATTAGCTCTGGGTGGCTGGGTAAAACCTATCCCCAACCTTGTCCTATCCTTTTCAGTGCTCTAACGTTCTCAGGCACGCCAATTTGGAATGTCCCCAAGGGTCACTAAATGCCATAGGGCTGCGATCTTTGATAGGGCATATCTCAGAGCTCGTGCAAGGTATGGATGTGATTCTAGTTCCTATAGGACCCTGTTGTAGAGAACTACAATAAACTCTCTCTCTTTTTGGAGATCACATTCTGTTTTCATTTTACAATGCCATCTCGGGTGATGCTGAAACTTGTAGTGTTGGCCAATACAAAGTTGCTAACTGCCAAATCTCTCTCATCTTTCATCGTGGGATCAAACTGTCTGCTCAATTAGCTCTGGGTGGTTGGGTAAACCCTATCCCCAACCTTGTCTTATCCCCTTCAATGCTTGAACATTCTCAGGCACGCCGAACCCAAATGTCCCTAAGGGTCACTAAATGCCATAGGGTTGCGATCTTTGACGGGGCATATCTCGGAGCTTGTGTGAGATATGGATGAGATTCCAATTCCTACAGGACCATGTTGCAGAGACCTACAATAAATTCTCTCACTTTTTGGAGATCACATTCTATTTTCATTCTACAATGCCATCTCGGGTGATGCTGAAACTTGTAGTGTTGGCCAGTACAAAGTTGTCAACTGCCAAATCTCTCTCATCTTTCATCGTGGGATCAAACTGTCTGCTCCATTAGCTCCGGGTGGCCGCATAAACCCTATCCCAAACCTCTTCCTATCCCCTTCAGTGCTCGAACATTCTTAGGCATGCTAAACCAGAATGTCCCTAAGGGTCACTAAATGCCATAGGGCTGCGATCTTTGATGGGACATATCTCGGAGCTTGTGCGAGTTATCTATGCGATTCTAGTTCCTACAGGACCGTGTTGTAGAGACCTACAATAACCTCTCTCACTTTTTGGAGATCACATTCTATTTTCATTTTACAACACCATCTCAGGTGATGCTGAAACTTGTAGTGTTGGCTAGTACAAAGTTGCCAACTGCCAAATCTCTCTCATCTTTCATCGTGGGATCAAATTGTCTACTCCATTAGCTCCAGGTGGCCAGGTAAACCCTATCCCCAACCTTGTCTTGTCCCCTTCAGTTCTCGAACATTCTCAGGCACGCTGAACCAGAATGTCCCTAAGGGTCACTAAATGCCACAGGGCTGCGATCTTTGACGAGGCATATCTTGGAGCTCGTGCAAGATATGGATGAGATTCCAATTCCTATAGGATTGTGTTGCAGAAACCTACAATAACCTCTCTCTTTTTGGAGATCACATTCTGTTTTCATTCTACAATGCCATCTCGGGTGATGCTGAAACTTGTAGTGTTGGCCAGTACAAAGTTGCCAACTGCTAAATCTCTCTCATCTTTCATCGTGGGATCAAACTATCTACTCCATTAACTTCGGGTGGCTGGGTAAACCCTATCCCCAACCTCTTCCTATCCCCTTCAGTGCTCGAACGTCCTCAGGCACGCTGAACCAGAATGTCCCTAAGGGTCACTAAATGCCACAGGGCTGCAATCTTTGGCGGGGCATATCTATGGGCTGTCAATACTTCGAATATACTTTAAGTCAACGATTATCAGTATGTGAAAAAATGGAACTCATTGTATTTTGAAGTACTGAGAAGATGGCCTTGCCCTTCCCAAGGAGTTTCAAAAATGGGAGACATTAGGTAAGAGAGTGAAAATGTTACTATCGCTTCAACACACATGACGCAATTGGAAATGCAAATTTTGATGGTAATCATTTTATGATAAGGGAGAGACTAGGGATGATCATTCAGGCCAGAACCTCACTACAAAAAAATAATATATAAAAAAGGTAGTGAATAACGTCATCTCTAGACCCAAATCAACTAATGAAAGTCAAATTAGCATAATGTGGAACAACAATATATGCATTGAGTGGGTTGTCATAAAAAAGCTTCATAATAAAATTCATGTCTAGAATTAAAAGACCTTAAAGAACATTTATGCTTGTAACAAAAATGGCCATTCAAAACTGAATATGATTACAATATGTGAAATAGCATTACAAGAACTTGTAATGCTCTTGTGAACATCGTGTTAATTCTTGTAAGAATCCCTAAGATGCTTGTTATACTCAAAATTTTGTTAAAATTGAATTAATTTTTATCCTGTCGGTTAATTGGCTTAGGGTGATATATGCTTCTTGGATGGAATAATGAGTTCATGATTAACTCTGTATTAAGATTCATAGCATCTTCTAGTTATTTGCAAAGGAAATTTATAAATTACTTGCTAATGTCATATGGCTTGCTTGAGAAAGATGTCTGTGTTCTTATTGATGGGTACTAATGACTATCCACATTTAGTTCTTCAATATCCTATTTGACAAGCTTTCCATAGACATTTCTTTTCCATACTAAGTATTTTTGAAAACATATTTGAGTAGAAGGACTACAGTAGATACTACATGATGTTTTAACAACCCATTAAAGACTATTATTTCCAAGGTATTATGTCATATTATTTTAATTGTAATGATCTTAGACTAATGATATTCTTGAAGGTAACTTCGACATGTAGCAAGAAAGACAACCTACAGCCAAGGCTATATTGTGCCTACAACCAAAGCCATAAATGCTCACAGCCAAAGCCACTAGTGCACATAGCCAAAGCCATGGATGCTTATAGCCAAACTTACAAGTGTTTGCAGCCAAAGCCGTGAGTACATGAAGTCGATGATCACAATTGTTAACAACTATTCACCAAAAAAAACTTCTTTGCAATTTTTGAGAAATACTAATAAAGCAAAAAAGAACATCTACTAGTTGGTAGACATAATGGAAAATCTCTAGCAATTGAATTTAATTTCATACATGCACATATCTAATTTAATGTCATACACAAACATATCTAATTTAACGTCATACATGAACAAAAGTATAATATAAAATGATAACCAATAATGTCATATACATTAACAAACACATAATATATTATGATAACCAATAATGTTGTCTATGAACAAACATATCATATATTAACCAATAATGTCATACATCAAATATGTCATACATCAAATATAGAATTTCATATGTACATCAAATGTGTATCGAATATGTCTCTCAGATGCCTATATATATACATGGGGAAGGAAACAATTCTCTATATATATGTATCAAATATCTCAACTACATCTTTTCCTTCCCACGAGGGGAAGGAAACAAGTCTCTCAATGTCCTCTGCCATCATGTGGAGGGAGACAGTGGAGATGATAGAGCCCTCCTGACACGCTCACTTGACCTCTTGTTGAGGCTCTTCTCCAGGTCCAACTGATACAAAGAAAGTAGATATGAATCAATATTTATTATACGTTGAAATCAAATATATGTACTCACAAAATCAATTATTGTCTTACCACCAACAAATAGTCACTCTATAAGTCCACCTCAAATGCTCGTGGACGATCAAGCGTGACAAGACCCTACAAAAATTCAATAAATATAATCACTTATAAATAACATTAGAAATTTTGAGATTAACTATTATAAACAACAACTAAAATGAAGAAAATTCTTTCATACCTCCGTCAGTGGCTGTGAGCTAGCCACAGCTGCGGCCACTCCACTATCAATAGACTGTCACAGATGAGGAGGTGTGTCCAACATCATGAGCTGCATGTCATACAATACACATTATATCTAACATGAAACATGGAATAAATATAATCAAATGAATTAAATTAATATGAAACAACTATACCTATGTGAAGCTTGTATGATGTCTTTGCTCTACGTCTATGGTAAAGGTTGAGGGTCCTGTGGAGAACTGATGCACATGCATATTTTTTTTGGTCAATCCTTAATATGATTACATAATAAATATATGTATTAATTAAAATGATTAAATTGATTCATACCTCAGGACTTGTCGAAGGGACAAAAAATGAGCCTGGAGGATCGCTGCTAGGCCCAAGAACACTTTGACCCTAAATTTTGAACAATGTCAATAAATCCTAATAAATTAATCATTCACTATACGTATGAAATGTGATCAAATTAGTAATTTACCTGTGTGTCAATGCCAAATGTCTCGCTCAGGAACTGATCGGTGACAAGCCCATCATTTGCACCATCTCCGACATGAGTGCCAAATGTGCATAGGGATCTGCATGAAGTGCACATGTGACCATGACGTATAGAAGGGTCCCCCTCAAATAATGGGCTCATGGAATGGATGAGGGTTTGTGTCAAAGCATTAATGGTCCCTAGAGTGCTGGTCTCTACATGTTCCTTCACAATTGAAGGAATAATCACATGCTCGCGCTCTGGATGGACCATGGCTGCCCTAACTACATTAGGGTCACGACGTGCTCTTGGCCTCTCAAATGATGACCCCCCACCTCTACCCTGGGAGTCTAACATATCAAAATAATTGGGGATCTCCCCAAGGACAAAGTCACAATATAATTTCTTCAAAAAATACATGGGGACCTCGTGATTGTTGCAAGGAGGGGCATCAAAAACCATCCACCATCTATCCCAAAAATTATTTCTAATAGCATCATGTATGCACCAATGGATGGGGAATCATTTAGTACCCTCTCTAACAGTATTTTTCTCACCGGGTTTTCTAAATAATGCACATATACTACCTTTTGGTATTTCCTTTTTTCTAACATCTTCATATGACAATTTATTTGCATAAAATCTTTTTTGTTCATCCCTCTTAGCCTGCCAAATATCTAACTGACCACTAACTGAGGCTATCTAAGTGTTAATGGATTCGAGGGATGATGCCAATTGAGCCCTCATTGGATTGGTTTGTCTAGATTCTTTCAATCGAGCAATGATTCCTTCTAATTCAGTTTTGCCTCTCTCTATTTCATTTCTTATATTTTCTTGTGTGCCTGGTGGAGGTCTTGCAATTGGTTCAGGTTGTGGAATTTGTTCTTCTTCTTGAGGAGGGTTTTGGTTTTGGGGTTCTTGAGGGTTTTGATGTTCTTGTGGATTTTCTGGTTGATTATGAACATTTCCTAATAAAAAATCAATTGAAATTCAAATAAATAAACAAATCTAAATAAAATTTGTAAAAACCCTACAAAAGAATATAAAAAACTTACAAAACAATATGAAAAATATATCAAACAATGCAAAGTTAGGTTTATATCACTTACGGCATCGTCGTGGGTGCGCTTGTGGTCTTGGATTTTGTCGACGAGGAGGCATTTTTGCAAATGGTGGTGCAAATGTTGAGTCTTCAACTCACGTACGCGCTGCTCGCTATAGGAGTAGAAGAAAATGCTGATGAAAATGATGGGCTGTGGGTTTGCAGCCCATCATATATACTTTTTATTTTTTAAAAGTGTGCGTACACGCTATGGCTTGGGTTGCCCAAGCCATAGCGCGTGCGCGCTTTAGTGCGTATGCGCTATAGCACGTACGCACTTTTTAAAATAGGAAAAAAAAATTTCCTTGTCACCTTTTTGGCACCACAACTCGGTGCATATGCCCTTTAATCCATTGAAATGGCTTCAGCTAGTTTGAGATATCAGGATAGATTGGATGGTGCCTCAAATTTTGGTGTCTGGAAAGCTAGAATTTATTTATTGTTGGAAGAGAATGGTATCAAGGATTATGTTACCAATGTTGTACTTGTACCAATGGATATGACATATCTTGCAGCATATAAGAAGAATGATGCCAAGGTAAAGAGGATTATCATTGATGGTGTTAGGGATCATATTATGGAGCTAGATATAATGAAGAAGATGTGGGACTCCATTTTTAATATGTACCAGAATGCTACCACCAACAGGAAGATGATTCGCAGAGAGAAGCTAAAGAATACATGTATGAACCAGGGGGAAGATGTCACAAGTTACCTCACCAGGCTTAGACCTGTCAAGGATGAGTTAGCATCTATTGCAGATAGCCCTAGTGATGATGAGCTAGTGAGAATATCCCTAAATGGGTTTTCTAAACAATGGAGTGTCTTTTTTCAAGTTATTAGTGGATGAGATACCTTATGAAGTTGGGATTGACTATGGACTAATTTCACTTAGGAGGATTTTAGACTAAGTCTTGTTAGTAGGGCCAACAAGAGTCAAAAAAGTAAGGTGGAACAAGAAAACATTGCCTTAGTAGGGAAAGGGAAAGCAAAGAAGGGATCTAGATAAGGATTGAATTCAAAAAATGAGAAGAAGAAGGACCTTTCTAAGGTCAAGTGCTTTGGATGCTATGAGTATGATCACTATGTCAGTGTTTTCCTAGAAAGAAAGAAGGAAATGAAGTAGATGGCAACTTTAGTACAAGTGTAGAAGAGCTCTCCAATAAGTAGAATGGAAGATGAGTTTTCACTTATAGCTTGTTTGGTGAGCTCAACCTCAAAGACTATCTGGTATATAGAGAGTTAGGTTTCATTTCATATGATAGAAGTTAGAGAGTACTTCTTGAGTTATAAGGAGGAGAACACCAATATCCATATTTTAATGGGAAACTTGTCCAAACTCAACCTAGTTGTGAAAGGGACTGTTTAGTTCCAAAGGGAGAATGGAAAGATAATTCTAGTTCATGATGTATTGCATGTTCCAAGATTATATATGAATTTTATTTCAATATCTATTCTTTAGGATAAGGGGTATAATGTACTCTTTAGAAGGACACATGTGTTGATTAAGCACAAGAATTGGAAATCACCCATAACTATTAGAGTTAGGAGTCGACACCTTTATATGTTGCAGTTTGATACTCCTAAGGAACTCATGAGAAGTAGTAGTCCTAGAGATCTTAGAAAGCTATGGCATAGGAGGATGGGTCATATTTATCATGGAGACCTTAAATTGTTGCATGAGACCATGATAGGTGTTCCAAAGCTGAGCACAAAACATGATGATGTATGCAAGGGATTTGTGTTGGGGAATTTTTTAATAGCATCTTTTCCACAAAGTGACACTAGATCTGAAGGTCTTCTTGATCTAGTACATTCAGATGTTTGTGGACCAATGTCAATGAAATCTCTCAAAGGATATGAGTACTATGTTACTTTTATCAATGATTTCTCTAGGAAGACCTAAATATACTTCTTGAAGACTAGGGATGAGGTTTTCAATTGGTTCCAAGAGTTCAAGGATCTTATGGAGAACTCAATAGGAAAGAAGATAAAGGTTCTTCAGTCAGATAATGGAGGCAAGTATAAAGGAAATGACTTTAAGGAGTTTTATACTAAGGAAGGAATCAAGATATTGTGGATTGTTCCTTACAATCCATAGTAGAATGGCATTGTTGAAGGGAAGAACTATTTCATATCAAAGGTAGAAAGAGCTATGCTACATGACCAAGACATGCCCTACTTTTTATGGGTAGAGGCATGTAGTATAATAGTCTACATTCAGAATAGTGTTCCACACAAGGTACTAGGGAAGATGAAACTAGAGGAAGCTTTCACATGAAGGAAGATAGATGTTGGTATTTCAAAATATTTGGGAGTTTGGCATATTTTCATATTCTAGGTGATACACATACCAAGTTAGATCAGACTACACAGAGGTGGTACTTTATTAGGTACAGTGAAAGCTCAAAGGCATATAGGATTTTTATCCCTGGGACCAAAAGAACTATTGTCAGGCATGATGTAAATTTCATGGAGGAAAAGGCATTTAGAAGGTCTAGAGATTTGATAGCAAGTGATTAGAGTGAGTAGCTAGCAAAAGCTCCAAGGCCTATTCAAGGGCAACAAAGCACAAGTGCATTTACCAGTACAAGTGTAGGCTCAAGTGGTGAAGATTCATAGAGTATGGAGCAATAGGTGCAACATGAAATGCATCTAGAAGAAGTAGATGTTGATATTTCATCCTCTACAGTTGGTAACAAGAACTGTGAGGTTCAAGAGAGACTAAGAGATATTCATGAGTTTGTGCAAGCTCCTAGGAAGAGTAATAGATAGCAAAGACAACCAACCAAGTTCAATGAATATGTGGCATTAGTTAGTCAGTTGGTAGATAGTGAGCCTTCCAGCTATTAGGAAGCTACAAAGCATTGAGTATGGCAAGATGCTATGGTTGAGGAGTATTCCTCAATAATGTAGAATGATGTGTGGGAGGTAGTGCCTAGACCAAAAGATAGAGAAATAGTTGGATCACATTGGATTTATAAGATAAAGCACAGTGCAAATGGTAGCATCAAGAAATACAAGGCAAGATTTGTGGCCAAGGGGTTATCTTAGAAGAAGGGAATAGGCTATGAGTAGACATTTTCTCCAGTGGCTAGGTATACTTCTATCTGAGTTGTGATCTCATTTACAACACAAATGGGATGGTATATCCATCAAATGGATGTCAAGACAACTTTCCTTAATGGCGAGTTGAAGGAGGAGGTATACATAGAGTAACCAAAAGGCTTTGTAGCACACATCAAAGAGACCCACATGTGTAGATTGAAGAAAGCATTGTATAGGCTCAAATAGGCTCCTAGAGTGTGGTATGAGCACATTGATACATACTTGCAAGAAATGGGCTTTGTGAAGAGTGAAGCAGATGCTAACCTCTACTACTTGGTGGTTGGGGGTGAGGTTCTCATTCTTGTTCCTTATGTGGATGACCTATTCCTTACAGGTGTGCTAGGGCTTATAGAATACTACAAAAGGGACCTTATAGAAGAGTTTGAGATGAAGGATTTGGAACTCGTGTACTAATTTCTAGGCATGGAGGTGTGGTAGATAGATGGAGAGAGTTTCCTTGGTCAAGGGAAATATTGCACAAAAATCTTGAAGAGATTTCAGATGGAGGATTGCAAAGCCATGCATACACCCATGATCAAGAATTGGAGGAAGGTAGATATAACTAAGGAGAAGAATGTAGATCCCACTTTATAGAGGCAGTTGATTGGTTTGATTATGTACTTGGTCAACAACAAGCCAAATATTGCATTTGCAGTGAACTTACTTAGTCAATTCATTGTTGAACCAAAGATGGTGCATTGGACAATGGCCAAGCATGTATTGCATTACTTGCATGGTACAGTTGAGTATGGGAATAGATATGTTCAAGGTGAAGGTATCAGGTTGATAGGCTATACTAATGTAGATTGGGTAGGAAGTACAATGGACAAAAGAAGCACTTTAGGGTGTTATTTTAGTTTGGGATTAAGAGTTGAATCTTGGTTCAACAAGAAGCAAAAATTCATGGCTTTGAGTTTACTAGAAGAAAAATACATAGCAACTAGCATGGTGAAATGTGAAGCTATATGGATTCGAAAGTTGGGTATGTGCAGG
Organism: Cupressus sempervirens; assembly: GCA_028749045.1. Taxonomy (NCBI): domain Eukaryota; kingdom Viridiplantae; phylum Streptophyta; class Pinopsida; order Cupressales; family Cupressaceae; genus Cupressus; species Cupressus sempervirens. The sequence continues at coordinate 628,060,758 of CM053784.1, forward strand.
ATCATCATCAACCAAACTATGGCCTTAATTGGCACTAAAAAACCAGAAAATCAGGGTTATGTCAACTTTACACATAATTTTAAAGTGGTTTTGGACTTTATATCAAAAATTTGTAAGAAAATATTCTATAGAAAATTGAATGTAGTTTCTAAACTACTAGACCTTATCTGGAGAAAAAAATAATTGATTGGTCAAAAGTTTGGATTTTAATGCAGTACTACAAAAATTTCAAGGCAAAAATAAAAAGTAGGTGAATGTCTGACCACCTTAATCAAAATCAAATGATAATATAAAAAGTAGACTTATGGCCGGATGTGATGCATATTTTTGGGTATTTTTATTCTAAATAAATAATTAAATATGAATTTTTTACTAAATCTTTTTCAGAAAAAAAAACTCCCATGTCTGACCACCTTAACTAATAGAAAACTTTGCCAAATTTATTTTTTATGTTATTTTTCTTATATTAGGTGAAGCATAGAATGTGATGCAACTTTTGGATTTAAAAAATGTTATACCATTTGAAAGTTAGAGCTATTTTTCAATCAATATGTCAATCAGTGCTTTACAATCCCTAATAAATACTTAACAAACTCAAAATTTAATAGCAATTATATCGATGGAATCTTGAGAGTGTTATAAAAAAACCCTTTTCATTTCATTCAATTTTGATGGAAATAACATTGTTAGATGACTACCTAAAGTCTGAGTGTCAGTGAAACCCTTCTCAAACATGTTTTTTTGGTTGACTGAATAGGCTTGGTAAATACCAAGGCTAATCGGATACCCAAATTCAAATTGAATATTCGATTTCAAATCAGATACTTGATTTCAAATCGGGTATCCGATCAAGTCCGAAATTTTTCAATTGAAATTTGGAGAGAAATTTGAGAGGAGAGATTTTCCAATGTCAAATTTGGAGGGAGGGAAATTTGAGAGGAAATAAATTCAAGAGGGAAACTTTAGAGTGTTTTAGAGGGAAATTTATTTGGGGGAATTGTGGACATTGATATTATTATTATTAACTATTATAATTATTATATATGATTATAATTATTATTATATATAGTAATATCTATGATTATTACTATTAAATATAATATAGTTATAAATATAATAATAATTATTATAACTAAATATAATATAGTAATATATATGATAAATATTATTATTATTAAATATATATAGTAATATTATATGACTATTACTATATATAATAGTATATATGGTTATTATTATTATTAAATCTATAATCTAGTAACATATATGATTATTATTGTTATATAATCTAATAATATATCATTATTATATTAAAATATACAATATTATATTATTATTAAATATAATATTGTCATAAAATGCATCAAAATGGGTCATAGCTTAACCTATGACCCCTTTTTGATGCATTCCTAATGGTTCCCTAGGGGTCCTAGGGGTCCTAGGGATATACATTGTCATCAAATGAATCGAGAGGGGTCATAGGTTAACCTATGACCCCTCTTAATGCATTGGAACCAACCAAATGCATCCCTAGGGGTCCTAGGACCCCTAGGGACATAGGTTGTGATGAAATGCATAGAGAGGGTCATATGACATCCTATGGCCTCTTTCAACACATATAAACTATTATAATATGTTCTTAGGGGTCCTAGGATGCCTAGAGACATATGTCATCATGGAATGTGTCGAAAGGGGTCATAGGTCATCCTATGAGCCCTTTTGACCCATATAAACAATTATAATATGTCCCTAGGGGTCCTAGGACCCCTATAGACATATGTTGTAATAAAATGTGTCAAAAGGGGTCATAGGTCATCCTATGGCCCCTTTCAACCCATATAAATTATTCTAATATGTCCCTAGGTGTCCTAGGACACCTAGAGACATATCTCATCATGGAATGTGTCGAAAGGGATCATAAATCATCCTATGACCCCTTTTGACCCATATAAATGATTCTAATATGTCCCTAGAGGTCCTATGGACCCTAGTGAAAAACATTGTAATAAAATGTGTCGAAAGGGATCATAGGTCATCCTGTGGCCCCTTTCAACCCATATAAATGTTTGTAATATGTCCCTAGGGGTCTTAGGACCCCTAGAGACATATGTCATCATGAAATGTGTCAAAAGGGGTCATAGGTCATCCTATGGCCCCTTTTGACCCACATAAATGATTCTAATATGTCCCTAAGGGTCTTAGGGCCCCTAGTGACATATGTTGTAATAAAATGTGTTGAAAGGGGTCATAGGTCATCCTATGACCCCTTTCGACCCATATAAACAATAATAATATGTCCCTAGGGGTCCTAGGACCTCTAGAGACATATGTTGTAATAAAATGTGTCGAAAGGGGTCATAGGTCACCTTATGGCCCCTTTCAACCCATATAAATGATTCTAATATGTCCCTAGGGGTTCTAGGACCCGTAGAGACATATGTTGTTATGGAATGTGCCAAAAAAGGTCATAGGTCATCCTTTGGCACCTTTCAACCCATATAAATTATTGTAATATGTCCCTAGGGGTCTTAGGACCCCTAGAGACATATGTCATCATGGAATGTGTCAAAAGGGATCATAAGTCATCCTATGGCACCTTTTGACCCATATAAACAATTATAATATGTCCCTAGGGGTCCTAAGACCCCTACTGACATATGTCATCATGGAATGTGTCAAAATGCGTCATAGGTCATCCTATGGCCTCTTTTGACCCATATAAATGATTGTAATATGTTCTTAGGGGTCCTAGGGCCCCTAGAGATGTATGTTGTAATAAAATGTGTCGAAAAAGATCATAGGTCATCCTATGACCCCTTTTGACCCATATAAACAATTATAATATGTCCCTAAGGGTCCTAAGACCCCTAGAGACATATGTTATAATAAAATGTGTCAAAAAGGGCCATAGTTCATCCTATGGCCCCTTTTGACTCATATAAATGATTATAATATGTCCCTACGGGTCTTAAGACCCTTAGCGACATGAAATGTGTTGAAAGGGGTCATAGGTCATCCTATGGCCCCTTTTGACCCATATAAATGATTGTAATATGTCCCTAAAGGTCCTAGGACCCCTAGAGACATATGTCATCATGGAATGTGTTGAAAGAGGTCATAGGTAATCCTATGGCCCCTTTCAACCCATATAAACAATTGTAATATGTCCCTAGGGGTCTTAAGACCCCTAGAGAAATATGTCATCATGGAATGTTTCAAAAGGGGTCATAGGTAATCCTATGGGCCCTTTTGACCCACATAAACAATTGTAATATGTTTCTAGGGGTCCTAGGACCCTTATAGACATATGTCATCATGAAATGTGTGGAAAGGGGTCATAGGTCATCCTATGGCCCCTTTCGACCCATATAAAAGATTGAAATATGTCCCTAGGGGTCGTAGGAGCCCTAGAGACATATGTTGTCATGAAATGTGTTGAAAGGGGTCATAGGTCATCGTATGACCCCTTTCAATCCATATAAAAGATTGAAATATGTTCCTAGTAGTCCTAGGACCCCTAGAGACGTATGTCATCATGGAATGTGTTAAAAAGGGTCATAGGTCATCCTATGGCCTCTTTCAACTCATATAAATGATTTTAATATGTCCCTAGGGGTCGTAGGACCCCTAGAGACATATGTCATCATGAAATGTGTTGAAAGGGTTCATAGGTCATCCTATGGCCCCTTTCGAGCCATATAAACAATTGTAATATGTCCCTAGGGGTCCAAAGATCCCTAGAGACATATGTCATCATAGAATGTGTTGAAAGGGGTCATAGGTCATCTTATGGCCCCTTTTGACCAATATAAAGAATTTTAATATGTCTCTAGGGGTCCTAGGACCCCTAGAGACACATGTCATCATAGAATGTGTCAAAAGGGGTCATAGGTCATCCTATGGCCCCTTTCGACCCATATAAAGGATTGTAATATGTCCCTAGGGGTCCTAGGACCCCTAGAGACATATGTCATCATGGAATGTGTAAAAAGAGGTCATAAGTCATCCTATGGCCCCTTTTGACCCATATAAATGATTGTAATATGTCCCTAGGGGTCCTAGGGCCCTTAGAGACATATGTTGTAATAAACTATGTCGAAAGGGGTCATAGGTCATCCTATGGCCCCTTTCAACCCATATAAATGATTCTAATATGTCCCTAGGCATCCTAGGGACCCTAGAGACATATGTCATCATGGAACATGTTGAAAGGGGTCATAGGTCATCCTAAGCCCCTTTTGACTCATATAAATGATTTTAATGTGTCCTTAGGGGTCCTAGGACCCCTAAAGACATATGTTATCATAGAATGTGTTGAAAGGGGTCATAGGCCATCCTATGGCACCTTTCGACCCATATAAATGATTGTAATATGTCCCTAGGGTTCCTAGGAACCCTAGAGACATATGTCATCATGGAATGTATCGAAAGGGGTCATAGGTCATCCTATGGCCCCTTTTGACCCATATAAACTATTCTAATAATAATAACAACAATATTATATGTTGTTATAGTAAAAAATAAAAATAATAATAATATAATATAATAATCATATATATATATATTAATATATATATTATATTTATAAATTATAATAATAATAATAACATAGGTCATAATGATAATAATAATAATAACATATATTATAATATTTAATAATAATATAATATAATAATACATTATAAGGTAATACATAACTCATAACTCATATATTTTGGTAATTCATAACTCATTACTCACTAATAATGAATAGTAATTCATTTTTCCCTCCAATATTTGGGTGGCAATATCGGATATCCGATTTGAAATCAAATACCCGATATTTACTGACACTATTTTCTCAAAATATTCTCTATCACTACAGACCCGACAACATCACTTTTTGTGGTCCTTTTTCACGGGTTTTAGGAAAAGTCATATTTTGGTGCCCAAACAATAAAAAAAAGTTTGATAATATATCCCTAGGTGTCTAATATTGTCATCTAAATGGGGAGCAATAATCATTGAAAGGCTAAATGCAAAAGGAAGGCATTCAATGAAGACATTGTAACATATAGGAAAAGGGACAAAATAAAACACCGAAGGAAAAGACAAGGTATGTGAGTCAAGTTGATGATGAATTAGTCGAAGGTGAAATCATAGAGTCAGATAATGAATATGTGTGGTTGGGGAATGAAAATGTACCAATTGAAAATGATAATGTTGGAATTGAAAATTTAGAGAATGAAAATTTGGAGGATGAAATGCTACTAGGTCATAATGTAAATTGCATGATTGACCATGTCGAACATGACAATGCACAAGAAACTAATGCACATGAACCTTACATATCTCTTAATTATAATCGACATGAAGGTTCTAGAACACCAAAATGGATAATTGAAATTGATGAAATGATTATTACCAATTTGAAAGGGAAAATTTTTGAAAGAACCATTCGGTTATGGGCTTCAAGACTATATAAGATTTTTTTCAGCAACAAGACAATGGTGGAGCAATGTCATCTTTTTATGCACTTATTAAAGATGAAAAAGATGAGACATATGCTTTCCAAATTGAAGATTCATGACAATAAAAACTTAGAAAGAAATACCATTATTATGAAGAATCTTTTTTGTGCTCTCAATAGCATTGGGAAAAATAGTAGGGAGAAGGATAAGAGAGCTACTGAAAGGGTTATTACAACCTCTTTGGTAAGTCATCATTTGAGAAAGGGTAAATATATGAGACAAACTTGTATTGACTTGAACCTAAATCATACTACTTTGAGAAGAGCACTTAGTCGACGAGAGAGAATTGATGATCCTCTTCAAAATGAAACATGGGCTTTTGGTGGGAGACTTCCACATTCTGATAAGAAGCTATTCGATGATGTGAAGGAAGAAATTGCATAATTTTGGCACTCTAGCTCACGAGTATCACCCAATGCTAAAGATGTGTTAAAGTTGAGAATTGGCATCAAAGACCGCATGCCACATCCTAAACACTATTTGGAGGTAAGTCAAACTATGTTGTTCAAACAATTTAGAGAGAGTCATCCAAGTCTTCATTTATCATAAAGGGCTTTTGAATCTTTGAAGCCATTTTATTGTGTGCCACTTAAAATTTGAAATACATGTTATTGTAAATATCATGTTAGTTTTCTATGCACCATGAACTATTACACTCCATCCATTCTACTTTGCATAGTAAAGAAATGTTGGAGAATTGTGGTGCTAGTGGGCTTCCAAAATCATCAAAAGACTTGCTAAATCAATTTTTATGTTGTAGAGTTGATTGTTGTTTCTTTTATCGAAATGCTTGCTTAAATGAGAATTGTTTAGAATGTAGTGGCTTATCTAAGTTTGACACATGTTTCCATGAGGGATGCAAACAAGATCTTGGAAAGAGAATAGTAAAATAAAGGTGTATGAAATGGTAAAATACACATTGAAGAGTGGGGGTGTAGGCTCTAGATGTGAATTAGTTGCAAAAGAATTCACTGTGGCTAGTTTTATTTCAGATTTCAAGGCAAATCTTTTCTCAAAGTATGCAAAATATAGTCACAGGTCTCAGTGGTTGGATCAATAATTTAGAATGTGTAAGGAGACTTTTCCCATTGACACTATTATATTAGTTGTTGATTTTTCTGAGAACTACAAATTGCAACCTCAAAATGAGACACAATCTCAGTTATACAACTCCATTCATATTGTTATTTTCATCCACATAACATATAGACATGCCCCTAATAGTGTGAAAGATAATCGAAAGATTATTAGAGAGTATCATTTTTATATGAGTGATGATAGATCTAACTCTCACAAGTTTGTGCAACATTATTTTGAGAATTATTTTAATTTCTTATAGGACCAAGCAATTGCTATGGATAGACATATCATTTGGTCAAATAACTGTACAAGTCAATTTAAGAATGCTCGCACTTTTTATTGGTTGTGTAGGATGCATGTAGAGAGGGGGGTGCCTCATATTTGAATTTTTTTTGAGTCCGGTCATGGGAAAGTGGAACATGATAGAGCAGGGGCATGTGTGAAGAGAGCTCTAGTTAAGGAGCAATTGAAGATTTCAGTAGCAAAGCTTCTTGATCCTCATAGCATTGTTGATAGGTTGGTTGAATCAGTTGTAAATAGCCTATTTAGGCTCTGAGCATTCAAAGAAGGAGATAGATTGAAGAAACACCTTGTACTTGCTCTCAAACCAATAAAGAACTTGTTGTTTCTAGTGTATTTTTCTAATTTTCCATGTGTAGTATGGAACCAAATGGTTGAAGGGTGAACTTTTTGCATTGATAAGTTGTCACTATTTATTTATAAGATTTTGGTTTTGGTTTGAAGTCCCTATCAATCATTTTGAAAAAGTTATTCAATTTCCAAATACACATCCATAAAAGTGCATAAAAGTAAAATTATATGACATTAAAGGATCACCACAACGTAACTTTGAAATCACTGATCTTTGCATCAAATCGTCAGTGCCATCAGCTCCAAGTGGATGGGTGAACCCTAGTGACATCCTTATTTTGTCTATGGAGACCATCCACCATCTATGGCCACCTCATACCAAGGAGTCTCCAAGGTGCCCTAAGTGCATTTTGAGGTCGATCTTCTGAGGGTCGTAACTCAGAACTCATGAGGGGTATCGATGAAATGTCAAATTTTATAAGATGGTGATGCCGAGGCCTAAAATAATCTATTCATTTTTGAGAGATCACATTCTATTTGGATTCAGCACAATGATCTCACTCAATGCCAAAACTCATAGTGTGCCTTAGTTCTTAGGAGCACCACAGTGTAACTTTGAAACGACTAATCTTGGGATTGAATTGTTAGTGCCATTAGCTTTGGATGGGTGGGTGAAACCTAGTGACACCCTTGTTCTGACCACGAAGACCCTCCATCATCTGTGGCCACCCTGTATCGAGGAGTCACCAAGGTGCTCTAAGTGCATTTTGAGGTCAATCTTCTGAGGGTCATAACTTAGAGCTCATTAGGGTTATTGATTAACCATCAAATGCTATAGAACGGTGATGCTGAGGCCTAAAATAACCTATCTCATTTTTGAGAGATCATACTCCATTTGGATTTGGCATAATGATCTCACTCGATGCCAAAACTCATAGTATGCCTCAGTTCATAGGTGCACCACAGTGTAACTTTAAAACTGTTGATCTTGGCATCGAATCGTTAGTGACATTAGCTCCAAATGGGTAGGTGAACCCTAGTGAAACCCTTGTTCTGACTATAGAGACCATCCATCATCTGTGGCCACCCCGTACTGAGGAGTCTCCAAGGTGCTCTAAGTGTGTTTCAAGGTTGATCTTCCAAGGGCCATAACTCGGAGCTCATGAGGTCTATTGATGAATCATCAAATGCTATAGGAAGGTGATGCTAAGGACTAAATTAACCTATCTCATTTTCAAGAGATCACCTTCCATTTGGATTTGGCACATCGATCTCGCTCGATGCCAAAACTCACAGTGTGCCTCAGTTCATAGGTGCACCACAATGTAACTTTGAAACTACTGATCCTTGCATCGAATTGTTAGTACCATTAGCTCTATATGGGTGGGTGAATCCTAATGACACACTTGTTCTAACTACAAAGACCCTCCATCATCTGCAACCACCCCATACTGAGGAGTCTCCAAGGTGCTCTAAGTGTGTTTCGAGGTTGATCTTCTGAGGGTTGTAGCTCAGAGCTCATAAGGGCTATCGATGAACCATTGAATACTACAGGATGGTCATGCTGAGGCCTAAAATAAACTATCTCAATTTCAAGAGATCACCTTCCATTTGGATTCAATGCATCAATCTAATTTGATGCCAAAACTCGCAATGTGCCTCAGTTCATAGGCGCACCACAGCGTAACTTTGAAACCGCTAATCTTGGCATCAAATTACCAGTGCCATTAGCTTCTAATGGGTGTGTGAACCTTGGTGACACCCTTGTTTCGAACATCAATACCCTCCATCATCTGCGGCCACCCCATACCGAGGAGTCTCCAAGGTGCTCTAAGTGCATTTCGAGGTCAATCTTCTAAGGGTCATAACTCTGAGCTCATGAGGTTTATAGATGAATTGTCAAATGCTACAGGATGGTGATGTCGAGGCCTAAAATAATTTATCTCATTTTTGAGAGATCAAATTCCATTTGGATTCGGCACAATGATCTTTCTCGATGCCAAAACTCATAGTGTGCCTCAGTTCATATGTGCACCACAACGTAACTTTGAAACTACTAATCTTGGCATCAAATCATCAGGGCCATTAGCTCCAGATGGGTAGGTGAATCCTAGTGACACCCTTGTTCTGACCATGGAGACCATCCATCGTTCATGGCCACTCTATACTGAGGAGACTCCAAGGTGCTCTAAGTGCATTTTGAGGTCGATCTTTTAAGGGCTGTAACTCAAAGATCGTAAGGGCTATCGATGAACTCTCGAATGCTACAAAAAAATGAGCTGTAACATTTTCTTGCAAAGTGAAAATGAGTGCAAAGATTCAATTAGGGGTTTGAGCATGACCATACAAGGTTGGAAACACCTATATAAGGTGTGAAATGATAACATGCATTAATGAAGCCAATTTTGTTAAGTGGATCAGTATGGGTAATCTAATCAATGTGAGAAATGTATAGATGTTATTCATATGGATATGGTATTGGGGAACCAAGTTAAAAAGGTTTGATCCAATCAAGTCTCTTAAGTTGGGATAGTTTGAGGTTATGTTGAAATTGAAAAGTTGTAGTATGAGGATAGTAACAAAGTGAAGTGCTAGTTATCAAAGATTATGAGTCTAGGAATGAGTTCATAGTTGAGAATAGAATCCATGGTTGAGGAGTGGAGTCCTTAACTATGTTGAGATTAGATTTGAAGCCAAGAGTTAGTTTCAAGGTTGAAGGTGGAGTTTAAAATCAGATTTGGGGTTATGTAAACTTTGTGTAGGAGGTTAACAAGTGTGTTTATGTCATGATAGCACTTCAAATTAAACATTACATCCAAATTTGATAATAAAGATTATTAAAATGTTATTCAAAAATTATTGCATTTGAATCAAATATAACAAGCATAATCAAAATTAATGATATTCCATAAACATGAACAATACACATGATCCACGATAAATTGAACAATACTAGATACTAAATTAATATGTATATCATTGTGCACATAAATGACAAAAATATATATCAAAATACATGTATCCATAGAAAAATTACACAAATATATATCAAAGATCATGTATCCATAGAAAAAGTGCACAAATATATATCAAAATACATAGATCCATATATATAATGTGGCTAATCATGCCATTAGAATGTGTATAATATCAATGTTTTTGTAAACAATGTGGCATATGTCATCACAGAATGTCTCATGATGCATCCTACGACAACTATACTATCCTTGGGTGCTGGTGGATGATCAAAATATAGCCTCTTTGCTACACTAGGTGGATCAGATGCCTCTTACATAAACCAAAAAGGAAAACCCAAAGTTAGGCTACTAAATTTATATGATTCTTTGTATTTAACATTGAATCACTCAAATGCATAATGATCTTTTTTTTTAATGAATATTTATACTGCTAAACTTTTATAATAAATAACTCTTTTGTTGATCTCTTTTGTCAGTTAGGAGTCCTTTCATATGCCCTCAGCAATGCTTGTACCTCATTGATTGTGGGTTGTGTATGTTCAAATATGTTTGTCAAATGAATCTACAACTTAAACTATAACATTATAATTCATAGCATTCTAAATTTATAACATATTTAATCATGAATTCAAACTATGACTTAGTAGTGTAGGCTCCTCCTCAGGATATAGTGGCTACATCATCAAATTTGCAAAACTCTTCCGTTGAACCTTGTGTGCACTAGGAGTCTCCTATGAGATACAAAATAGTAGTTGTTAATATCAAGGAAATAAGTTTTGAATTTATTTATGAAGATAAGGAAAATAAAAAATAAATGATATTTATACATACAATGGGGCTCTCGATGTGAATGGAAATGCCTGAGCATTTATGATGTGGAATCTGTATGGGCTCATCGTTAGTAGCCATGCCCTATATACAATAAATAATGTAATTAAACTTCATTACCATAAACATTTTACAAGAATGCATTGATATTTAATCAAATAGAAAGAACCTAATTACTTTTCCTTTGTCAATGGGTTTTGGCTCATCCCTCACACTTTGTCCCCTAGGGATAGACGGTACTTGCAAGATAAAATAAAGATTAGCAACCATATATGCTACAATATCAAATAGAAAAAATAATGAGAACACAACATAATGTGTCATAGATGTCTCAAGGCCAAATGAAATGGCCAAGAGCATAGCATCATCAACCTATTTGAGCTCCTCCTCGGTCATCAAATAAACATGAATGAAGATCACATACATGTATAAGTCAGTATGGCTTAAAAATTAAAATTACTCTATTATAAAAATTAACTTTAAATTGCATATGTCATAACAAAAAAATGTATACACATACTGACATAGAAGGAGTCCATGCCTCTGCATTCCCCTCCTCCCTCACATCAAGGTCTGTAGCCTCTACACGTGTGTCTAGTGTATCCTTGTCTAATACAAAATGATACTCAGGAAGATCACCTATGGGACCTAGGAAAATATTCTTGCACATAATTCAAGTGTGAGGCACACAAACATGTGATGAGCTAGCTGATGATGAACTAGCACTAGCATCATCAACACGGGGAGGTAGGGCTGACCTAGCCTGAGATATCAATAGGCTACTCAACCTATGAATGGCTCTAATAGTTTGAGATATAGCCTTTTCCATAATATCAGGATGCTGCACTCGAGTAGGGGGGGAGATATCAGTAAGGGGCAAAAAAGTACCAGCTTTCTTTCGTTGGAAAGAGGGTCTATTTTGAGGAGCTCCTAGTCCTACACCCATGTTGGGCTTCATGCTCCAATAGTTCACATTGAGTTTCAACAAAAATTTTGCATATAATTTTCTAAGGAAATAAAATGACACCTCTAAATTGCTATGTGGAGGGATATCAAAACCCATCCATCAACGATCCCAAAAGTTTGCACGTATGGCATCATTTGTGCACCATCTAATCAATAGTTTGGGTTTTTTTTGTCGACTGGTATACCAATTTTTGGGTTTCCAAAAAGGCTAGCCAAATCCTCTTTGGTTATATTGAGGGCCGCAACCTCATCATAGTCCAAGCCATCATCAAATATCTCATGCATTTCATCACGCTAATGAAGAGTGACATTTTGTTGGTTGCTAAGGGTTTCAATGTTATCCACAATGGTGTTTAATGTGGATAACATAGGAGCCAATGTGGGTACATTATTATATGTTCTTTGCAAACCCCTCAATTCGGTGGGATTTTTATTTATCAAATCCTCGATTCAAGGAGGGTTTTGGGGCGATAAAGGATCATTGGGTGGACAATTTTGCTAGGGCACTAGATCATTTGGTAGGAGTTTACAAGGAATAGTATTCCTTGTCTTAGTGTCATCATTTTGATCAACCATTCCTATTAATTTGCAAAACATAATTTATATTAAAAAAACTTTAATTTTAACAATTTCTATGAAAAACCCTAAATTCTAACAAATTCAACTACAACTAACAGATTCATGATAAGATTTATTAAATTTATGTTAAAATTGATAATAATAATAATAATAATTACTTATATTGGATATGAGATATGGAAGCCGATATCTAAAATCTTGCGCACGAGATTCATTGTGATAACAACTTGTGGGTTGCTTTTTTTTTAATAATAAAAACTGGCAAATATCGAGTATGTGATATTATATCACATATCCAATATAATATCAGATATCCGACACTATATCAGATATTTCCCACATCAACCCGCAAGTTGTCTTTTTTGAAACACGCTGCAGGTCAAAAATAACATATTAGTAATTTATACTATTATGTTATATTTTACTATTATATTATATTATACTATATTATTATATTATATTATATTATATTATATTAGACTATTATATTATATATATTATATTATATTAGTAATTTATACTATTATATTATATTATACTCATATTAATATTTGTGAATGATTTTCAAAATATAAAAATATTAATCTTCATAAATAATACAATATATATTCATTATATTATAATTATATAATGTAATAACTAATTTATTGTTTCATATTACTTTATATATATTTCATGCTATATGTTTTTAAGTATTTGTTATCACGTATCTGATATTATATCGGATATCCAATATAATATCAGGTTTTCGATATCAAATTAGATATTTGATAAGGGTTGGGCCTTACTTTCTAGGTTTGGTACTTGGATAGGTGAAAAAAAGTCAGAGAAGATTTTGAAACACTTTTAGACATTTTCAAACTCTATTTTTTTCACATCACCACTTTTTGCCACACCATGATCTTGCACATACCCAGTTGTTTGTATCGTTGTTTGGACAGAAGGTTGAGACTACTGTGATACACTGCAATAATCAGATTTGCATCAAGTTGTTCGAGAATCTAGTGTTTCATGATAGGTCTAAGCATATAGACATCAACTATCACTTCATCACATATTGTGTACAATAGAGGTTTTTTTATCTATAGTACATACCTACAAAGGAGTAGGTAGCAGACATTCTAACTAAGGCATCGGGGAAGGCTAAATTCATCTTCTTTGGAGATAAGTTGGGTGTCATACATAACAACTTCCTTACTAAGAGGGAGTGTTATTTTTAGGTAGCTTGGATAGTTGTTCATCCTTGTGTGATTAATTAGAAAATATTTTTTAATTAATTGACTCCTTCTAGAAGCAACTAGTAACCTATTGGTTCAGTTATCTTGATCAAGTAGTAACTAGAAACTTCTTGGTTAGGTTGTTATCAAAAAGCAACTAGAAACTTCTTGATTAGGTTGTCTTGATCAAGTAGTAACTAGAAACCTCTTTGTTAGATAGTATAAAAGGGGATCAAGGGAGGCATTTGGAGAATAGAGGAACAAGAATTTTTAGAAGCATTTGCAGTGTTAGCAATATGATCCTGCACATACCCAGTTATTGGTAGCCTTGTTTGGATAGAAGGTTGAGACTATTGTGATAATCAAATTTGCATCAAGTTGTCTGAGAATCTAGTGTTTCATGATAGGTCTAAGCATATAGACATCAAATATCATTTCATCATAGATTGTGTATAATAGAGGGTTGTTTATCTATAGTACATACCTACAAAGGAGTAGGTAGTAGACATTCTAACTAAGGCATCAGGGAAGGCTAAGTTCATCTTCTTTGGAGATAAGTTGGGTGTCATACATAACAACTTCCTTGTTAAGAGGGAGTGTTAGTTTTAGGTAGCTTGGATAGTTGTTCATCCTTGTGTGATTAATTATAAAATATTTTTTAATTAATTGACTTCTTCTAGAAGCAACTAGTAACCTATTGGTTAGGTTATCTTGATCAAGAAGTAACTAGAAACTTCATGGTTAGATTGTTATCAAGAAGCAACTAGAAACTTCTTGGTTAGGTTGTCTTGATCAAGAAGCCACGAGAAACCTCTTTGTTAGGTAGTATAAAAGGGGATCAAGGGAGACATTTGGAGAATAGAGGAACAAGAATTTGTAGAAGCATTTGCAGTGTTAGCAAATAAGTTTGCAGTTATAACACACAATCTTGCAATATCAACAAGGGCATGATAATGGCATTGGGGATAGTAGTGGGGAATATCAGTAGGAGAAATTAGGAGGTTGTCTGAATTTTACTAGTGAGAGGCAAGGAATTTTGCATCTCTTGATTTTCTAAAGTTAATATATTTTCCATCTATAGAACTGGTTTTTCCTTAGGGTTTTTTTCAAGGGATGATTTGGCCAAAAATATTGCATTCATTGTGTTGTGAATTTATTTCTATATTTTATTGGTGAAGTTGCAGTTGTGTTATTTTTTATGAGCACCCCATTAAGATTTACAACAACCTGTTAAGACTACTCTAATAAGACTACTCTATTAAGAGATTTAATTGATTCACCTATTAGAATGTATTAGCAATGATCTTGCGATTAGCACTCTACTACTAGATAATAGATCACCTCTTGGCATGTATTCTTGATCCTACTTTGATGAAATGTATCTCTTATGTCCTTTAACCTATATTCTCTGTTCTCTTCTAACTGATTCTACAATATATTTCAATTCACAATACATTACTCACCATGAATGCTCTATTTGTGCATGCAAACTTCTCCCTTTTCTCCTTCTACATTCATAATTTTTTTAGGGTTTTTCCTCCTTAAGAAAACCTATGTGACCTAGGGTTAGTTATGAATCAATGATTGTAATTCATCCATCTAGCCACTTAATCCTTCCCTTAAACTGATTGGTTGCATGTACTACATAGTGATTCTCAATAAAGATGTCATGTCATAATTCTACGAGGAAAAATACAACTTCTTTTTTTTTTTTTGAAGGATTGAAGGTAAAGAAAAAATGCTTAGTCTATTTTTAACCTTGGAATGATGAATAAGATATAGGAATGAAGCTATCCTACTTAGAAAATGGATTCCAATTCTCTATGAGGGAATAGACAATTGCTAACTACTGTATTAAAAGCTATATTGAAGTGTTAGGGATATGAGCCCTTAATACGAAGTACTATGATGCACAAGTATAACCCAAATTGTGTCAGAGTAATGGTGAAGCTCTAGGGATTGCAATACAAAGGATTTTTATCACTTGATCATTTTATTTCCATTAGTATTGGGTTTACCTTTATTTTAATAATTTCATTCTTATCAATATTCAATATTTGAAACCACCCATACCTACTATTTTATTATGTACTTTATTTAATAGTTAACATTACTATTACATAAAATGAAACTAACATTATTACATTGCAAATAACATTCGATTAATCATCAAATAAAAATTATCAGTAATTTCCTACTTCCTATGCTTCCCTCATAAAATAATCTAAAACCAAAATACATTACAATTAAAATATCCTAAAACTAATATATATCTATTTCTATTTAAGTTGTTAATTAATCTATATTCTAAGTAAACTCAAAGTAAACAAAAATATAAATATACAATTCTTATAATCCAATCATATTTAAAATGAATTATAAACATATTAGACAAATCCCATAATCATGTTATCATATTTCCCATAAAATATTTCAAAATAAACTTATCATTCTACCCCACCCCAACTAAATTGCTATCATTCTCCTAGACACATAAGCTAGGTGTCCTATTCCCCATAAGTAGCTTGCTACATGCTGTCACATTACTCCTTCCAAAGACCAACCACCCTTTCCTCATTTCCAAGCACTAGTCCTCCTTAGTCGACTTGGGATATAGCAGATTTGTTTTAATCATCAAACACAACAACCAAATTAAATTCTTTACCATGTTGTTTTCTTTCCAAGGCATGGGTTGGTCCATGCATGGGTAGGTGGGTAGTTAGATTGCTTAGTACATTGTTATTCTTTTTAACCATTTCCCAAACTAGGCACATGGAAAGAGAGGTATGTCATGTCAGAGTCCATATTATTTGCTAGATTTTGTTTCCACCAAGTCAAACCTTATTGGCCACCTAGAAAAAAGAGGCACAATCCCATTATCATTGTTGGGTTAGTTTATACACACACACACACATACATATATATCTACACACACACACACACACACACACACACACATATACACATACATATATATACACACACACATATATGTGTGTATATATATATACATACACATATATATGTATACATATATATATATATATATGTGTGTGTGTGTGTGTGTGTGTGTGTGTGTGTGTGTGTGTGTGTGTGTGTGTGTGTGTGTGTGTGTACAGATATATACATATACATACATACACACACACAGACATACACATATATAAAATTCTTTTGCTTGACCCAATCCCAAGAGTAAATCGACTTCCACCAAAGCTCATTATTGATGTCAGTCAGGGTCCTTTCCTAGGGGAAATTTTATGGGTAGAAAAAAAATAAAAAAAATAAAAAAAATTATATATATATATATATATATATATTACACCACGTTTGATTTTCAAAGAAATAAGCACCTAGGATAAGGGTGGAGGGTTTCTGACACTTGTCAATTCATGAAAATGATTTGCTAGTGGTGTTAATATATTCCTAAGCATACAATGCCCAAGTGGGTGAGTTTTCTTTATTTATGCTTTCCCTAGTTATTACTTGGTTGATGATAGGTAAATGAGGTGGTCGGCTAGGTGGGTTATTTAGGAAATTTGTTCTATTCAATCTCCAAAGCATAAATAAGAGGGATTAGCTAGGATTTAAATATACTTTCCCAATTATTGAGTTAGGTCAGTCTAGAAATTTATAAAATATATCTTTCTTTTTTTTATTATTAAATGTATATATCCTTTGCATAGGGTCATATCATGAACATGGGCTAGGTTTGACATTTATTTATTAATGAAGAGTTTGAAGTTGATTTTTTAAACTTGCCAATTCAAGAACTAATATGTTATTCCAAGTCTATTATTTTATTTTATTGTAATAGAATGAGTCTCTTTTTGGTCCGCCCATACATTTTCCAGAATGAAAATATGCATCTACAAGTCTCATTTAAGCTTAACTAATTTGTCTAGTTCCTTCCATGCATTCTCTATGGATGTTAATATTGAATTGGTGGTGGTCTATTATTACACTATACATTAATATTTTTCTATTCTAATAAACAATTTAGTATGAAGCAACTATCATATTGCTAACAAAATCTAATTGCAAAATGAAACTCATGAAAACTTTGAAAACTAAAATTAGATTGCATCAAATATTCAAAATACTTTAATGCCATCCAATTCCATAATTTAAGCTATCTAAAAATTCATTACTATCAATTTCATATTTGACAACTAATTTGATTTCAACACTAAACATCAAGCAACTAAATTATTCTCATGTAATTGAGGAGATAAAGATATCAAGGAGATAATGTCCAAATCATTCTTAATGGTATATCATGACACAAAATTCTTTCCTTCAACACATCTGAAATTTTAGTATAGATAAGACAACATCAACACTACAAAACCTCTCCTTCATATTCCTTTCAAAATTTACTTTCAACACAATATCAAGCATGAATAAGGGTGGTGGAATGACCATATCAAGCTATACACAATGGAAGGACCATTTGATACATAGATTTTGCAAATCTCTCTCTATATGGACATATGAATGAGAATAATAACAAATCTCCTACAATACAAATTGCTTCACATAACAAGTGGGGTTTATTACTCCATTTCCAATACAATAATAAAGAGTCTTCTTCTCCTATGCAAGAATGGACTATATGAACTTCAAGCTTCCAAGCTCATCAAATGAAAACTTGCAAAAGAAAAAGAAAAAAAGAATTGGGGAACCATAGAGCTCACCTCCCAACCTAGGCCTCAATGAGGCCACCCGCCGAGCTTGGGGAAACAAGGCATAGATGGTTTCTTACTACACATTCACATGCCATGCATATTCACAACAATATGACAAGTTTTAACTAAATACATTACAACACATCCCATCCCAAGGCTTTGCACAAAGATTCAACTATTGAATCAAGTATAGGGTGAAGGTGGGCTCTCACCATGAGGAGGATTTCCAAAGCTATGATTCACAATATACACATCTTCTTCTTATCAACATGCCCTTTCGGGGCTTACAATATCTTCCCTTCCACACACCTCCTTATACCTCCCAAAAAGCAAGTAAGCAAGATGAATACATTCTATTGAACATATACAATCATCTCCACACATGGGAGAGTTCCTTGACTACATGTGTGAGCCCAATCAACCCCTTCACCCAAGCATCTCTTCCCTCCCAAGGGTGAGTGATGCTTCACACCCATTACACAAAACACAAAACATGAAAAAAAAAACAAGATTCAAGGAAGGATTCACACAAAACTTCTCACATGCAACACTCAAACAAGATCTTTTCCACAAACCACATCTACAATACACCAAAAATTCATCATGAAATGAATAACACCACATGTATTCTACATACAAAATGATGAACACCATGGATCAAAGGTACTAACCTCACTCCAAGCAATGACAATGGATAGTTGTGGTAGAGCTCCTTATCCTCTTCCTCCAAACCCTAGTTGTTCTAAAGATAGAGAGTGGCCAAGTGAGTTTCCAATTTAGCCATGCCTCTATATATCCTTCTTATTTTCGGATTCAATAAAGAATGCAAGTTTTTTGGGGGTCTCCTAGGTCTACTAGGCACCCTAGAGGTCATTATTAGCCTCCTAACTTATAATATTAACATGGGTAGGGTTTATTTTTGTCACAAATTCACACTAGAGTTAGTTTATGGCCCTCCCAATGCTAGGTAATTCAATTTTCAAAATTTCCCATGGTGATAACCTTGTTCTCTTTACTAATTTAGGAAAATAATCAGATTTCTCAATTAAAGCATTTAACTCAGAATAAGGTGGCCACATGATCCATCATCAAAGAACATGTCATTTCACATAACAAGTACAAGTGTCAAGTGACACACACAAAATACACTATACATCACACATGACATGCTCAAAATCTACACATGAAATACATACTACACACATACATCTCACGTTTACAAAATAAACACATCAGAATGAGGTTTATGAATCTTACAAAGATTCACCTTGGTAGAGTCATTTAAACATGTTTCTATACCTTGTTTCCCCATTAAATTTCCATGGTTCCTCTTCCTGCACATCAAACTCAAGCATCAATAGTCCAAGGAGTCAGTAAAAATATTCAACATAAGTGCATATAATAATAATATCCATATTAACATAAATTGAATTAGATTTCCTTTCCTAGTCCTTTCAATTATTCCATTTGAAATGTTAAGATATCAAAATCTGCATTTCATAAGTCATCATTATCAAATTAACATCTAACTACATATCCTAACCATTCATCTGCATGTCATAAAGCATCATCATTCAATTTAGCATTTATCTATAAATCAAAATTCATTAGAATCAAATTAACATCTCACATTGCATCAAAATTTGATAATATCAAGTCATAAAGTTGCATCCATATATGTTCAACATTTCTTACACAATAATAGGTTCTTAGTGCATATAACAATGTAAAACACTACTGAAGTATCAAAATCCATAGATAAAGAAAATCCATTGTCCATCTAAGTCTCAAATAACTTTCAAAATATCAAGGTCTCAACTATCAAAATGTAAGTAAAATATCCATGCTATGATGGGTCAGGGTGAGGCCTTACAAAAGATTCATTCTTATCATCTAGGATCGTAAAAAAATCGTCAAGTCAACTCCAAAATGGTTTACATAGTATTTTGTGCCACTACAAACAACTATGTCAAAACTATATTATGAAGCACTTGAAGTCCTTGATGCTCGGCATCAACTGTAACTTCAATGTTGTAGCTCGACATCTGAATGACTCAACATCCATTGGTTACTCAACATTTGAATCACTTGACATCATTTGTCTACTTGGCACTTGAGTGACTCAGCACCAACTATTTACTTGGCACATACTAAGTATCTCACTCAATATGCACTATCTAACTCATATGTCAAAACCAATCTAAGATTAACATACATCTCCAACAGTTAAAGGTAAAATGAGGTTAGGGTGGAGAAGTGGAGATAACTAGTGATCATAGCATCGCATGGGTAAATCATGAGCTAGATTTTATGGATGCAAAATCATGAAAAAGGGTGATAGTTAGTTTTAAAACAAGTGTTTTCATCATTTCATGGGTTAAGGATAATATACTATTAACTGTTGCGAGCTGGCAAAAGGGTTAAGGTAAAGGTTTCGCAACATTGCTAGTATAAAAAATGTTAACTCATAAATCATGCAAACTCAAAAATAGATCTAAAAGGTGAAGGTTTCACTACTTCGTAAGGATAAAAAGTGAACAAAGCTTGGAGGTTTCAATGAGGAGATAAGCATTTTTTGTGCCTTCATGAGTGTTAAGCCATGATAATTTTTTAAAGGAGAGATGTTGTGATAAAGGGTTAAGTAACTCTTCAAGCTATGAATTAATGGTTCACTATGGTTAGGAAGATAGTAAGCTGAATAGTTGTGAAGCTATGAAATTATTGTGATAAATGAGATTGATACTCCATAGGTTGTTTACAAGTAGTTTGATTTTGAGCCACAATGGAGCAAAAATGTTTTTTCTAACAATTAACACTACATCTCCACTCGGTTAAATGTTAAGCCCTTACATCTCCACTATGTTAAATTTTAAGCCCTTAAATACTATGATGTTATAAAGAAGGTTAAGTAGCATGCTTTGCTACATTCCAGGTCTATGTGATGGACAAGAAAACATCATGGCAAAGAAGAGATAACTGATAGCGCAACATCATAGGCTAAAATTGGCAGTTTGATAACTAAGTGAAAAAGATACAGAATGGTTGCAGTAACCATGTTCACATGATCATGGCTAGAAGTAAAGAGAGTTATGAAGCAACTAAGAAGTAGAGAGAAGAGGTTGATCGTCACATTACTACTTTCAGTTTCAAAGGAAAAAAATAAAGGCTAAAGTGCATGTCAAGTTGGAAATAGATGATGAGCTAGAGATACAAACAATGTAAAGTTTGAAGATAGGTCAGCTTTTGAAGTATTGAAAACATTGTGTGCATGTCATTTTAATGCAATTAATGCCACACTTTGATTTGTAGAAAAGAGATAAAAGGTAAAGAGAGCCATAATTTAATTACTAGTTATAGAGTGTTTGAAAATACAGAGCAGAGTTAAAGTTTTAGAGAAAATCCTAGTAGACTAAGTTCAACAATGTTGTAATAAGTTGAAACAATGGCATAGTATGAGGGATAATTAATCACACAAGCTCAAATTGAAGAAGCTCTGTCAAGTTCTTCAAAAGGGAAAAGCTCTAGCCCTTTTGCTGAAGAATGGCTACATTTCCTACTAGGTTCTTCAAACCTTCAATCTGCAAATGACCATGCTTTTAGGGACCCATACAATTTCTTTAGAGATGTAGAGGTGCCAAAAAGAAGTTGAATTGTTTTGGTACTTCTATAATAAGAGGTTAGAAAAGGTCACTATATCCAACCATTGGAATACAAATTTTAGTAAGTTGATATGTGCCTACGGTCTTTGTTAATGTTGATTTGATGAAGGAATTGATTAAAGTATACAATCCTGTTAGGGAAGCATTCCATAAGAAGGAAAGAAGTATGTTGTGTGTGCTGGATAAGGAGACTTTTATTGAAGCTTTCGATTTAGGGGGACCTATTTCATTACCGATTGACTTGGAAAAATTCAATGAGAATTTCAAGAACCATAAATTTTTTTACATTGGTAGCTGGACCATGTTGAGACATATCCCAAAATCTAGAAAGGAACAAGGGGATATACCAAAGAAACTAAGATATTTTATGCCCATAGGGTAGTTGCAAAGATATCTATAAAATAAAGTCTTTGGTTTGAATAAGGTCATAAGCTCAGATGGGGCTATGGATGCTACTAGTGGAAACTACATCATGCCATTGAATATTCAGGACCTTTCAATGCCATAATTATGTATTTTTATAAAGGACATATTTACTTTTTATATCCTTGAGATCAATTTTCCTTCACCTAAGAGGATCTTTGAATTATTATTTGTTCCATTGGGTGCTTAGAGTGTAACATTGGGTACTTAGAGTGTAATAGGGTCCTACTAGAGTTCGAAAGGAATAACGGGAAAATCTGATGCAAGAGCATCTTACATCAGAAAATAAAGGGGAAACAATTTTGTTTTTGTTTTTATAAAAAAAAGAGGAAAAAAATATTAATTTAAAATTGAAAATAAAAGTTTAAAAATTTTGTGAAGAAGAGAGAAAGTGACGAAAATTAGAAGAAAAAACTAAAAAAAAATTGAAATGGAGAAAAGAGGAAAATGCATTTAATAGATGGCATTATTAAATGTACCTTGTGGCTAGAGGGTTTATTTAATATAACTTGCTAAGCCAACTTGTGGATTGAGGTTTTATTTAATGTAACTTGCTAGTGGTCGACTTGTGGCATGGTTTGGTATAAGTAGAGAGCCTTGTCTTGTCATTATTCATCATCCAACTTGGAGAAGAGGATGTGGAGGAGGAGCGAACTTTGAAGAGCTAGGAGCTGCGGCTTGGAAAACAAGGAGATTGCTTGATGGGCTTGTGAGCACAAGTTGAGATCTTCCTTGAGGGTTTCTACCAGAGTGTGGATTTGGACTAGCTAGATTTGGGATTGGATCTTGAGGGATCTTGTAGAATTATAATTGCTTATTATTGAGCTATCTTTTTGTACGATGCTTAACGAAAAGAATCCTTTTAAACTCCTATCTTGAAAAGTTGATACGGGATCAGCTCCAAGGTTCTAAGCAATCTTGTGACCTAGTGGAATCCGCTCAATTGAAGATAAATGTGAGTGTTCACGAGGAGGCCTTTGCTGGTTCATTTAACAATTCATATAAGATGTAGAATCTATTTGCTATTTCAAAAGAATAAAACACACAAAAGAAACATATTTTTCTATTTTTCTATTTTATGATGAATGCAATCTAACAATGCCACTATATGAATTTCTAATTTGACTAAGGGGTTAGTAAAGAAAATAACAAAGATAGGCTAACAAGAAGTTTAAGCAAATAACATGAAAGTAAAATCCTAATGGACATAAACTATGAAAATAACGCATCTATGAGTTAAGCTTTTGAAAAGATTAGAGGGTAACCAATGAAAATAGCAGTAACACTTCCTTAATTCTACCAATGCAATCATTGATGGGAATTTAGTAACTATAAGATGTTTCACTTTTCATCAAATTGAAAGGCCATGGACAGTGCACTCATGAGAGACAAAAAGCTATGCAGAAATAATATGGTGATCTCTTCTCAAACTAAGTATGTCAGTGGAATTTGTAGACCTATAGAAAACACCAAAATTCAAAGATCACACAACTAGAACAATGCAATAAAAAAATTGGCTCAATTACACTTCATGAACATACATTCACCAAATTTAACACACTTAGGCAAGAATCGCTATACTCCAAATGCGAGCACCAATAACATATATTATTTCATCAAAATAATGGTTGCCTAGAATACATATTACATTCTTGAATTTATAAGAAATCTTCTTCTCAATTTGTGGTGAGAGTGAGATATATCTTTATGTAATCATATGCTTCTAACATTAATAAAACAAATCTATTTATGCAAAAGCTAACTCTCTAACTAGTGCTTAGTAGGACTCCATCCATATTTATATCATTAATTGGATGCATGAGCCTTTACATGTCTTCAAAAAAAGAAAACATGAGAAAATAAGAAAGAGAGAGCCATCAATTCATGTAGATGTCTAGAAGTGCAAAAATACAAGCTCCATCTTTACTAGGCATCTGTCAGAGTTAAACTACTGTTAGAATGCATTTTTGATGCATGGAAAGCTCTACTTTTAGAACTAGTAGTTAACTATTAGCGCACCTCTGACTTCTTCAAAATCTTCCAGAACACTAGTACAAAAGTGCACCTATGCACATGGCACACCTTGAAAGCATGTTCAAAAAATACAAAATTTTACCAAGTGTTAAAATTAAAATTCTAGCTTGTGGATTTTGTTCCCCTGTATACCAGAGCTATGTCTAGGTATTTACCCTTGAATTTCTCAATGATCTCAGTGACTTGAGCCACATCTAGCAAATCTAAGGCTTCATATTTGTCTTTTACTTTCTGCCTATAGTTTCCCACCTTGATATGAGTCTTAGAAAAATCTTTGAGTTTTACATCCAACTCTAATAAGGCTTCTTCCATTCTAAATGCTTGCTTGATGGGTTAGTGCAAGAAGTTGAGTCTCACTTTTGGCCAAAAAGTGGAAGTGTTTTTCCTAATTTTGAAATATTTTGTCAATTGATGCCAAAATTTGAGCCATTTAGAGATTAAATATAAAAAAAATTCAGAAATAAAAATTGTAGTGCCTGGAATCTTCTTTTTGAATATGTAATTTATTTGTATACCCATATGATGGATTATTTTTTTGGTATGGATTTTTAAAAACCACTTTTTCAAAATGTCTATTTCAGGACCATACCACACTCGTGTACGAACACCATAAGTTGACACAAATGAATGAATTTTTGTGAATCGTTTTAAATGGAGTTACCTGACACACCAAAAATTGATGAGAATATTTTTCTTGAATTTTTTAATGAATATTTTTTTTTTTATTAATTTTTAATTGGCTATAAAGGAAAATTTTAAAACCTCTCATGTACTAACACCATAATTTGATCAAAATTTCACTTTTTTCAAAAAAATTTTTAAAACTTCAAAAGAATTGAATGTAGATTAATTACATATAAATTAATTTAAGAAAAATTATAAAATAAAAAAATTATTAAAGTTTTAGTGAACATTGCTATTTTACATTTACGTACCACATTTGATTAAGAAAAAAAAATTTAAATAAAATCATAACTTTATAAAATTTATATTTATGAAAATAGGATAGTGAGAGCTTTAATGGGTTTTTGTTTCGTAAAAATATTTGATCGAGAAGACCCTCTAAAAATTATGGCAAGGCATGAATTTGTCAGTTCAATGCCTTTGCCAAATCTTGAGAGGCCAAGGCATAGGCTTGGTCTCACCAAGCTTGTCCCAAACCAAAATTCGAGGTAGGAAATTTTTTTTTTGACTCATGTTGTAAGAAATGGGCACTCGTTATTTGAATTTCAAAAAATAGGTACCTGTTTTGAAAAACTAAAAGCGCCATGTAAAATCTGCCAAAAACACCTACCTATTTTTTTAAAAACGAGTACCTATTTCTTAAAAATTCAAATTTTTTATTTTTTGAGAAATGGGTACCCATTTTTTGAAAATAAAAAAATGGGTACCCAATTTTTAAAAATAACGAGTGCCCATTTTTTAAATTTAGGGTCGAGCACTCGAGTCGAAAACGGGTGCCCATTTTTTAAAATTGAGTACCCATTTCTAAGAGGTCTCATTTTGTAGATTTGACTTCCGGGGAATTGTGACTCAACTTTGTGCATTCACCCTGATATCATCATCATTAATAGCATCTTCAAAAGTTTTCCAAAATTGCTCAACTACTACCTCTACCTTTATTAATTTATCCCTTGTATCATCCTCAAAAATGTCTAAACATGCATCACTATAATGTTTCTCAGCCTCCAAAATTTTCCCTTGGGTTTGATCCTTGAGCCTATGAATCTCCGTATGTAATGTTTCCATTACCTTATTGCCATCCACAATTTTCTCTATCCAATCATTGGTTTTATCTAGCTCATCTGCTATATATACCTCCATCAACATCCGATACCTCTTTCCTTTGATCGAATGTAATGCTTGCAAGTCTTTGCCCTAGGTATGTACTTCATCCATCAAACCAAAATCTTGATTCAAAATGGTGATTAGCCTATCTGCATTATCCTGCATATGGTGTAATGACTTTAGATTTCCTTGTATAATATGTAAACCCTTTTCCTCAAAAATCTCTCTCCACTACTGACAAGCTTTCAAAAATGGGTCTAACTGTACTAGACCCTTATCCCTTCTCTTTGTTATTGTGTTCAAAATCTCCTCAGTATGTTTAGGATCTAAGGAACCAAAAAATTTGCTTAGATGTCCCTTTAGGATTTCATCTTGTCTTCAAAGTGTTATCAATTTAGCCCCATCGTATTCTAAGCTCCTAAAAACTTCTTTAATTCCCAATAGTGCACCAACACACCTCAGAAGCAAGTTAAAAAAATGCAAAATTTCACCAAGTTTTAAAATTGAAATTTTGGCTTTTGGATTTTGTTCTCCTTTATACTAGAGATATGTCTGGGTATTTACCCTTGAATTTCTCAAAGATCTTGGTGACTTGAGCTGCATATGGAAAATCTAAGGCTTCATATTTCTCGTTCACTTTTTGCTTGTAGTTTCCCACCTCGATACGAGTCTCCACAAAATCTTTGAGTTTTACATCTAACTCTAATAGTGCCTCTTCTATCCTAAATGCCTTCCTAATGTCATCATCATTAGTAGTCTCTTCATAAGTTTTCCAAAATTGTCCCACTACCACATCTACTAGTATTAACTTCTTCCTAGAATCATCCTCAAAAATGTCTAAACATGCATCACTATAATGCCTCTTTTCTTCCAAAATTTTCGCTTGGGTTTGATCCTTGAGCTTGAGAATCTCTACGTCTAATTTTTCCATTACTTTATTACCATCTGTAATTTTCTCTATCTAATCATCTATTTTATCTAACTCCTTAGTTGTATACACTTCCATCAATATCCAATACCTTTGTCCTTTGGTAGAATGTAATGTCTACAAATCTTTGCACCAGGTATGCACTTTGTCCATCAAACCAAAATCTTGATTCAAAATATTTATACTATGTTGCATATGGCATAATAGCTTCAAATTTCCTTGTATAATCTATACACCTTTCTCCTCAAAACTTTTTCATCATTTCTAACAAGATTTCAAAAATGGATCCAATTGGCTTGTACCCCTATCTCTTCTCTTGAGTGTTGTGTTCAAGATTTTCTCAGGGTTTGTAGGATCTAGGGGACCAACAACTTCCCTTAGATATCCTTTTAGGATTTCATTTTTTTGTAGAAGTGTTATCAGCTCTGCTTCATCCTATTCCAAGCTTCTAAACACTTCTTTAATCCTTGTTGTAACCATCATCTTCGTAGTATCCAAGGTATGTTTCACAAGCATGACCTCCTTGATCTGATGATCCCTTTGAGTCAATTCTTCAACATTGGAATGTGAAGGAGGGATAGCTATGTGAGAAAATAGGTCCTAGTTTTGATCACTCATGAAAAAGGCTAATTCCCATGCATCCTTTGGTGGTGATTCAGGTTTCGTTAGGACTTTGATTAATTCCATCCTATCCTCCTCCTTTGTAGTGAATTTTTTCTTCTTATTTCTAACAACTTCCTTTCTCAACCATCTTGGGATATGCTACAATAGAGATTTCCCTTTTGAGAATTAAGGAGTCTACTTAGCTATGCCCTTTCCCTTGTCTCCCTTTTTTGAAGTCCTCTCCTTTTATGCAAGATCTATACTAGGAGTCTCTATGTTTGTCAAATACATTGTCCTTACTTCTATGTCTTGGGAAGTTTTCTGAGGTTGTTCACTTACCCGCCCTTCTTCCAACACTTCCTCAGCAGATGCTTGTCATGGCTCTTCCTCTTGTTCTTCTTGAACCTATTCTACTTTAGTGCTTGGAGGAAGAGGGGTGACCAATCCCTTGTCTACAAAAAATGTGACTTGCATTGTGGATGATGGAGCTACCTCAAGTCATTGTGGTGTAGGTGGTAACTGACTCCAATCCTCCTATTGAGGTTGATTGGTTAGAGTATCTCTAATTTCATCCCCAACCAATTCAATACCAATGGACACAAAATCAAAATTTGACATCTGAAAGACATCAGTACCCTCAACATCCTACTCATCTATCTACTATTGCATTTCATCTTCTGATGTTGTAGTCTAAATGGGTTGCTCAAGGATAGATGGTGGTGTGATTGTGGAGCTTTTTCTCCTTTTTGACTCTATGGATCTTGTGAGAAAAGTCCTCCAATTCAAAGGTATATTATCTTCTTCCTCCTCCTCATCCTATTCTTCTACTTCTTTCGAGATAGCATCAGGGACTAATGGGAAAGGAATCACTCTCCTAATGACCTTTTGTCTCCTATTTACCCAAGTCTTGATCTTTCTTTTCTTAGGCATGAAAATGGAGGCTTGTACCTCTTTTTGAGGTGAGGATACCTCTTGGACTTCAATTTCTTCTTCTCCTTGGCCTTATGCAGCTAGTAGCACTTGAGGATCATCTTGGGCTTGTGTAGCCCTTGTACATTTTTTCTCCTTGCTATAGAGATGCCTGAGTCACTTGTTCTTCTGGTTTGACCTATTGAAGAGAAGTTCTCTTCCTCTTTCCTTTACCATTTTGAGCCCTATAATATCCAATTGGTCTATCAAGTTGGTGTACTATCTTGGATCTCACTAATAATTGGGTTGTAAATGTAGGCACTGTGACCTTAGCTCATCGACCTTTGACTGGGAAAACCTACATGTGAAAGACACTGTTTGAGGAATTGGATCAAGTTTTAAAAGTCTCTTGATCCAATCCTTTGTCAATTTTATGATGTGCCTCACCCTATGATTAATGTCCAAGTTCTCTTCTTTGTCAACTTCGACATTCATGATAGGCTGATCACAAATCTTATCCTTATTGAATAATGGATCTAGAAGATCTTCTATATCTTGTTTCACAATCTTCAATGAAATGTTTATCTTGAAAGCACCCTCTTTCAAATATAGAGTCATCCTACAATAATGCCTTATGTAGACATCATAATCATCTGTTGTGTTCATCCAGTGATCCTCAACTGCATCTTCATGTTGGAATGTCTTGCCAGCTAGATGTTGTACTCTTTTGATGTTATCAAATAGGGCCATGGAGAATTATATTATTCTAAGGCATACTAATCCCATTCACACTCAATAGACGAAATGTATTGTCTTCAAACCACACTGAAAGGTCCTATCATGGTAGGCCATACCCATTGTGTGCTATTTTCTAACTCTGTCATATGTAGACAAGAGTTGCTAAGTGATCTTCAGTAGAATGAGTCTATCATTAGATACCTAGGGATCTTCTTAGGGTTGATAGTTATACTTGCTACCCTCAAATATGTAAATGTTCAAAATTGGATGTACTAGGCTCCAACTTCTGATACCTTAGTAGCTGCCTCTTCTGACATCCTTTTCACATATTCCCTCTATGAACTAGATTATCATGAATACAAAAGCATCATTTACAATCATGTATTCCTTTCTTTTCTCTAGAAGCTTCTTCTTTACCATCTAGGTATATACAATATAGGGCCATGCATTTGCATCTTGCATGCTACCTTTCTTATAAAGCCTAGGATAATCTGCCACTCTCGCAACTAGTAGGTATACCAAATATGATGTCATATAAAATTTATGGTTATTCCTAACCACCAATAGCTGCTCACCCAAGTTCTTGCTAACAATAGAAGCCCAATCAATTGAGATCTTCATCATTTTGATAGTCTCAATGAAATTGACCATCCATATGTTCTAATATAAAGAAGTGCACAAACCCATGACTTTTCTCAAGAGTATGATTGAATAACCAATATCCTCATTCATGTAACCTCTTGTCATATCCACTTTGCCTACTTTCTATCCTAAGGGATTCTTGTCAATGAGGTATGATGACTAAATGGTTTTAGAAGGTTCATCAATGTGTTCCTTGTACCATCTCTTGGCTTGGTGATAAGCCAATTTGATAAATTGATCCACCCTTGGAAGATGGAACACTTTCTCTATATTGTTGGGTTAGAGATCTAGGATGATCTCTTTGGTTATTCTCTTTACAACCCATTCTTCAAGGATATATTTTTCTTCTAGTGTTATGATCAATTTTGAGGACTGTATTAAAACTTGATGTGATGCTGCATTAACTACTCTAGAGTGAATTAGAGTAGATATCATTCGTGATCTTTTTGTGCATTTGTCACATAGTGTCAGGAATGCACCCAAATCTGTATGACCCAATTCAATGTCGCAGATCTCTAAATAGCCATCTTGAAACCATCACTTGGTTGGAGCACCTTGAAACTTGAAAACTATGGGCTTTGGTACCATCTTTGTAGCTAGGGAGGATGATGAAGTCACCATTAGATCTGCATAAAAAAGATTCCCATTAGTTCAAAGTTGAAGAAAAAATGATTAAATCAAACCCCAAAATTGACATGAACCAAAACCCTAAAAATTGGTTACTTGAAAACACCAAAAAACTTGAATTTTAACCCTTGATTATAAAAAACAAAGAAAATGCACACTTGGCACACCTGGTAGGTGTGCCTAGTGTGCCTTCTACCATTTAAAAAATTTGGGGTGCATAGCAGTGTACCTCATGGGATGCACTGATGTGCACCCTCACATAATTTAGGCAAATATTTTGTTTATTTTTTAAAAGGGTACATAGTAGCACACCATAATTTGGAGATTTTCTTTGTTTTTATTGTTCTAAGGTTTTTATTGTTTGTATTGATAAGAACAAAGGTGTACAATAATGCATCTAATAAGGTGCACTACTGCGCACCTTAACTTGAAGTTTTAATATTTATTTTTTGTGTTTTGCAAATGGTGAGGAGCGAAGAAGGCACACCTATTGAGGTGCGATGTTGCAGCTTGTGGATGCTCATAATGAAAAATGAAAGTGAGGAAATGGTAGGGGTCCTTGAGTTATATAGACCTAACGCCCAACACACCACTTGGTGTTGCACATCACCAAGTGATATTCTTTGTAAGTAATTTGGCATACTAGTACACTTGATGAGGTATGCTGGTGTGCCTTTCTTAGGCAAAATAATGACTTAGCACTCTAAATTTTGATTCTTGGGATCTAGGTTTTTGAACTAGGACCCATATCTCACCAAAAACACTAGATAAAATCATAGAAAAGACTCAAACCCTAGACTAGGGATCTGAAAAGCCAAAAAAATAAAGCAGGGGGTCCCCATTTCTAGGCAAAATGGGGCGTGCATTATGAAAACCAAAACACTTATATATCTAGCCACAACCTAGAAGGCCTTACAGCCAAGTATGTTTGATGTAAATCTTATGATTATATTATGAGAATTGGCATTATTTTGGATTTAATTATCTATGTTATCATTTATTATTCCATTGTGTGGTTATTTTCTAGGGTCTAGGACATCTCATTTGGGGATTCTCATTCCTTGCACTACATCAAGTGGTATCAGAGAAAATTTTGTTCCAAAATGTGTAGATGGAGCATTGAAGTTAAGGCAATTTATCCCAAGACCTTGGGAGGACATGCAAATGGATCTATGACTGTGAATATTGAAGGTTGATCTTATCCAGGAAGATTGATTTGGTAATTTATTGTAGAGGGTTTGTAAAGATCTTGGAAGATGGATCTAAGAGGATTGTACCCTAAGGTGATTGTGAATCTTTGTGATGTGGTAGAGAAGAGGTTTTCAAATTTGTCTATTTAGTTTGAAGTTAGTTTGGTTGACAAAGTTAAGGAAGGGATGGTTGAGTTTCATAGAGATTTGTGGAATTGGAGTTTACCAACCTGAAATAGAGTTGTCTAGTCAATTAGAAGACTTGTTCGAGAGAGAAGACAACATATCAAGGTTGAGATGGAAGAAGTTGGTTTTTTTTATTAGTTTGTGGAGTCCGATATAGAGCCTATAGAGAAATTTGAGGTTGTGACTAAAGATATTCCTAATATTGTTGATGTTAGGATGGAAATTGGTTTTCATGATCAGTTGGTTAAGTCTAACATGGAGATTGCAGAACACTCGGTCGTGGATGACCTAATTTCTATTGGTGGTGACTTGTATGTTGTAGAGCATCTTGTTGTGAGCAATAAGATCACTAGTTTTCTAAGCTTGGAATGTATTCATGGAGATCTAAATATTGCTGCCAATATGGAGTTTGTTGCTGCTAGTGTGGATTCACTAGTTGCTGATGTGGATGAGGGTTTTCTAATGAATCATTATGTTCAGTTTGTTCATGGGAGTGAGCATGTTGATTGGATGGTTGAGTTATGGTTTTTAATAGAGTGATGAAAATGTGGATGATTTGCATGTTGGCTTTCTTGCCTCTATTAGAGTGGAAGCCATTGGTGAAGATGAAGATAGTTGCTAATGTAGGAGCATCCAGAGGTATAAGGGCAATCCTGTGTCACCCAAAAAAAAAGTACTTAGACTTAGTTTCTATTTCATGTGTTTTCATTTCTGGATACCCATTTGGGTCAAATAAAGGTTCCAACTCTCACAGTTCCACTATTAGTGTTCTGGGTTAGAGTTTTTAATCACCTTAGGATACGTGTAAATGTTGAAAAAATAGGAGTATGTAATTGAGCCATCATTTTGGTGAACTAGAATGTTTAAATTGGTCGAATGATTTTCATTTTAATTTAGAGCATTCCAGAAAAAGAATCAGGTCAAAAGGCCCCACGGTTTGAAAGTTATTGCAATTTTTTCAATTTTTGGAGACCTCCTAAGAATGCTTCAAAGTCAGGTTTAGGGCATTAAATGACCTCAAATAGGGCCAAAAAATTTGGGACAAGAAAATCTTGTCCATTAGGGCTATAGAGCACTTTGAGAGCTTTCTGAAAATGTATACGGTTCATCAATTGGAGCTACGGTTCAAAAGTTATGCCTTCTGAAAGTTCGGTTACCATTTTTGGATTCTTCTAATTTTGTGCTGACTTCTAATGCAACTTTTGGAGCCTTCTATTGGGGTGGTGGGTTCCAACTAGCACTTTCTAGAATGTATTCCTAATCCTTAACCCTTTGGGGTCTATTTAAGAATATTTTTGGCATTGTAAAAGGCAGTTCGGAGTGGAGTTTGAGAGGAGGTACTAAAAAGAGAAATTATCTCCAAATTTATACTATTGTAAGCACTTAGGGCATGTTTTGAAGTCTATTTTATTTGTACTAAATGTATTAGCATATTTACATAGTTAATAAAATTTTTCCCTTTCCTATTGTGTCCATTATGTTATTTGGCTTGACCCCATCAAGTGGTATTAGAGTGAGTTTTCCTGAGTGTGTAGACAGAGTGCCGACTGTGAGGCAATTTGCACTAGGACTATTTGGTTGTGGGTTTGAATTAAGAAGATGCCTCCATGAAGAGAGCATGGTGGAAGGTCTAGAGCTATTAATCTTGAGGAGGTTAGAGCCTTCCAAAGGCAAGTACAAGTGTTGCAGGAGGAGCTTCGTAGAGGAACAAATGTTACTATAGGTGACGAAAGTGAGGATGAAAATGAAGAAGAAGAAATTGGACTAGAAGGGGAAGTGGATAGGGAAGTTCTAAATTAGGCATAGGAGAGGCTTTTTAGGGCCATTAATAAGTTTGGGAAAAGATCTACAATTGATGTGGGTGTATTTTCAGGAAATCTGAAACCAAATGAGTTGATTGACTAGATCAATGAACTAGAAGAGTACTTTGAGTATGAGGATATCAAGGATGTAGATAGGGTTAATTTTGCAAAGGCCAAACCGAAAAGACATGCCAAAATTTGGTGGCAAGAGGTTCAATTGGAAAGAAATAGAAGAGGAAAGGAGAAGATCACAAGGAGGGATCACATGGTGGACAAACTAAAGAAGTAGTTCATTTCTATTGACTATGAGCTTGATTTGTTTAAGAAGATGCATGGGTTAAAGCAAGTAGGAAAATCAGTCTAGGAGTATGCAGAGGAGTTTTATCAACTTCTGATTAGAGCGGGACATGCAGAAGCAAATAAGGAGAAGGTTGCTTGTTATATCAGTGGGTTGCGACCTAGCATCCAGGAGGAATTAAGTCTGGTGAGAATGACCAACATTGAGGAAGCATACTAGTTTTCCCTACAAGTTGAAGAGAAGCTAAATAAAAGGTTTGAAGGGAGACAAAGAGGGCATGGTCAAGGAGGAAGGGGCAGTGGTAGGTCACCTGGAGGCCAAAATGAAACCCAAAAGAAAAATGAAGATGTGCGTACTAGCAGGAACTAGAGGAATGAGGGTTTCAACCGCTCCCATGATCAAGACTTTGGAAATTAGAGAGGAAGAGGTAGAGGACATGGACAAGGAAGAGGAGGCTTTCGTGGTACCTATTTCCATTGTAATGAAGAAGGTCATTGAGCCTTTGAATGCCCTCAATGACAAGGAAGGACAGATGGGAGAGCTAAGGGTCAAGCTAGGGTTGCTCATGTGGATGAGGATGCACAATCATCACATTTAGAGGATGTAGAAAGAGGAGAGACTTTAGTAAATGAAGGGGTGCTACTAAGTGGTGAGATTGAACCAGGACAAAGGAGGATTTTATTTCGTACTAGGTGCAAGTGTGAGGATAAATGTTGTGATGTGATCATTGATGGTGGTAGTACTGATAACTTGGTATCAAAGGAGATGGTCTCTAAGCTGAAGCTCAAGAGGGAGAAACACCCCGAGCCCTATCAGATTGCTTGGGTGAAAGATGATCATAAGGTCTTGGTAAGTGAACAATGTTTAGTGAAGTTCAAAATTGGGAGTTACCATGATGAAGTTCTCTGTGATGTTATTCCAATGGATCTTTGCCATCTATTATTGGGTAGATCGTGGCAATTTGATAGGCATGCAGTACATGATGGTCATGCAAACACATACTCTCTAACAAAGGATGGAGTTCGCCACAAATTGAAGCCGATGAAAAAGGAAGATGAAAAGGTATGTAGTAGTGCTAGGATTTGTCTTGTTTATGGAAGGAAGTTTTTAGATGGCATGAAACATCAGTGTATGTGCTATGCTTTGATTCCTAGGAAAGATAAAGAAGCTAGTAGTGAAATACCACTTGAAGTTTCAAATTTACTAGGTGAGTTTGGAGATATCATCTTTGATAATGTTCCAGAAGGATTTCCACTAGTAAGCCAAATCAATCATCAGATAGATTTAATCCCAGGAGCTAGTTTGCCTAACAAGGCTACTCACAGGATGACTCCTACTGAAACTGAGGAGCTAAATAGACAAGTTTAGGAGCTATTAAAGAAGGGGTTGATCTAGGAGAGCCTGAGTTCATGTGCAGTACCTACAGTACTGGCACCAAAGAAGGATGGAGAGTGGAGGATGTGTACAAAATCTTGAGCTATAAATAAGATAACCATCAAGTATCGATTTCCTTTGCCAAGAATGGATGATCTTATGGACTACTTGAGTGGAGCTTAGTACTTCAAAAATATAGATCTCAAGAGTGGCTATCACCAGATATGGATACAAGAAGGAGATGAGTCGAAAACTGCCTTCAAGACCAAGGACGGTCTTTATGAGTGGTTAGTCATGCCCTTTGGATTGATGAACGCCGCAAGCACCTTCATGTGACTTATGAATGAGGTACTTAAGAAGTTCTTGGGAAAATTTGTTATTGTCTATTTGGATGATATTTTAATTTTCAGCAAGACTTTGGAAGAACATTTATTGCATATTAGTAGTGTTCTTGAGAGGTTGAGGGAAGAGAAACTATTAATTAATCTGAAGAAGTGTACCTTTGCTAAAAAGGAATTAGTCTACTTGGGGTTTGTTATATCACGTGAAGGTCTCAAAATGGATCTAGAGAAGGTAAAAGCCATCTTGGAATGGTCTACTCCAAGGTCTACTACTAAGGTAAGATCATTTCATGGTCTGGTTAATTTTTATAGGAAGTTCATTAAGAATTTCAGTGGCATATGTGCACCTCTAACTAACACAATAAGAGGGGATAGAAAAGAGTTCAAATGGACTACGACAGTTGTGAGAAGTTTTGAAATGCTGAAGAAGAAGGTGACAGAACAACCTATGTTGGCATTTCTAGATTTTAGAAAGGTGTTCTAGGTGGATTGTGATGCTAGTGGCAGTGCTATTGGGGATGTATTAAGCCAAGAAGGTAAGCCTATTGTATATTTTAGTGAAAATTTGAATGATGTAGAAAAGAAGTATTATGTTTATGATCAAGAGTTCTATGCAATAGTTTAGGCCTTAAAGAAATGGAGGCATTATTTATCGCCAAAGGAATTTTTTTTGTATATTGATCATCAGGCATTACAGTACCTAAATGGCCAAGGTAAATTGAATCAGAGGCATATGAAGTGGGTAGAGTTCTTGTAGAGCTATACATTTGTGTTGAAGCATAGAAGTGGAAAATCTAATAGGGTTGTAGATGCACTAAGTAGGAGACAATTGTTGCTTACAGTAATGCAGGTTGAAGTAGTTGGGTTTGATGAACTCAAGAATCTGTACCTTGAGGATCCTGATTTTGCTGAAGTGTGAAAGCTTGTAAAGAGCCTGTTGCTATAGATAGAACCAAGTGGCTAGACTATTTGATTCAAGATGGTATGTTGTTCAAGGGCAACCAATTGTGCATTCCAAGGAGTTCCATGAGGGAAAATCTGATTAAGTAGAAACACAGTGGAGGGATGGCAGGACATTTTGGTTGAGATAATACCATTGCCATTCTCAAAGAACATTATTTTTGGCCTCAAATGTCACAGGATGTGAAGAAGTTTGTACAGAATTGCCAAGTTTGTCAAGTGGCCAAGGGATTCAGTCACAATATTAGACTATATTAGCCATTTCCTGTTCCATCAAAGCCATGGGAAGACATAAGTATGGAATTTTTTCTTGGTTTGCCGAGGACACAAAGGGGTAATGACTCAGTATTTGTGGTGGTGGATAGGTTCTCCAAAATGGCACATTTCATTCCATGCCACAAAACTCATGATGTTGTCCATATTGCAGACTTATTTTTTAGAGAGGTGGTAAGACTACATGGTCTCCCAAGGAGTATATTTTTTGAAAGAGATACTAAATTTATGGGGTATTTCTGGAGAACATTGTGGAAGAAGTTGAGAATAGACTTGAAGTTTAGTTCTACACATCAACTGCAGACTGATGGATAGACTGAAGTGGTAAATAGAAGTCTGGGTAATTTACTGAGATGTTTAGTTGGGGATAAGCCCAAGGGGTGGAATTTGATTCTACCACAAGCAGAGTTTTCCTACAATAACTCTATAAATAGGAATATTGGTAGATCACCATTCCAAATTGTATATGGAAGTAGCCCAAGGACTACACCAGAATTGAGGAAGATAGAGCAAGGGGAGAGGACAAGTGCTAAAGCTAAAGAATTTGCTAAACATATCAAGCATCTACATGAGGAGGTCTAGGCACACATTACTAAGATGAACCAACAATATAAAGCTAGGGCTGATCAAAGAAGAAGACATAATGAGTTCCAAGTAGGGGATCTAGTCATGGTACACTTAAGAAAAGAAAGATTTTTTGTTGGTACTTACAACAAGCTGAAGATGAAAAAATTTGGCCCCTACAAAATTCTGAAGAAACATGACTCAAGAAATGCATATGAAATCAAGTTGCCAGATGGAATTCACATTTCTCCTATTTTCAACATTGTAGACTTAACAGAGTATCATGATGATGGTGTAGATGAGGAGCTAATGTTAGAGACATGTCCAATTCCTACTTCTAAGAAGGAGGAGATAGAGGAGATTCTAGATAGTCATGTGGGTAGGAGTACCAGAAATAGGCAGTATGAAGAGTATTTGGTCAAGTGGAAAGGACGGTCGATAGAGGACTCAACTTGTATATCAGCAGCTGAGGTTTCCCATTTGAGATTTCCTCTACCATTCATAAAGTGATAGGGTCACTTTTCAATCTACCCTGGGTGTCTGATGTAGGAGCATCCAGAGGTATAAGGGCAATCCTGTGTCACCCAAAAAAAATGTACTTAGACTTAGTTTATGTTTCATGTGTTTTCATTTCTGGATACCCATTTGGGTCAAATAAAGGTTCCAACTCTCATAGTTCCACTATTAGTGTTCTGTGTTAGATTTTTTAATCACTTTGGGATACGTGTAAATGCCAAAAAAAATAGGAGTGTGTAATTGAGCCATTATTTTGGTGAAATAGAAGGTTTAAATTGGTCAGATGATTGTTATTGTAATTTAAAGCATTCTAGAAAAAGAATTAGGTCAAAAGGCCCCATGGTTTGAAAGTTATCACAGTTTTTCAGTTTCTAGAGACCTCCTAAGAATGCTTCAAAGTCAGGTTTAGGGCATTAAATGACCTCAAACATGGCCAAAAAATGGGGGATGAGAAAAGCTCCATAGGGCTATAGAGCGCTTTGAGAGCTTTTCAAAAATGTAAATGGTTCGCTAATCAGAGCTACAGTTCAAAAGTTATGCCTTTCGAAAGTTTGGTTACCATTTTTGGATTCTTCTAATTTTGTGCCAACTTCTAATGTGACTTCTGGAGCCTTCTATTTGGGTAGTGGGTGCCAACTAGCACTTTCTAGAATGTATTCCTAATCCTTAACCCTTCAGGGTCTATTTAAGAACATTTCTGGCATTGTAAAAGGCAGTTCGGAGTGCAGTTTGAGAGGATGTACTAAAAAGAGAAATTATCTCCAGATTTATACTATTGTAAGCCCTTAGGGCATGTTTTGAAGTCTATTTTCTTTGTACTAAATGTATTAGCATATTTACATAGTTAATAAAATTTTCCCCTTTACTGTTGTGTCCATTCTTTTATTTGGCTTGACCCCATCAGTTGCAAATAATTCTTTTGGCATCAAAGTGTAGGACACACTTTCCTATCTACCTAGAGAGTTTGATCTAAGAGCATCTTGCATTAGAAAATAAAGGTGTAAACAATTTTGTTTCTATTTTTTTTGAAAAAAAAGAGGAAAAAATAATAATTAGAAATTAAAAATAGTAATTAAATCCTATTCTTCTATCTAAATCCAAAATCCCCATTTATTAAATAAACCTATTTGATAAATAAAACCCTCAAATCTAATAACCCCTTACCTATCCTAAATCCCTTTTTTAGCTTAATTCGCCCCATCCACCCATACTAACCAAGCTTAGCCACTAACTCACCCACCCTCATAAATTCCATCCACTTGCAAATCTCTAACATCCCTAATCTAATCCTAAACCCAAGCATAATCCACCCCCTAATGTTGTCACATTCCCTAAACAAGCTTAAGACTTTCTTAAGCCAAAGAAAGTCAACAATCTCAACTCCCCTCAAAATATCCCAACCACCCAACAATGAATGCTCTTACAAAAGCCATAAAGACTCTTACAAGCTCTTACAAGCCATAATGAAGGGTCTTTATGAAGATATTATCCTTTGAGCCTCCTTTGTTGACTCATCCTTCCCCTTTCCTCCATCTACTCACCTTGTGACATGTGTCAATCCCTGATTGGTGCTAAACAAGCACAATCCATGTGCTCCCTTTTGAGTGCATCCTAGCCCTCCTTAAGCTTTCATCTTTCCTTCCATCTTAGCCCTCCATCTCTCAAGCCCTTAGCCTATAAATTGAATCCCCTCCCAAGCCATTTCATCACAATATTGGAGCTAAAGTTATAATACCCTTTTGAGAGCCAAAAGCCATCAACCATACCCTTATGATGCCAAATTGAGAGCTCACAAAGCTACCAATTTGCCATTTTTCATCTCCATTGAAGCTAGTTTTTGGGAACCTTGAGCATACATCCCAATCTTTAGACCCATCTACCAAACAAGGAGCTAAATCCCATTGGGAGAGTCCATTCATTTGGATCACATTTTCAATTGGGGTTTCCTCTTTAGTCTCTCATTTATGTTTTGGTTTATATGCTAGTTAATGCTTTTGTTTTTGAATAGATTAGTATTACTTGCTAACATATTTCTCATATACAGTTGGAACATATAGTAAGCTGGAGATGAAGAAGTTTAGACCTTGTAAGATCTTGAATAAGTTTGATAGTGGAAACCCTTATGAAATTAAGTTACTTGATAACATGGATATATATCCTATATTAAATGTTGTTGATTTATACAAGTATCATGAGTCAGATGATGAAGTTATTGTATCAGAGGATTATCCTAAGAAGTAGATTTAAGAAGTTGAATGAATATTGGATCAAAGAGTTGGTAAGAGCACAAGAGGAAAATATTATTATGAATATCTAGTGAAATGGAAGAATAGACCTATGGAAGATGCTTCTTGAATTTCTCAATCTGAGTTGGATTTAGCTTAGGTTGTGACATCTTAATGATTGAGGAGAATTATTTCTTCCAACCTTGGTTGTTTGATGCAGGAGCATCTTGGCTTGCACTACTATCCTGCATCTTCTCAATTTTTCTTTCCTAGTTTTGCCAAGTTGCAATGTCTTGTATTGATGAGGTTTCAATATTTTTCAAGTATTGGATAAATATTGGAGAATATTTCCCTCATGATTTCATAGATATTGGATGGATTTAGTTGAAGTTTGAGCCATTTTACCTTGTTGCAAGAGATTTATTTTATGGTTTCTAGGTGCCTATTGCAAGCCATGTAACTATTTTTTTGCAATGAGTTAGAGGCTACAAAGTTTAG
This sequence comes from Cupressus sempervirens, assembly GCA_028749045.1. Lineage (NCBI taxonomy): Eukaryota > Viridiplantae > Streptophyta > Pinopsida > Cupressales > Cupressaceae > Cupressus > Cupressus sempervirens. Next base: position 628,101,773 of record CM053784.1, read on the forward strand.
GGATTCAAGAGGGCCTAGATTATTATCTCTAGTTAAGTCTCTAGTCCTAACTTATTATAAGTTGGGAGATATGGAGATTATCCTAGAGTATCAATTTCTTGTAGTTTGTGAGATGGGTTTCTATTCATGACTTCTAGATGAATCCAAAGAAGTCCTTAATGAATTAGACTTAGTGAGATTAAAATTTGTAGAGGACCTAAAGTAATACCATTGGTTTGAAGCACAAGTTCTAATTCAATCGAAGCAATGAGAAATGACAATTTTTATTAGGTATCAATTTTTTGACATTTAATTTATGTAGGAGGCTGACTTGTGGCTTAGATTGGTATAAGTAGGGGATCTTGGGTAGAGTCTTAATCAATAATTTTGGTACAAGAGTCTTAGGTGGAGCATCTTGGAGGTAGAATTTTGTATTTGAGTGTGGAGATCTATTCTTTTTGAAAGATTTATTCTTCTTTGTAATGGATGTAACCTAGAAGGCCTTACAACTGGGCATGTATGATGATATTTTCATGAATCAATAAAGAATATTTCTCCCTCTCTCTCTCTCTCTCTCTCTCTCTCTCTCTCTCTCTCTCTCTCTCTCTCTCTCTCTCTCTCTCTCTCTCTCTCTATGGTGCTAATCTCTTTTTTGTTTACTTTTGTTGTGTTAACTCTTGCATGGTGGTTTGGGTAGTTGAGTGTGCCTATTGGCCTTAGTTACTCACACCTTTCTATGCCAACTATGTTTTTTATATCTAGAAATTGACAAGGGCCTTTGGGAGATGCCATTATTGGCTATGGCTACCAAAAACCAAATTCCTTTGGTAATTTTGAGTTGTGTTTTATGGAGGAAGTTATGATCCATCTCATCCAACACATATGTAATGTTCCAATGTAATCTAAATGCAAAAGTATTAGTTTAAATTTTCAAGTTCAAGTTGCATTTTTTAAGTTGGAAGGTCATGCACATTGTGAAGCAATAATAATCAAATATAAGTAAAAATATACCAATAAATCTTACATGTTTCCTTTTCAATGTTCTTGATATGTCCCATCAATCATGTAAGGTGGTCTTAATTTAATCTAATAGTAACTGCAACAATGACCATAATACCAATAAGGAGAGCCATACTATAATTAAAGAAAACATATATGGTATTTCTCAATATCACAATTTTCATTTATAAAGGATTTAATCCCAATGTCAAAGTGCAAACTTGATCTCGACAAGATGAACTATGCAAATTTGATACATTCAAGAAGAAAATACTTACACAAGATGAAGCTAAATCATGCAAGACATGTTGAGTATTGGCCATTCAAGTTTTTTGTTTGATATTTTGACACATTTAAAATGTACTTATGAGAAAATACTTAGAATGAATGAAATTGATTAATTAATTAAGGTATGTTAGTTTGAGCTTCACTTGGTTTCAAGAATACTTTAATGTTCTCTACTTAACAAGGCCAACCACATGAAGGTGGAAGATCATATGGACTCACATTCCCTTCCCCTAACATAAATCTACCCATTAACATCTAATTACATCTTCATTTATTCATTCATCTATTTATGAACTAACATTCAACCAATACAATCACATAACATTCATTAATAAGATATAAAATTTATTAATACACAACACTAATAAAAAATTAATTAACAAAAATATATTCATTATCATGACATAAAATTCAATATTAATAAGCAAAATTAATATATAATTACTTAAAACAACATTCTTTCAGTATCCAACAAAGTTTATCAAACAATGTCTATCAAAGAGCATTTTAAAAAAATCATTTTTATTTTTTATTTTTCTTAGATTTATTAAGGAAAATGATAATAGGAGCACCAATATATTCCTCAATCTCCTCCTCTTGTGGCTTTAACTTAAAATTATGATGCCTCCTATTTTGAGGAGCAAGCGATTGTTGCACTAAAGGGGAGTCTGCTATACTAACATATAAATGGGTTAAGTGCACATAATTTTTTTTACTATTACAAGTATTTCATTAACCATTAGAATATAACATGCATTTTTCTTTACTTGACAATGACACATCATGTGCAATAAATTTTTTATTGGCCAACACATCAATGTGTTGATCAGTTCAAACATGCTCCACTCATACACCATGATGTTCAACCTTCTCTAAAATACTTAAAAAAAGGTTAGATGACCAATTGCAATTGAAGATGTTAAATTCTATTAATAATTTCATAATTTATTTCAATTAGAAAATTAATACCTCTAACACTATGATGCACATCATGGCATTCATCATGCATAGGTTCTGTTATAGGATTTGAAGACTATAGTGAAATATCATGCACATTATTATCATTATTTGATATATAAAACAAAAGTATTTAATTAATGTTTGAAATTAACACCAAACATAAATTTTATTAGCTATTCAATTTGATTTACTTTTCATTTTACCAATTTACCGATTTCTTATCTCATGCACTAGATCCTTCAATATGGCTTTTGGATTCTTGGCATAGGTCTACAACTACAACTTTATAGCCTTCCTTCAAGGAAGTTTTTTAGTCTTCATTTGTGGGCTCTCAATTGAGTTCCATGTCCTATATTTTTACTTAAATCATTAGTTTTGCATGCATTATTTGATTAAACAAATATTTTTGCAACCTCATATAAAAAAATTGAGGAATAAAAATGCCAAGTATCAAAAAATAGTAAAGGCCGAGAAATGCAAAGTTTGCTTAAAAATTAGGAATGGGACAAATTTCGAGGTAAAATATTTTCAAGCTGACATGGAAGGAATATTTAATATATGTAGAGGTTGTTATAGAGAATTTTATGTGTCAATCACATGATCACATCTCTCTATGTGTTGCTATCAATGATTCAGATGAAGAGAAAAAAAATGGAAGTTTCTAGAAAAATCTTTATAGAACTCTTTAAACATAAGAGATCTTAACCTAGATCATATGGTGTGATATGGTATGGATGTGGTGTAGAAATGAGAAGATAAGATTGTTTATGCAAACAAGGATTAATATGAAAATAAGTGAATTGAAGGATTTAGATTAGATCAAAAGTCAGTGAAGGTGTTCTATTATCTCTTAATAGAGAATGTGACCAAATCAAAGTAGTGAAGGGGAAGAAAATTATTATCACATTAGAAGAGAGAATTAGTTAGCAAGGAGAAGACTTGAAATTAGCTTGCAAAGCATACCTATTGTGGTTTCACAACACACGCCCCATTTCATTTAGAAAATGGGGAACCCCTACTTTTTTTAAAGATTCGAGCTAATTTTGAGGCCCTAAGTCTACATCGTCAAGTTGTAAAATTGAAAAAAAAAAAAAAAAAAAAAATTTTGAAAAGTCAAAAAAATTAATAATTTTGTGCACCCGTGCACTTGAGATGGTGCACGAGGGTGCACCACCCTTGGTGGTGTACAGTGCACCCCTGTGCAAGGATACAACACCACACCACCAAGGGTTAGTGGGGCTATATAAGCCCCAACCCCCCTCCAAAATCCTCATTATGTTCATTCTCCTTTGCAACCTCCAAGCTTCTGAGTGTGTTCACAGCTCCTAGACTTTGGACTTTGCCACTATACTCCATGATTTGCACTCACGTTAGGTGAACTCTTCTCTATATTAAATGCATCGCACAGGGAAAAGAGACCCACATGTGCCCAATGCCCTAAGCTAGATGTGCAATAATGCACCCAGCCTGGTGCACTATCGTACATCTTCCACCCCTCCATACATAAAAAATAAAGAGAAAGGGAGGTGGTGCACAATTGTGCACCTAATTTGGTGTGCACTTATGTACCCCCTCCACACCAGTGACCAAGACTTAAATGGACATATGTGAAACCCTACGAGCACCAAAATGAAAGTACCCCGCATGCAAAAAAAACAAAAGGGGTGCGGGTGTGCAACTGTGTACCCCATATCCAAACCTCCCTATAGACATTACAAAAAAAAAATCGAAAGAGGTGTGTAGGCACACACATCAATTTTTTTATTTTTTATTTTCTTTTAGAAGTAAAAAAGAGAATTGGATTTTTTTTGTACTTTTAATTTTTAGGTTTTCATTATTCTAAACTAATAAATGTCTTTTTTGTGTGATGTAAATATAATGGCATCCTCATCTGGCAAGAAAATGACACCAAAGCCTATGGTTTTCAAAGTCCAAATTCCAAGATGATTGCGTAGAAATAAAGGACACTAACTTAGGACACATCAACTGGGGAGAGTTCCTTAGAATATGCAACAAACCCATAGAGAGATCAGCTCTGGTATCTACTCTGATCCGATCTAGGTTAGTGAATGTAGCTTTGCACCTAACATTATTATAGTCATCAAAGTTAACCATGACATTAGCTCAACACTTTCTTCCTAAGGAAAGAGTGGTAAAGAGCATGACAGGAGAAGTGGTGCTTGACCTCCAACCTGACAAAATTGAAATGGTCTTTCATCTCCCTAGGGTGGATCAATTCATTAGACTTTCTTATGAGGCATCTGAAAGGTGGTATAAGGAACACATAAAGGAGGCCACATTTATCATCCAATCTTCATATCTCATTGAGAAGAATCCTCTAGGAAGGATAATAGGGAAGGTGGATATGACAAGGGGGTACATGAAGGAGGATATTGGCTACTCTATCATTCTTTCGAGCAGGGTCATGGGTTTACCAATAGCAGGGCATCTCAATTTTTTCATGGTGAATTTCATCAAGACAATCGAGACAATAAGGATGCCAATTGACTAGGCCACCATATTAAGTGAGAACCTATACGAATAGTTGGCAGTAGTAAAGGATATGAAGAAGTTTTATATGACTTCATACATGGTGTATCTTCTAGTGGCAAGGGCAAAAAATTATCCTGGGCTATACAAGAGGGACAATATGTAGGATCCTAATGCCTGGCTATACATTGTCTACCATCAACTAGTAAAGAAGAATCTATTGGGATAGAGCAAGGAATACATAATCATGAATGATGTGTTTATATTTGTAATCATCCAATTCATTAAGGGAGACTATGCAAAACAGTTATCTGATGATGTAATTGCATAGATAACAACTCTTAGGGCTTACTACATCTAGTTTAAGACATTCACATATCTATGGGTAGCTAGTACCATTGTCAACCCCAAAAAGCTCCCTAGATATCCTTGTGATGGACTGGTGTTATTAGAGATTGCACATCATATTGAATCTGCATATGACAGGATCAAGAAGCAAAGAAGACCATGTTGGACATGGCCCCTAGTCATAGGAACCTATCAGGTGAAGTGGAAACAAGATACTTCATCTTTTGAGTGGGAGTAGGAATATTATCCCCTTGAGGAGTACAATTCTCCTAGGACATATTTTGATAACACTAGGAAAGTGGAGAGCCTGGTAGGCAGAAAATTCCATCATGAGGAGGCCATTAAAGACCACTAGATGAATGCAACAAATGACTACGATGTTCGTATTAGGGACTATTGTAGGATGACTTTGTATCTAGCTAAAAAGGCTCTAAAGGTTTAGATTTTGAAAGAGATACTAAAGCAAGATTCTAGGGAGTTGCTAGACCCCCTATTCAACTTAGACAAAATTAGAGAGAGACCAATAATGAATGTTGAGGTTGATAGGGAGGAGGGTGATGATATTAATCATCAGGCGAGGTATGTCATTAGGATGACAAAGGATTGGATCAAGAAACCCTTTCAACTTGATCCAATACCTAACACCATGATATTTCATGTACAAGCTTTCCCAAAGAAAGGTAGAGGAAAGAAAGTTACAATTCCTACCTTTGTGGCCAAGTCTCTCATTAGGCTAGAAATAGTAGACCATCTTGACTACCTGATTGGATACTATCACCCTCTAGAGAGGAAAGGAAAGGAGAAAAGAAAAAGGAGTTCTCCTTAGAGGGTTGAAATAGAAGAAGATGAGGTGCAAGCACCTCCCCAGCAGTAGGAGATAGATGTGCAAGGGATAGAAGATGTTGCAACTGTTCAAGTTCAGATAGATCCTCAATTATCTCTATTTTCCCTAAGCCAAATAGAGAGAGAAACTCAACAAGTCCCACCAATCTCCATTCCTCCTCTGCAAACAGAATGAGCATCCCCTTCTACCTTGATGAAATAGAAAAGGATTAAGATCCACATGAAGAAGCAACAAAGGGTGATAAAGAGAATGGTTGCTAGTCCCTCTATCCCCAAAATTATTCTTGAGGGAGAGGAAGAAGAAGAAGAAGAGGAAGAGGGGGAGGACAATGTTCCATTACAAATAAGCACTTAGCTAGCTAGAGCCACAGAACAAGAAAGGAGAAGAACCTCCATGATAGCATTTCCATCCACCCCAGAGGAACCCTTTGAAGTCTTTTCTTCAAAAGATGAGGTGCAACAATGGGTGGATGAGCATGATGGTGAGGGAAATGACATGTTTAAGATGTCATATTTTGACTTCATGCTCGTCAGAAGTGAATTGGTGGGGGATAAGATTAGGGACACCCCTATAAGTGAACCCCAATAGGAAGAATGAATGCAAATTCCACTAGAGTTACAAGCTCCTGATCTTACTCCCCCATCCCCACCATAAGTCATGGTGGTAGACCAAGGCTCGGTTACTCCTCCACCTCAAAGTTCAGAAGAAGAATAGGTTCAAAAGGAACCTTCAAACGAGGAGCAAACACAAAAAATAAGGACTGATGAAGTGTCAAAGGAAGGAAAATGGTAGAATATTCTCAACAATCCTCCCAAGACATTGAGGTGCAAACTATAGGGTCTACATAGATAAAGACCACTGAAGAAGAGCCCTCACAAAGAGAAGAAACTCTAAGGAGGAGTGATAAGGGAAAGGAGGTAGCTGCACATACTCCTTCATCTTTGAGAGGTAGGTATTCAACTAAATGAGTCCCAAGGTGTCTTAGAAAAGAAATAATGAGAAGCACGAAGTCACAATTCTGTGCTGACAAGGAGGATCTTATTGAATTGGCAGAGGTGTTAAACAAACTTGAGTCCCCAACACATGAAGCAAGATCGTTGGCATTTGTCAATAGTTCACAAGATCAGGATTTGTTTGTATAAGTGGCCATCTCTCCTAATAATATAGATACAGAAAGCCTTGGTGCATAGGATTATTAGATCAAAGAGGTCTTGCTTGGGAGGCCCACACTAGATACAACCAGACTAATGGTGACTATGGGGATTAAGGAGGTTTTTAGGAATATGGAATAGGAATAGGAGAAAGTTCATATACTTCGAAGACAAAAAAAAATCCTTAGAGTATATCTAGCTAAAGTTGTCAGTCCCCTAGATCACGAGCACCCTAAGGAGAGATTAAATGCTATACTTAGAGAAGGGAGAGGTGTACACTTAGACCCATTTGTGGAAGCCTGTTAGCAGTGGTAGGAAAATTTTGATGAGAAGGGTGTTTCAATCATCCAAGGGAACCTAAAATTATTGCATGCTATAGAGGAGAACATAAATAAAATGGTGGCAATTTTGAAGCAGGATTTTAGCATAATGGATGAAGTAAGGGCCTAGAGTAAGGACTTACAAGTTTTACAAGCCATAAAGGGGTAAAGGTATAGATTTTTGATAGATGTATATATAGGGGAGGAAATTGATTTTATCAATGATTGGATAGAGAAAATTGTGGATAGTAATAAAGTAATGGAAAAATTACATGTGGAGATTCATCGACTCAAGGACCAAGTCCAAGATCAAATTTTGGAAACAGAGAGAGATTATAGTTATGCATGTTTAAAGATTTTTGAAGATGAGTAACGAGACAAGTTATTGCCTATAGAGGTAGTATTTGATGATCTTAGGAATATTTTTGAAGAATTTTCTAATGATGAAGACATTTGGTAGGCTTTCAAAACTAAGGAGGCCCTATTAGAGTTGGATACCAAAGTCGAGGATTTCGTTGAGACTCAAATTGAGGTAGACAAATATAGATAGAAGGTCAAAGATAAATATGAGGCTCTAGATTTACCAGATGTGGCAAATATTACTGAGATTATAGAGAAATTCAAGGGAAAACGTCCAGATATAGCTTTGGGATGGAGGGGAAGAAAACCCAGAACCCAGAATTTCAATTTTGACAAAGTAAAATTTTGAGATTTTGGACCTTGTCAAGGTTCATAGGCCCATTGGTGCATAGGTACATAGGTGCATAGGTGCACTTTTCTAGAGGTGCATTGACATTTAACTACCAGTTGCAAAAATAGAGCTTTCCATGCATTGGAAACACATTCAAATGGGAGTTTAACTCTGACAAACACCTAGTGAAGGATCAGCTTACAAATTTGGCACTTTTAGACACTTCCACTTTGACTAAAGGCTTTCTCATTCTTTCCTTTCTCATAAATTCTATGTTTTTGACATGTAAAGGCTCAAGCATCCAATTAATGAATAAAATATGGATGGAGTCCTACTAAGCACCAATTTAGTTGTTAGTTTGTATATAATTAGTTTGTTTATTAATTTAAAAACATATTATTGCATGAAGATATCTCTCACTCTCAACACAAATTGAGGAGATGATTTCTTATAAATACTCCATTGTAATATGTAATTGGGGTCGCCATTATTTTTCAATAATATTATGCTTTTTGTGCTTGCATTTGGAGTTTAATCATTCTTTCCTAAATGTGTCATTGTTTTGTGAATTTTCTTTATGAGATTGTGATTGAGCCAAAGGTTTATTGCATTGTTTCTCATTGTGCGATCTTTTAATTTTGGTGTTCACTATAGTTTTACAAATTTTACTAATGTATCTAGCTTGAGAAGAAATCATTGAATTGTACCTTTTTGTGGCCTTGCAATTTGATGAAGGGTGAACTATCATACGGTCATTAAGATTTCTCATCGACAACTGCGTCAGTGGAATCTAGGAAGCACTACTCCTATTTTCATTGGCTACATACCAATTTATTCAAAGGTTTAACTCCTAGACTTGTTGTTTTCCATAGCTTATGTCCATTAGTATTTCAATTTTATGTTATTTTCTTTAAAGTTTCATTATTTACTTCACTAACCCCTTGTTAGAATAGGAATTCATATTAGTTGCATTGTTAGATTGCATTAATTAAAAAATAAAAAGATACAAAAACATTTCTTTTGTGTACGTATTTTGAAACAACAAATAGATTCTACATCTCACCCAGGATGAAAATGAACCAACAAAGGTCTCCTCGTGAACAATCACATTTATCTTCAACTAAGAAGATTTTAGTATGTCATAAGACAACCCAAAACCTTGGAGTTGATTAAAAAGATTAGCTTTTCAAGAGAGGAATTCACAAGAATTCCTACCATTTAGCATCAAGCATAATGACAGCTCAACAATACCAAGTGTCAAGTATTGAATCAATTCTAGTCAACTTAAATAAAGGTAAATCTCTTTACAGAGTTGTCTTGATAAATCTTTGTATTTCTCTGAACAAAGTCATTACTTTATTATAAGTGTTAAATCATATAACAAGGCGAGACCTAGTAGTCTCTTAGGATTTTAATAGGGCAGACCCCTCATAGGGTAGGTCATATATTATGATCAAACATTGTAACCACAACATGTCAACTTTATTAATGTAATAGTGAAGATTTGTGGGTGTCATCCCCACCCCAATTTTACCTTCACCTTGGAGGGTTTTTGGATGACAAATATTGTGCTATGCATTTATTTTCATACATGTGATAGATCAAGTTTAAATGTTTAAGAAATTTTATTAGTACAATATTTATATGCATAAGTTAACTAGTGAATATGTGAATGAATTGGTGAAAAGTATAAACTATTTAATATTTTGATTCACTTGCCCCTCTCAGTATCTTGCTTATTTTATTTATTGATGCAGGAGCATCTAGTGGTGTAAGGTGTAATGCCCCGCCAAGGGATCCAAAATAATTAACCTAAATTTTTACTAAGTTTGCCAAACAAATTTTTTTTTTTAAAATCATGAAAGATAAACCATTCACATCAAATCATAATAGCGGAAGCATTAACATGTAATAATCTAAAACACACATAACAGGTTACATTCCTTAAGGATCCCAAGATGTTAAGACACATTTAATTTAACTAATTCTAGGTCTACCAACTACCACAACCACATGATAGATTGTTGAAAAGTCCAAAGTCCACATTATACATTTGTTTCAAATGCCTATTCAGAATGCTCAATCATCCACTATACATGTCACAGGGTATGAAAGGCTTAAATAATATACATATGTAAAAATAAAGATACATCATCCTCATCAAATCTATGATACAAGTGCAATAAGGTAAATGAAACCAATAACATACATGATACATCTGTCCTTCAATAAATATATAAAAACCATCATAAAAGATATCCATCCATCATAAAACACATCTAATCTAAGTGCGTAGTTCCTCCCAATTATCAATAGCATCATTAGACCATCATGGGCCCTAGTCATCCCTCCACGCGTAACATCCCAAGTCACCGAAGAGATTATCAGTATTATCATAATAGGGATGTCACTCCTAAAACATACTACAACATATGCAGAAAGAAATCTAACATGCTACAACATATGCATAAAGAAATCTAACATGCATGAATAAAACATAAGATGATCCTACAAAGTAGATAACATCCTCTATCACATGCTAATCATCAGTATAAAGAAACATAGTAGTAAATAACATCCATCATAAGATCCAAGAACATAATGAAGCTAAATGCCAACAAAAAAATCACTGGAGGAGATAGTCTCAAGTCCCACATAGGATATTTAATCACATAACACAAGTACTCTCTAAGTCCAGGAATCCTAAAAGTACACTAACTCAAATGTTCCATCACAGACTGACATCTATACCCAGAGGCACAACAAAGACATGTAGGAAACCTTCTATGTAAGCAAAAAAGTGTGATCGCATGAATCATGCTAGAGTTACCCTGGTAGTCTCTCAATAGACCCTAGCCCCCTAGTGATCCCTATGTGGCCACTAGTATCCTCTGGTACTAATGAGGCATACTACGAAATGCAAGGTTGCAACCAAACATTCTCTCTACTCCCATCCTAGTCTATACTAGCACTCAAGACATGGGCAAGAAGATACAATTATCTTATTAGGTTCATTTTAATCCCCAATTAGTGTAATATTTTCACTTATTAAAACAACTTACAATGAGTTACCTTGGCAGCTACTTAGGGCCCTGACCCCCATTGCAAGCCACTTCCCAACACTACATGTAGATAACCTACTCTAGGCTCATGGAATCATAAATCACAAAATCACCTTGGTCGTGAACAAGCGATTGGAAAAATACCAAAAGATAATCCACAATAAGAACACCAAATCTCCAAGAGCAACTAAAAAGCATCAAATGATAATCATGATCACAACAGTTCTCCATTGGCAACTAAAGGTATCAATGATAACCACAATATCCATCGGTCCTCATCAAGCAATCATATAGTATTCTAAAATAAATCTCAATATCCATATCAATAATAAATCACAACATCCATCAATTCTCAACAAGAAACTGTAAGGAATCTCAAAATAAATCACAATATCCATTGGTTCTCAACAAGCAACCAAAAAGCATCTCAAAATAAATAATACTGATCGAAGACTCCAAAATGGTCAAGTCCAAAACATGTCACAACATGACAACACCAAGAATAAATCAACACTTCAATCCCATCATGGCAACTGGAAAGTAACCCAAATATAATTGATCGATGACTCAAAAATGGTTAAATCAAGTATCGCATACACATACACCTCAGCTTCACATAAGAAGAATAGAAACCATCAACGAACAGTAAATACAAACATCTCATAGAGCATACCATCACATTACCATGGTTGGGTTTTAAGAGATCAAGATCAAATAACATCAACATGCCTTCACATCTCATAACCCCTGAGCCTATGGTAGACATCCTATAACTGGCCAACAATCTAGTCAACCCCAACATCTCAAAACACAAACAATATACATACAAAAATGCAAGTTCCATGTTTGGGTTTAGCTCTGAACACACAATGTCAGTTCACTGCAAAGTTCCAATTTCCATTTCAGTGTGAGTTTTCAAACTTAAAGAGACATATCTTATTCGATATAGTTTAACCCTTTTCATTTCAACAAATAGAATACAAAATTACCCCAATCAAATTCTCAAAATAATAAAGATGGAAATACATGTTTCAGTTTGCTCTTGAAGTCACATGGTTATGCCAAGTATGAGGTTTCAATTTTTGTTTCAAGTATATTTCAAATGTACAAGATTCTTTGTTAAACCTCCAAGTCAACATAGAATTATCCCTCTATTATTTAAAAACAATTTTCTGAAATGATTCAGAAGATAATTGCTTACTTATCTAAATCATTAAACTAGTTCCTATTGGCTTCCAGTAAAATCATTCAAATTACTTACTAAAATCAATGTTAAATAAAACTCCCCTTAATTCCAAGAAAATGACTTCCATTGTTCAAATTATTAAAATAAGACTTATCAACTCTCAAATAAATAATTTACAGTTTCCTTAACAAATCAGTATTTATCGATAATCATATCAATCAAAACTCCTTTGTGTAGCTTAATTATCAATTACATTTAATTAATTCTATAATTAATTAAATTAATTAATAATTACATAACTATGTTAACAACTCAATAAATATCAGAATCACTAAAGTTCTCATATTCAGATAGAGACCTACATGTGTCTATATAGAGTATAATAATTATTAGGGTTTTTGAATCATAAAATTCTTCTAATGTTGTTAGGCATCCTTTATATTTAAAATTGACTCATCTAGGGAAATATCTGAGTTCCTCAAAAATTGAACATCTTCTCCAAATCATAACTCTCAATATCATGTCCCTCCTTGGTTCATGAAACATGATTAACAAGTAATTATCCAAGTAATTAAACAATTTCTAAATAAGGATCAACAACTCCTTAGTAGCATAAAAGTAGTTTTCTAGTACCCCTTCACATTATAAAATTTAAAATCATTTATAGCTTCCCAATAAATCAACTTCCAATTATCGATAAACCCAAAATTATCAATGACAATAATTGAATAATTTTAAAAGCTTCAACTATAACATACTCTAATAATTAACCCTAATTAAACTAAATTTAATTAAGTTAATTATTAAATTCTCAATATAAAACTATATTTATAGCTCTCCTCTTTTAATAATAATTAACAAGTTATTATTAATTAATACTTTATTTATTTTTGTTAATACAATAAAAACATTAATACATATTAAATATCAACTAATATTTAACATATATTAACATTAATAAATACTAATTACAACCTATTATTAAAACTTTAATAATATTAAGAAAAAACTTTGCCATATACTAAAAGGATAGCATTTATAGTTTTGGAGCGATTTTAAAATTGTTGAATGACTATATACAAAGGTTGTGCGACCCTGCCCTCTATTGCAGTACCTGCGACGACAGTTGCAGTACTTGCGATAGTGGGTACAGGCGATCGTCGGCGGGGCAGGTGAGTGGGGATGGGGTGGGGTAAACCCCCCCTTCCCAAAACATATTTTTAATTTTTAATTTTTTTTTAATTTAAAACTTTCAAAAGTGATGGCCACCCCACAATTATGAATATATGTTTTTTTTTTAAAGACTCTTTATTAGATAAACAAACCAATACCCCCCTCATACATGTATAAATTTTTTTTTATATATATATATATATATATATATTTATTTATTTATTATCATTTGTAAATATGATCTGGTAGAAACCTTACCACCAACCACTCAAATTTTCACCTTAGAATTTCTATTTTAATTCCAAACCTTTCCAAAATTATTTGATAGGAAAATTCGATTAACATTTGAATTATTAAATTAAATTTTCTATTAAATCTCTAATCCCTTCCCGAATCTAATTCGCAATTCCAATTCAATTCAACCCAAATCTCGATTTAAAACTAATTTCTTTCATCAATGGAATGAGGGTTTTCTAATTGGATTTTCCTTGATTTCTTCTCACAAAGAAAGAATCAACATGCATACCTAGATTTCCACCAAATAAAACATTCATCACAAGAATTATCCAAGCAGTCATCAAGCAGACACGATGAAGATAGGAAGAGAAAGAGCGTAATAAAATATGCGAAATAATTAGGAGTTCCTACTTGGACACTGATGCTAATTCGCTACACCTCAAAAAATTGTAGAGAAGCTCCTCCTCTTAGAACCTTCTCCTTTCTGAAAGATTCCTTCCTTCTCCAACATTCACAATTCCTCCAAGAACCGAAACCCCCAAATGACTAGAAGCATGTAGAAGCATATAAGCATGTCAAAGCATATGAGCTTGTAGATGCATATGAGTATGTAGAAGCCTATGGGCCTATCGAAGCATATGAGCTTGTAGAAGCATATGAGGATGTAGAAGCCTATGAGCCTATTGAAGCATATGAGAATGTCCATACACACTAGGAGGGCCCATTTATAAAGGCCTCTAAGATGAATCTAGAATGTGTCTAGAAAGAACTAGGAGATAAGCATAACAACTAAGCACATAACTTCTACGATAAGAAGATAAACATGATGAAGTGTCTAGAATGTTGTAGACACCGTGTGCTCAAATAATGCACTAACTCCTAAGTGTAGACAACACGTATATAATTAAAGTGAAAATTCTTATGTTGTCAACATTACAACTCCCAAGAGTTCGCATACTCCTGTATGAATAAGTATTAAAATAATGCACATTAATTTATTCAATAATCACTTTGCTCTTTTTAAATCAATTTATTAATTTTAAATCTCATGCACTCACTTTATTAAATCCACTTGTTTTATCTTAATATATTTTAATCACATGCATGTATCATGCAATCTAGAATCTTTTAATAATTTTAATATCTTTTTCACTTTTAAATTTATTTTCAAAACTTAATTGATAAAATATTTATTAACTTAAATAATAATATTATTTAGCATTTATTTAAAAATGAACTTAAAATATATTATTATTAAATTAAATAAATATTATCACGTTCCAAATTTGAACTTATAACTTTCATCTCCAAATTTAATTCTTTTATTTAATTAATTTTCTAATTAATTAAATAAAATAAATATTAAAATATCATATCAATTTTCCATTAAATTAAACCATTAATTAAATCTTTTAATAAGGCTTAATTAATAGAAAATTCACCGAGAAAGAGTTTGGCAACAATAGCAAAATGTAACGTAGGGCAGGCACTGCATAACGACAATCTTGTATCACCCCAAAAATATGCTTAGATATAGTTTTTGTTTAATGTGTTTTTATTTCTAGATACCCATTTGGGTTAAATAAAGGTTCCAACTCTTACAATTGCACTATTAGTTTTTTGGGTTAGAGTTTTTAAGCACCTTGGGATACGTGTAAATGTAGAAAATGGATTATTTTATAATAGAGCCAAAATTATGATAATTTAGAGGGTGTAATTTGGATTGATGATTATACTTGTAATTTAAAGTGCTCCAAAAAAGGAATCGGGTCAAAAGATTTTACAATTAGAAAGTTATTGTAGTTTTAAGTTTCTTGGAGACCTCCTAAGAGCACTTCAAGGTCAAATTTGGGGCACTAAATGGCCTTGTATGGGGCCAAGAAAAAGGGGACAATCAAAGCTGGTCCATGGGGTTGTAGAGCACTTTGAAAGATTTTTAGAAATGTAAACAGTTCGTCAATCAAAGTCCTGATTCAAAAGTTATGCCTCCTGGAAGTTGGACTACTATTTTTGGATTCTTCTAATTTTATAGTGACTTCTAATGTGACTTTTGGAACCTTCCACTTTGGTGGTGGATGCCAACTGGCATATTCTAGAATGTATTCCTAACCTTAAATGAATTAGGGTCTATTTAAGAATATTTTTGGCATTGTAAAGGTAGTTCTTAGTAGAGTTAGAGAGAAGGTAGTATGTGGAGCATTTCTTTCTCTAGAATCATACAATTGTAAGCCCATAAGGAAATTTTCATTGATAATAATATTTTCCTTTTCTTGTGTGTTCATTCTGGTCTTTGGTTATGTCTCCATCAAGTGGTATTAGAGTAGGTTTTCCTAATTGTGTAGACAGAGCGCCAACTGTGAGGTAGTTTGCACCAGGACTATGTGGTTGTGGGTTTGAGAAAAGAAGATCAAGTGGTATTAGAGTAGGTTTTCCTAAGTGTGTAGACAGAGTGCCAACTATGAGGTAGTTTGCACCAGGACTATGTGGTTGTGGGTTTGAGAAAAGAAGATGCCTCCATGAAGGGAATGTGGTGGAAGGGCCAGAGTTGTTACTCTTGAGGTTAGAGCCCTCTAGAGACAAGTTTAAACATTGCAAGAGGAGATCTGTAGAGGACTGAATGTTACTATAGGCAACAAAAGTGAGGAAGAAAATGAAGAAGAAGAAAATATTGGATAGGAAGGGGAAGGTGAAGAGGAAGTCCTAAATTAGGCAAAGGAAAGGCTTTTTAGGGCCATTTCTAAGCTTGGAAAAAGACCTAAAATTGATGTGGGTATGTTTTCGGGAACTCTAAACCCGGATGAGTTGATCAATTGGATCAATGAACTAGAGGAATATTTTGAGTATGAGGATATCAGGGACCTAGAGAGGGTTAAGTTTGTGAAGGCCAAAATGAAAAGCCATGCCAAAATCTAGTGGCAAGAGATTCAGCTAGAAAGGAATATAAGAGGAAAGGAGAAAATCACAAGGTGGGATCGTATGGTGGACAAACTAAAGAAGCAGTTCATTCTTGTTGATTATGAGCTTGATTTGTTCAAGAAAATGAAAGGGTTAAAGAAAGTAGGAAAATCTATCCAGGAATATATAGAGGAATTTTATTGACTTCTTATTAGGGTAGGGCATGTAGAAGCTAATAAGGAGAAGGTTGCCCATTACCTTAGTAGGTTACAACATAGCACTTAGGAGGAGTTAAGTCTAGTTAGAATGACTAGCATTGAAAAGGCATAACACTTTGCCCTGTGAGTTGAAGAGAAGCTAAACAAAAGTTTTGATAGAAGGCAAAGAGGGTATGCTCAAGGAGGGAGGGGCAGTGATAGGTCATTTGGAGGCCGAAATGAGACCCAAAAGACAAATGAAGATGTGGGTACTAGCATGAACCAGAGGAACAAGGGTTTCAACCACTCCCATGATCAAAACTTTGGAGATTAGAGAGGAAGAGGTAGAGGAAGTGGACAAGGTTTAAGAAGAGAAGGCTTCTATGGTACCTATTTTCATTACAATAAAGAAGGTCATTGTGTATTTGAATACCCTCAATGATAAGGAAGGACAGATAGGAGAGCTGATGGTCAAGAAAGGGTTGCTAATGTGGATAAGGATGTAGAAAGAGGAGAGGTTCTTGTAAATGAAAGGGTCTTACTAAGAAGTGAGACTTAACCTAGACAAAGGAGGAGTTTGTTTTGTACCAGGTGCAAGTGTGAGGATAAGTGTTGTGATGTGATTTTTGATGGTGGTAGCACTGAAAAATTGGTGTCTGAGGAGATGGTCTCTAAGCTAAAGCTCAAGAGGGAGAAACACCCAAAACCCTATTGGATTGCTTGTGTGAAGGATGATCATAAGGTCCAAGTCAGTGAATAGTGTTTGGTGAAGTTCAAGATTGAGAGTTACCATGATGAAGTTCTCTATGACATTATTGCAATGGATGTCTACCATTTATTGTTGGGAAGATCGTGGCAATTTGATAGACATGTTGTACATGATGGTCATGCAAATACATACTCTCTGAAAAAGGATGGAGTTTACCACAAACTAAAGCCCTTGATAAAGTAAGGTGAAAAGGTATGCAGTAGTGCTAGGATATGTCTTGTTGATGGAAGAATTTTTTTGGATGGTATGAAACATCAGCATATGTGTTATGCTTTGATTCCCAAAAGAGATAAGGAAGGTAGTAGTGAAATTCCACCTAAATTTTCATGCCTATTAAGTATAGTGATGTCATCTCTGATAATGTTCTAGAAGGGTTGCCACCAGTAAGGTAGATCAGTCATCAGATAGATTTAATCCTTGGAGCTAGCTTACCTAACAAGGCTGCTCATAGGATGACTCCTACTAAAATAAGGAGCTAAATAGACAAGCTCAGGAGCTATTGAGGAAGGCTTTGATTCGAGAGAGCTTGAGTCCATGTGTAGTACCTTCAATACTAAAGAAGGATGGAGAGTGGAGAATGTGCATAGACTCTTGAGCTATAAACAGAATAACCATCAAGTATTGGTTTCCTTTATCAAGAATGGATGATCTTATGGAATTCTTGAGTGGAGCTCGGTACTTCACAATGATAGATCTCAAGAGTGCCTATCACCAAATACAAATATGAGATGGAGATGAGTGGAAGATTGCATTCAAGACCAAGGAGGGTCTATATAAGTGCTTAGTCATGCCTTTTGGACAGACCAATGCACCAAGCACCTTCATGTGGCTTATGAATGAGGTACTAAAGAAATTCTTAGAAAAAATTGTTATTGTCTATTTGGATAATATTTTAATTTTTAGTAAGACTTTGGATGAACATTTATTGCACATTCATAGTGTCCTTGAAAGGTTGAGGGAAGAGAAAATGTTGATTAATTTGAATAAATGTAGCTTTGTAAAAAAAGTGTTAGTCTACTTGGGGTTTGTTGTATCATCTGAAGGTCTCAAAATGGATCCAAAGAAGGTAAAGGCCATCTTGGAATGGCCTACTCCAAGTTCTGCTACTAAGGTGAGATCATTTCATGGTATGGTTAGTTTTTACAAGAAGTTCATTAAGAATTTCAGTGGCATATGTGCACTCCTAACTAAAACAATAAGGGGGGATAGGAAAGAGTTCAAGTGGACTACAACAACTGTATGGAGTTTTGAATTGTTAAAGAAGAAGGTGATAGAACAACCTATGTTGGCACTTCTTGATTTTAGTAAAGTGTTCTAGGTAGATTGTGATTCTAGTAGCAGTGCTATTGGGGTTGTATTAAGCCAAGAATGTAAGCCTATTGCATATTTTAGTGAAAAATTGAATGATGCAAAGAAGTATTCTATTTATGATCAGGAGTTCTATGCAATCATTTAGGCCTTAAAGAAATGGAGGCATTATTTATTTCCAAAAGAATTTGTCTTGTATACTAATCACCAAGCATTGCAGTACCTAAATAGCCAAGGTAAATTGAACCAGAGACATATGAAATGGGTAGAGTTCATGCCAAGCTATACATATGTGTTGAAACATAGAAGTGGAAGGTCTAATAGGGTTGTAGATGCATTGAGTAGGAGACAATTGTTGCTTATAGTAATGCAGGTTGAAGTGGTTGGATTTGATGAACTCAATAATCTGTACCTAGAGGATCCTAATTTTGCTAAAGCATGGAAGGCTTATAAAGAACATGTTACTATAGATAGAACTAGGTGGCTAGATTATTTGATTTAGGATGGTATTCTATTCACTTGGGCAGTCAATTATGCATTCTAAGAATTTCCATGAGGGAAAACTTGATCAAAGAGAAACATAGTGGGGGAATGGTAGGACACTTTGGTCGAGATAAGACCATTGCCATTCTTAGAAAACATTACTTTTGGCCTGAAATGTCACAAGATGAGAATAAATTTTTGCAGAGTTGTCAAGTATGTGAAGAAACCAAAGGATTTAGTCATAATACTGGACTTTATCAACCATTTTCTATTCCATCAAAGCCTTGGGAGGACATAAGTATGGATTTTGTTCTTGGATTGCCAAGGACACAAAGGGGTAATGACTCAATATTTGTGGTGGTTGATAGGTACTCCAAGATGGTATATTTCATCCCATACCACAAGACTCATGATGCTATACATATTGCAGATTTGTTTTTTAGAGAGATGGTGAGACTACATGGTCTCCCAAAGAGTATTGTTTTTGACAAAGAAACTAAATTTGTAGGGTATTTCTAGAGGACTTTATGGAAGAAGTTGAGGACAAAATTGAGGTTTAGTTCTACACATCATCCATAATCTGATGGATAGACCAAAGTGGTAAATAGAAGTCTGGGCAATTTGTTGAGTTGTTTAGAAGGAGATAAGCCTAAGGGATGGGATTTGATTCTGCCACAAGTAGAATTTTCTTACAATCATTCTATAAATAGGAGTATTGGTAGATCATCATTCCAAATTGTGTATGGAAGTAGACCAAGGATTGCACTAGAATTAAGGAAATTGGAGCAAGGGGAGAAGACAAGTGTTGAGGTAGAAGAATTTATTGAACATATCAAAAGCCTACATCAAGAGGTCCATGCACACATCACCAAGATGAATCAATAGTATAAAGCCAAATAAAATCAAAGGAGGAGACATAAGGAGTTCCAAGTAGGGGATCTAGTTATGGTACACTTAAGAAAGGAATGATTTCTAGTGGGTACTTACAAGAAGTTGAAGATGAAGAAATTTGGCCCTTGTAAAATTTTGAAGAAGCATGACTTGAGAAATGCATATGAGGTGGAGTTGCTAGATGGGATTCACATTTCTCCTATCTTCAACATTATAGACTTAGTAGAATATCATGATGATGGTGCAGATGAGGGGTTGATGTTGGAGCCATGTCCAATTCCTATTTCTAAGAAGGAGGAGATAGAAGAGATTATGGATAGTCATGTGGGCAAGAGTTCCATAAATAGGCAGTATGAAGAGTACTTGGTGAAGTGGAAAGGATGACCAATAGAGGACTCAACTTGGATGTCAGTAGCAGAGGTTTCCTATTTGGATTATCCTCTACCATAATGTGACAGGGTCACTTTTCAATTTACCTTGGGTGTCTGATGTAGGAGCATCCAGTGATGTAAGGGCAATTTTGTATAACCCCAAAAATATGCTTAGAGATAGTTTCTCTTTAGTGTGTTTTTATTTTTGGATACTCATTTGGGTCAAATAAATGTTTCAACTCTCACAGTTCCACTATTAGTTTTTTGGGTTAGTATTTTTAGCACCTTCAAATACATGTAAATGCAAAAAATGGGTTATTTTCTAATAGAGCCAAAATTATGATAATTTAGAGGGTGTAATTTGGAGGGATGATTATACTTGTAATTTAAATTGCTCCAAAAAAAGAATCAGGTCAAAAAAATTTGTAATTAGAAAGTTATTGCAGTTTTAAGTTTCCTGGAGACCTCCTAAGAGTGCTTCAAGGTCACATTTGGGGCACTAAACAGCCTCGTACGGGGCTCAAAAATGGGGGACAAGCAAAGCTGGTCGATAAGGCTATAGATCACTTTGAGAGCTTTCTAAAAATGTAAACGATTCATCAATCAGAGTCCTGGTTCAAAAGTTATGCCTCTCAAAAGTTGGACTACCATTTCTAGGTTCTTCTAATTTTACACTAACTTCTAATCTGACTTCTGGAACCTTCCACTTTGGCGGTGGATGCCAACTAGCATATTCTAGAATATATTCCTAACCCTAAATGAATTGGGGTCTATTTAAGAACATTTCTAGCATTGTAAAGGCAATTCTTAGTGGAGTTAGAGAGAAGGTACTGTGTGGAGGATTTCTTTCTCTAGAATCATACTATTGTAAGCCCATAGGGCATTTTTCTTTTCCTCTGTGTTCATTTTGGTCTTTGGTTGTGTGTTCATTAAGTGGTATCAGAGAAAGTTTTCCTAAGTGTGTAGATAAAGTGTTGACTATGAGGCAATTTTCACTAGAAATTTGTGGTTGTGGGTTTGAGACAAGAAGATGCCTCCATGAAGAGAACATGGTGGAAGGGCCGGAGTTGTTACTTCTAAGGTTAGAGCCCTCCAGAGACAAGTTCAAGCATTGCAGGAGGAGATCCATAGAGGACTGAATGTTGTTGCAGGCAATGAAAGTGAGGAAGAAAATGAAGAAGAAAAAAATATTGGATAGAAATGGGAAGGTGAAGAGGAAGTCCTAAATTAGGCAGAGGAGAGGCCTTTTAGTGTCGTTTCTAAGCTTGGAAAAAGACCTAAAATTTATGTGGGTATGTTTTCAGGAACTCTAAACCTGGATGATTTCATCGATTAGATCAATGGACTAGAGGAGAATTTCAAGTATGAGGATATTAGGGAACCATATATGGTTAATTTTACGAAGGCCAAAATGAAAGGCCATGCCAAAATTTGGTGGCAAGAGATCAACTAGAAAGGAATAGAAGAGGAAAATAGAAAATCACAAGGTGGGATCACATGTTGGACAAACTAAAGAAGCAGTTCATTCTTGTTGATTAAGAGCTTGATTTTTTCAAGAAAATGCAAGGGTTAAAGCAAGCAGGAAAATCCGTCCAAGAATATATAGTTGAATTTTATTGACTTCTTATTAGGGCAAGGCATGTAGAAGCTAATATGGAGAAGGTTGCCCATTACCTCAGTGGGTTATGACCTAGCATTTAGGAGGACTTAAGTCTAGTTAGAATGACTAGCATTGAAGAGGCATACTAGTTTACACTATGAGTTAAAGAGAGGCTAAACAAAAGGTTTGATGGAAGGCAAAGAAGGCATGATCAAGGAGGAAGAGGCAGTGGTAGGTCATTTGGAGGCCAAAATGAGACTTGGAAGAAAAATGAAGATGTGGGTACTAGCAAGAACCAGAGGAACAAGGGTTTCAACTGCTCCCATGATCAAAACTTTGGAGATCAGAGATGAAGAGGTAGAGGACATGGATAAGGTTTAGGAAGAGGAGGCTTTTGTTGTACCTATTTTCATTGCAATGAAGAAGGTCATCATGCATTTGAATGCCCTCAATGATAAGGAAGGACAGATAGGAGAGCTGATGCTCAAGAAAGGGTTGCTGATGTGGATGAGGATGCACAGTCATTGCATTTTGAGGATGCAAAAAGAGGAGAGGTTCTCATAAATGAAAGGGTCCTACTAAGTGGTGAGATTGAACCTAGACAAAGGAGGAGTTTGTTTTGTAGTAGGTGCAAGTGCGAGGATAAGTGTTGTGATGTGATTGTTGATGGTGGAAGTATTGACAACTTGGTGTCTAAGGAGATGGTCTCTAAGCTAAAGCTCAAGAGAGAGAAACACCCCCAACCCTATTGGATTGCTTGGGTGAAGGATGATCATAAGGTCCTGGTCAGTGAACAGTGTTTGGTGAAGTTCAAGATTGGGAGTTACCATGATGAAGTTCTCTATGACATTATTCCAATGGATGTTTAAAATTTATTGTTGGGAAGACCATGGAAATTTGATAGACATGCTATACATGATGTTCATGCAAATACATACTCTTTAAAAAAGGATGGAGTTCACCACAAACTGAAGCCCTTGATAAAGGAAGGTGAAAAGGTATGCAATAGTGCTAGGATATATCTTGTTGATGGAAGAAATTTTTTGGATGGTATGAAACATCAACGTATGTGTTATTCTTTGATTCCCATAAGAGATAAGGAAGGTAGTAGTGAAATTCAACCTAAAGTTTAACACCTATTAAGTGAGTATGGAGATGTCATCTTTGATAATGTTCCAAAAAGCTTGCCACCAGTAAGGCATATCAGTCATCAGATAGATTTAATCCCTGGAACTAGTTTTCCTAACAAGGCTGCTTATAGGATGACTCCTACTGAAACTGAGGAGCTAAACAAACAAGCTCAAGAGCTATTGAGGAAGGGTTTGATTTGAGAGAGCCTGAATCTATCTGCAATACCTACAATATGGGCACCAAAGAAGGATGGAGAGTGGAGAAGGTGCACAGACTCTCGAGCTATAAATAGAATAACCATCAAGTATCAGTTTCCTTTGCCAAGAATGGATGATCTTATGGACTACTTGAGTGGAGCTCAATACTTCACAAAGATAGATTAAAAGAGTGGCTATCACCAGATATAGATACAAGAGGGAGATGAGTGGAAGACTACATTCAAGACCAAGGAGGGTCTATATGAGTGGTTAGTCATGCCCTTTGGACTGACCAACATGCCAAGCACCTTCATGCTACTTTTGAATGAGGTACTAAAAAAATTCTTGGGAAAATTTTTTATTGTCTATTTGGATGATATTTTAATTTTTAGTAAGACTTTGGATGAACATTTATTGCACATTCATAGTGTTCTTGAAAGGTTGAGAGAAGAGAAAATGTTGATTAATTTGAATAAATGTAGCTTTGTAAAAAAAGAATTAGTCTACTTGGGGTTTGTTGTATCATCTGAATGTCTCAAAATGGATCCAAAGAAGGTAAAAGCCATCTTGGAATGGCCTACTCCAAGGTTTACTACTGAGGTGAGAAAATTTTATGGTCTGGTTAGTTTTTATAGGAAGTTCATTAAGAATTTTAGTGGCATATGTGCACCCTTGACTGAAACAATAAGGGGGGATAGGAAAGAGTTCAAGTGGACTACAATAGCTACAAGGAGTTTTTAATTGTTGAAGAAGAAGGTGATAGAACAACATATGTTGAAACTTCTTGATTTTGGTAAAGTGTTCTAGGTAGATTGTGTTGCTAGTAGCAATGCTATTGGGGCTATATTGAGCTAAGAAGGTAAGCCTATTGCATATTTTAGTGATAAATTGAATGATGCAAAGAAGAAGTATTCTGTTTATAATTATGAGTTCTATGCAATTGTTTAGGTCTTAAAGAAATGGAGGCATTATTTATTGCTAAAAGATTTTTTCTTGTATACTGATCACTAGGCATTGCAATACCTAAATAGCCAAGGTAAATTGAACTAGAGACATATGAAGTGGGTAGAGTTCATGCAGAGCTATATATTTGTATTGAAACATTGAAGTGGAAGGTCTAATATGTTGTAGATGCATTGAGTAGGAGACAATTGTTGCTTATAGTAATGTAGGTTGAAGTGGTTGGGTTTGATGAAATCAAGAATTTGTACCTGTAGTATCATAATTTTGTTGAAGCATGGAATGCTTGTAAAGAACCTATTACTGTAGAGAAAACTAGGTGGCTAGATTATTTGATTTAGGATAGAATGCTATTTAAGGGCTGTCAATTATCATTCCAAGAATTTCCATGAGGGAAAACTTGATCAAAGATAAACACGGTGGGGCAATGGCAGGACACTTTGGTTGAGATAAGACCATTGACATTCTTAGAGAATATTATTTTTAGCCTCAAATGTCAAAAGATGTGAAGAAATTTGTGCAAAGTTGTCAAGTATGTCAAGTAGCCAAAGAATTTAGTCACAATATTGGACTTTATCAGCCATTGCTTGTTCCATCAAAGCCTTGGGAGGACATAAGTATTGATTTTTTTCTTGGAACACAAATGGGTAATGACTCATTATTTGTGGTGGTTGATAGGTTCTCCAAGATGGCACATTTCATCCCATGCCACAAGACTCATGATGTTGTACATAGTGCAGATTTGTTTTTCAAAGAGGTGGTGAGACTACATGGTCTCCCAAAGAGTATTGTTTTTGATAGTGATACTAAATTTGTGGGGTATTTCTGGAGGACTTTATGGAAGAAGTTGAGGATAGAATTGAGGTTTAGTTCTACACATCATCCGTAGTCTAACAAATAGACAGAAGAGGTAACTAGAAGTCTAAGAAATTTGTTGAGGTGTTTAGTGGGAGATAAGCCTAAGGGATGGGATTTGATTCTACCACAAGCATAATTTTCTTACAATAATTTTGTAAATAGGAGTACTAGTAGACCACCATTCCAAATTGTGTATGGAAGTATCCCAAGGACTACACTAGAATTAAAGAAAATGGAACAAGGGGAGAGGATAAGTGCCGAGGAAAAATAATTTGTTGAACATATTAGGAGCCTACATGAGTAGGTCCATGCACACATCAGAAAGATGAATCAATAGTATAAAGCCAGAGTAGATCAAAGGAGGAGACAAAAGGTGTTTCAAGTAGGGGATCTAGTTATGGTACACTTACAAAAGGAATAGTTCCCTGTGGGTGCTTAAAACAAACTAAAGATGAAGAAATTTGGCCCCTATAAATTTTTTAAGAAGCATGACTGGGGAAATGCATATGAGGTGGAGTTGCTAGATGGGATTCACATTTCTCCTAACTTCAACATTGGAGACTTAAGAAAATATCATTGATGATGGTGCAGATGAGGGGTTGATGCTGGAGCCATGTCCAATTCCTACTTCTAAGAAGGAGGAGATAGAAGAGATTTTGGATAGTCATGTGGGTAGGAGTACAAGAAATAGGTAGTATGAAGAGTACCTGGTGAAGTGGAAAGGATGACCAATTGAGGACTCAACTTGGATATTAGTAGCAAAGGTTGCCCAATTGGGTTTTCCTCTACCATAAAGTGACAGGGTGACTTTTCAATCTACCTTGGGTGTCTAATGCATGAGTATCTAGTGGTGTGTGGGCAATCCTATATCATCCCAAAAATATATTTAGAAATAGTTTCTATTTAATGTGTTTTTATTTTTGGATACCCATTTGGATCAAATAAAGTTTCCAACTCTCATAGTTCCACTATTAGTTTTTTAGGTTAGAGTTTTTCAGCACCTTTGGATATGTGTAAATGTAGAAAATGGGTTATTTTGTAATAGTTCCAAAATTATGATGAGTTAGAGGGTGTAATTTTGTGGGATGATTATACTTCTAATTTAAAGAACTCCAAAAAAAATTAGGTCAAAAGACTTTACGGTTAGAAAGTTATTACAGTTTTAAGTTTCTCGGAGACCTCTTAAGAGCACTTTAAGGTTAGATTTGGGGCACTAAATGACCTTGTATATGGCCAAAAAATTTGTGATGAGTGAAGCTAGTCCATCAAGCTATAGACCACTTTGAGAGCTTTCTAGAAATGTAAACAATTTGTTAATTAGAGTCCTGGTTCAAAAGTTATGCCTCTCAGAAGTTGGACTACTATTTCTGGATTCTTCTAATTTTACATTGACTTCTAACGTGACTTATGGAACCATTTTATTTCATGGTGGATGCCAAATAGCTTTTTCTAGAATGTATTCCTAACCCTAAATGAATTGGGGTCTATTTAAGAACCTTTCTACCATTGTAAAAGCAGTTCTTAGTGGGGTTAGATAGAAGGTACTGTGTGGAGGATTGCTTTCTCCAGAATCATACTATTGTAAGCCCATAGGGAATTTTTCATCGATAATAATATTTTCCTTTTCTTATTTTTTCATTCCGGTGTTTATTTGTGTCTCCATCATTTATTACTCCATCAATCAACAATTGGTATCAAGGAATTGGTTCCCTGAGAGAAGCTTAATAGAGATTAAATCTTGGAAATTGAGGATTTAATGTTAGATAAGGTTATTGACATCAAACTCACACTGTAGAAACTTGAGAAATTGAGACAAGATTTGATTAATCCCTAAAATGGAGAAAGGAATTGGCTATCCTAATAAAATAGTTTTCCTATGAGGAAGTCGAGACTAAAGGGCTGGTTGAATCAATACTACAAATGACAAAGCATCTACAGATCTACTTAAAAAGAAAAAAATCCTAAATGAAGAAATAAGAGGAATGAAAGGGAACATGAAATCCAATCACTAACACTATGTGAAGTGACTAAACAAAAGAAAAAAGATGAAGAAGATAGGACTATGCCTAAAAAAGACAAAATGGTAATGATGACTAGACTTGAAGAAATGATATCGAATGTACAAAAGCTCACAAACACTCAACTGGACCTGATGAATCAAATAATGCTTGTAAATAATGAATTGAATCACAAGGATGTGGAAATTTAAAATTTCAAATCATAGAAGGGCATATAGAAAAATGAACTAAAAATTGAGAAAGAATCTGTGGAGAGATTCAACAAACCAAAAGAGGCAATGGAGTAATTTGAAGAATTTATGAAGGCATCTAGTTGTTCTAATGGGTCAAGACATTCATGCACTGAGAAATGAGAATCATCTAGGAATGGAGAGCTAAGGAATGAAAGGTCAAAGGACAAACCAACATGCTATCATTATGGAAAATTTTGTCATACTACAAATATATGTTGAAGAGAACATGGTATGCAAAATCTTAAACCTAAATTTACTCGTTACTATTTTTACTTCAAGAAACAAGGACATCAAATACATGAGTGTAGATCAAGAATGAGGAATACATCTACTACACATTTATTTGAAGGATATTGTTGTAACTATCAAAAGTATGGGCATAGAGCATATGAATTCAAATCATAGAAAAATCCTTACTAGACAAATCAGAGGAGGAATTATGCACCTAATAATGCTTGTTCCAAATGTCACAAATTTGGACATCCAAGCAAGAATTGCAGAACTCAAGTACATACAATGAATCAGATAAAAGACAAAGGTGAACACAAAATAAACATTGAGAAAATTAGGAAGGAAATGAATCAAAAATGAAAAAAGAGACCAAAAGATGGAAATAGTAGAGCAAATAAAGTTGAGGTGACCCAATCCAATGGAGAAGGTGATTATTTCATCTCAAACTAAGCAAGAGAGGTATGTATGGAACTACATATTTAATTGATATATCACACATCAATTCCTTACATGTAACATGTCAAAGCTCATATATACATATAAAGATGCATAAGAATAAATCTATGAAAGGTTGCCAAACATCAGTAAAAATATCTATGTTGAACAAGCATTACATCATTGATCGAGCACTTCAAGAAGGAATGATATGGAAGAGACCTAGCTATAAAGAAAATACATAGTTAAAAGGCATCAATATCAACCAAGACAACTGACTTCCACCTACCTAAGTACCCATCATTAATGGCGACCCTAAATCAATCAAAATAAGGCATATATCAGATTTTTTTAATAAAAAAATCTAATACCTTGCATATAGATTTAAAGAGCACAAATTGATTTAGCAATTTGAGTGACAAGTAAAATATTTCAAGAATTATTTGGATGAGAATCTTGAACAAGTGAAGATCTTAACTATGCCAAGTTATTTAGAGAAGAAAAGACTTCAAACCCTAACAATGAACATGAAAAAATAATCAACCACTAGAATGAGCCAAGGGGTTAGTAGAATTCAACTGGTGAAGATTGATGCTTGTTCTCCACCAAAGTTTCATGCTATTCTAGAAATGGCAATGAAAGGAGACTCAATGGGTATGCTATCATCGATACTACCAAAAGTTATTATGATCCCTGATGTTAGAAATTGTTACACATGTAAAATCATAGAATTAGGAGACTATGAGATTAGAGAAGCATATGAGAAGTTATGTAATGCAGGAATCTTAAAGGATGAATTCAAAGTTTTTGAAAGGATAGGGTTAACTCATGGCCTAAAAATCCTAAGAAATTTCAAGATCAAATGGATCAAAGTTATTTTGAGTATAATCGATGGTATGAAGTATTTTTTATAGATGCCATGTGCGAGAACCTTATGAAGACAAGGAGTCAAGGGTTTTTCTTCATTAAGTGGCCTTAGATAAGAGTTTGCATTGGCATGTTAAGCAAGAAATATTAAGGATATGAATGATTGAAGGGTGAACATGCGATCAGAGATAAAATGTATGAAGGTCAAGTCGAATGAAGGACTGAAATAGTGATCTTTAATCTAAAAATGAAGTTGTAAGTTGTTATCAGATCAAGCCTTACTATGGCTCTCTAATAATTATATCAATTTAGGGTAAATCCTTTGGATTAAGGTTGACCTAATAGTCATTTTTAAATCCTTTAACTAGGTGACATTCCAAATGAATGGTCTAAATTCCTCTAACAAGGCTCATTCCTAACAAGGTGATTGAAATCCTTTAACAAGGTCACATTTAATAGTGTGTATTGTAACCTTTAACAAGGTTTTCCTTTCACAGAGTATCACTTCAAAATAATGAAAAGAGTAGCATGTTACTGGTGGTTTTTCTTAAATTGGGTTTCCACATAAATCATTGTGTCAAATGTGTTGATAAATCTTTTGTCTTTCATGTTTATATTTTTTCAAATTTATTTGACAGTAACCTATAAGTTTTAAGTGATTGCATATTATTATGTATGCATGCATGAAGATAAATGTTTCATGGGTTCACTAAGCTATGAAATTTTTTATTTATACATCTATACCTTGAATAACTGATTCACATCCCCCGGTGATTCTCAAGTATTCCAATAATATATCCTTATGTATGTGTCTAAAGCATATTAAATGAAAATAAATTGTTACAATTTTTTTCTATTTGAATGTTCTTCCCTTCATCTTTCATGTAGATGTTCAATTCTTATATAACTATTCAATTCTATTAAGATATTTATATTACTAGGGGACATCACACCCTCCCTCTCCTTTAATGATAATTATATCCAAAAAAGAATATCTATGGTGATGCTTTTCTTATTGATGTATGAATCTATTTCATACACATGTACTTAAATTTATTTACAAGATACTACTAATGATTATATGTTTACATTTTGTATATTTATAGCCTGAATATTTTCTTATGAAGAAAGACCACACCTAGCAACATGAACCCATAAAAAATAATGACATAATTTCTTATAGATTTTGGTCTTAGTTCTAAAAAAACATTGATAAATGTAATTGTCCTTTCAGAAAGTGTAAGGGCTTAAAGAATTGAAGAATTCTAATCACACCATCCCAAAGTCATTATAGATGACATGGTCATGTTGAAGGGGGCATGATTTTCATTGATTAGTGAATATGAATTTCCAACTAGAGGCACATGGTGGTCTAAATATCCAAGCAGAGGATAATGATCCTATGGAAGAAGATAATCCTACGATAGAGAACACAATTAAAGATGATGGTATTGGCATATCTAATAATGTTCCAAAGGACATGTTTCAAAAATATCATGTTGGTGTAGCTGATCAAGATAATCATGATGATGGTATTAGCACATCTAATAATGATAATGAAGATTGTCTTGATATACCTATACTTGAGAAGGCATACGAGCCCCTATACCAAGGCTCACAAAAAAAGCTTCTCTCTGCCATAGTTTTGTTGGTGAACTTAAATGTTATCAATAGTTTATCCAATGTAGCAATATCATATATTCTGAAGTATGCTATTTTTTTCATCTTCAATGTTAGCATAACATTAGAATTAATTATATTAACAAATGATATTTGTTATTGTAGGTTGATAGGTGAATTTTTGTTGCCACCATCAAACATTCTTCCTCCTTCATACCCATAATTATCTACTATTATGAATCAAATTAGAATAAAGTATGAGACAATAAATATATATTCCAATGATCACATTCTATATCATAAATAATATGAATTTATAATAGATCGAACACCCTAGTTTTTATATTAGTAGATATAAGTTAGATTAAATAACAAAAAAGGTGACTCGCAAGATTCTTTAGTACATTTTCATTATTCCATGTCTTGAATGATTATTTAGGTGCACTAGGTTGGCACAATTTATGAATTACCATGCACATAGTAGAAGTCAAGATGGCATTATGTGAATGTCTACAAATAGTTTTGCATTTAAAATATACATAAAAAAAACTATTGAGATAATGGGTGTTGCACACATTGCGTATTATTGTTATATTGTATTATTTTATTTTATTATGTAATGTTGCATTTAGATGGATGTGCAACATGTAAAGATTCCCATGGGATATACTTTATGAATTGTATTATAACATTGTGATAATATTTCATATAATTATTTAATATTGGGGAAACGAATTAAATTTTCAATGTTAAATATGGGGTCAATGGGTTAGGTAGCACATGGTTTATGTAATACCATTTGATAGTTTTGTGGGACTTTCTACTATATAATAAACCACAAGGATAGTTGTTGTATGAAAAAGAAAAAAAGAAAGAAGGGAAAGAGTCAACTAGGACAAGGCTTGATAGGTTAGCCAAGAGAGAATTTGTGAATGTTGGAAGCATGGCATGAGATGTGTGGATTCATGCTTGTTCACACGGATTGGTTGGTTGTGACTATGACTTTGAAGGCTTCCATGATTGTATTGCAATTCTGTTTTTTTGAATAATACATGGTGATGGATGCTTTTGGAGGCTCAGTTCTTCCCTTTATGAGGGTTTCCCAGGATATATCTTGTGTCACAATTTTTGTGGGTATGTTTTCTATTCTCTTGCATGTGGATTTCATTTAAATATTTATTTCAAATCTATTATGGGTTATGTGGAAACAATTATATTCTTTATTGCAAGTTTCCTTACAAGTGGTGTTAGAGCTATGATTTTATTGTTGTAATTGTAGATTGAATCCATGGGAATTCATGATAGGTTAAAAGAAAGAGAAAGATATATGAGTTGTTTATTGTAGATCTTAGGCTTTTGGGTTTGCTATTATGATGGGATATTGGTTGGTTTTGGACATGTGAAAATGTTGGATAAATGTGTTTTTTGAATGTTTCATTTAAATAAGGGTTTTAGGGGGCAACTTGCATAAATGACCTCCTGTGTAAAAATAAACCTCACCATTGAAACTAGGTCAATGTTTCCATAAATTGTGATATATAATATGCCTTAGTTTGTCCATGCTCAGAGGAAATGAAAGAATTTTTTAGCTTTAGCTCGTGATGGCCATCAAATTTAATTCCATCATAATTTTTGTCACAAAAGAAAATCATAGTAGAAATGGTTAAAAGGTTGTCTTAGTAAAATGGTCTTAACTTTCTTTCAAGATATCATATTTCAGACTTCTTATAGGTGTTAGAAAGATAATTTAGAGCATTATAGCTTGGTGTAGGTTTTGTGCTATAATTTTGGAATTTTTTTAGGTTTAAAGATCTTGAAATTTAGATATTATTTATTTTGAGCACAAATTAGGGCATAACTTGGGCATACGAAGTGGATTTTTTGACTTTAAGTAGTCAACAGAAAGCTCTTGAAGAGATCTACACATTGGTTTAGATTTGGTGTAGGTTTGACATAGTTTATTTGGTGATATATTAATCTAAATATTTTATGGTATATATTGACTATGGTACCATTGTGATTTTATGATATTGTATGTTTAAAAATTTAAGATTTGATGTCATTATATACTTAGTTCATATTTCAGATTGGTCTCATGATGATATGGTTATCACTATTTGGTTTGGATATGTATGATGACTTTTTGGGTCTACAAGTTGTCCAGTGTTGTAAGTAGTCTATACTTATAGGTTGTATTTATAGCTTGGTTATGGGTTGTCTTTGCCCATTGATCTTTCACTATTTATGCATATTCAAATTGGTGGCTTGGATTTGGGTTTTCTATGCCCCAAGTCACATGATTTGTTAATTTTTCCTTCATGTAGAAGGAATGAGATGTTATTACCAAGTATAGTCATGGTCAAGGATTATAGTTGACTATTTTATGTTGACAAATTGGACATATTGAGTTTTAGATGCTCATTTCATGGATGTGATCATGGTGCCATGAATTTTGGCATGATATGATTGGATATACAGGAACATCCTTGATGTTCATTGGTTTAGATTCCTAATTTGGCTATGGTGGTATATCCTCTTGGTTGAGGATCATGGTTATTTGGTTTCTTTTAAGGAGCTCATGATGTGTACTTTGAGTTCTTTGATGGTTTGATGCATTGGTCGATTCTCATAGTTAGAGGATGATTTTTTCATCATAATGTCATCGATAGCTTGGATGCAAAATTTAGTGGGAGCTTTTTATAGTGATGGGGTGATAGTGGAGGATTATTTCTTGGTTTAGTTTATATCTTCTTGGACTGGAGATCTTGGTTTCACTTGGTATTGATACTTTGATTTTGTTGCAGGTACCAAGATGGAGCACTTTGTGTACTTGGATCCATGATGGTGGATGTATTAAGAGGGACTATTTTCTTGTTCATTTATGTGGCTATAGATTGACCCTATGCAATGCATACAACAAGTGGGAGATTGTTGAGATAATGGGTGTTGCACGCATTGCATAATAGTGTTATATTGTATTATTTTATTTTATTTTATAATGTTACACCTAGATGAACGTGCACATGTAAAGATTCCCATGGGATATACTTGATGATTTTTATTGTAACATTGTGATAATATTTCATGTAATTATTTAATATTGGAAAAAGGAATTAATTTTTTAACAATAAATGTGGGGCCAATGGGTTAGGTAGCACATGGTTTTAGTACACAGTTTATGTAATACCACTTGGTGATTTTGTGAGACTTGCTACTATATAAGAAACCACAAGGGTAGTTATTTTATGAAAAAGATAGAAGACAAAAAGGGAAAAAATTGAGTGAGACAAGGCTTGATAGATTAGTCAAGGGAGCATTTGTGAAGGTTGGAAGCACGACATAGGATGTGAGGATTCATGTTTGTTCACATAGATTGCTTGGTTGTGGCTATGGATTTGAAGGCTTCCATGGTTGTATTGTAATAGTTTTTTTATTGAATAGTATATGGTGATGGATGCTTTTGGAGGCTGAGGATTTTCCTCAATGAGGGTTTTCTAGGGTATATCTTGTGTCACAAATTTTGTGGGTGTATTGTCTATTCTCTTGCATGTAAATTTCAATTACATATTTATGTCAAATCTATTATGGGTTATATGGAAAAAGTTATATTCTTTGTTGTAAGTTTCCTTACAAAAATTTGTCCACATTTTAAAGAAGGATCTCATAATCTCAAGCTTTCATTAGTAGTGAATGGTGTCAATCCATTTGAAGACATGAGATCTATTTACTTACTGTGGCCTATTTTTGTTATTAACAATAACATTCTTCTTTTGATGTCCATAAAGAGGGAGCACATAATTTTTTCACTGATTGACCCAGGTATTTTTTAATTTAATATAAGTTATCTAGATTAATTTATAGACACCGCATAAAAATAGTCATAATAATTTATAATGTTTATGTTCATTCAACTCTGTAAGTACCAAGTTAAAGATATGAACTATATATTGAGCCCTTTATTGTCAATCTTTTGAATTTATGAAATAGGATCACTATGTATGACAAATCTAGATCAATAAGACAAAGAAAATTTTAATTTTATGCAATTCTCATATGTGCAATACATGATGCCCTTGGGCTAACTCATTTTTGTGTCATGTTTTATTATATTAAGGTCACATATTTTTGGTATATTATAGTGCTTACACATAATTGTTGTGTTTTAAATTTTGTGCATGATAATTATACATGATCCAATTGTACATGAACTTTTGGGTCTTTATACAAAGGGAAAATTTAAATATTTAGTTTGTCATTCAAAGATGAAATCTCATCATTTAAGAAGTTTAAGAACATAGGTGTTCAATGAGTTTATGCACTTTATCCACAATAATCATAGGTATTAGATTACTAATAAATGTCTTTTTAATGGAAAAGAAAAGACAACATCAAAAACATGAAGAATGACACCACTCTATGAAAGTTGGAATACAATAAACTAAATCACTGAGGTAATGCCATTCCATCTAATGATTTTTTTTTGAAATTTGTAAGGTCATCAAGATATCAATGGCAAAATTTTCAGAAGAATAAAAATTTGTCCTAGTCAATTTAGTAGGGGGGTGAAAGCACAAACCTGTGTCACCTTTTTACAAAGGAAAAGGCTAACAAAAGTATAACTCGTCACATTCAATGACATAAAACTGATATTATTATTTAGAATTTGAAAATGTTCAATAAACTAATGATATGTGTAGAAATGGAGGAAGTTTAGGATTATAATTTTTAATAATTATTTGGAATAAGAAATTATATCTTTTCCTATTTTTCATAGATAACTTTTTTGTTGTAAAAAACATTGGGAATTAGGAGTCTAGTTTCCACCACAAAATGACATTGAAATAAACTTATTTTTCCATGACCTTAGATTATGTTATAGATAACATATGTAGATAGAACAATCAAAAATAAGAATTGTCTTTAGACCTATATTTTCTCTTTTATAATGATACAAATTTCAACTTATTCAAATCGATGGTTTTCATCTCCCACCATATTTTGCAAAATAAATCTATTCTAACCAAAATAAAAATTATAGATTGTAGAAGATGACCCTCTCCTCTAGAATGACATATAATTTATCTATTTTTTTGGTATGATTTAATATTTTTTTCTTTCTCAAAATTGACGTCTTCTTGATTGTTTAAATACACACTTGTACTTTTTTAAAATTACAATATACTATATCTAATTAAAACATTATGAACTCTATATAAGAATATTCATGACTTTGATCTTTATAAAATGGTGTTTATATGTTATTAAAAAAATATCATAAAAAATAGTAAGAGTTATTGAAACATTAGTTTTTTGAAATAATTTTATTTCTCTAGTAATTAGATACTAACTAGTATAAAACATGCATTTAATAGATATTTCCAATTGAAAAAGTGTGAAACCATATATGACTTATCTAGAATGACTTAGCTAGAATAAATTAATCAAAATCATATGTTTGAACAAAATTTATATTTTGATAGAAATGCTCAAATTCAATCATTTTGATAAGTTAGCCTAAAAGGTGACACAAATTTGTACTTTTACCCAAGGCACTACAAGGATATCCCAATCGTGCATTTTTCTGATACTATGCATATTGGAAAGAATGTAATAGAGAAACTATGGAAAATATTGGATGGAAGGCATGATTAAAAAAATTGCTGTAATAAAATTCATGAATCCAATCATGCACTAAAAAAATTCATTGAATCAAATAGCACTAGAGACCACATAAATATGAGTGTCCTTCCTTGATTATTAAAGTAGCAGCAAAGTGATGCATTAAAAGAAGTCAAGAAAAAAAATTATCATAGATTTGCGACAAATATAAGTAGTCTTGTTTGAAAGAAAGGTGATTTTGGGCCTGGGTTGAAAACACATGATTGGTATACTTTATCAAGTTATGTCATGTTCTCTATTTACAATATAATTTTAAAATTGCATGTATTTTAAATTATTTTATTTTATAGTAGATTGAAAAGATCATTTTTAAATTATTGTAGTATGTCCTACCTCTATCCCTCCCACGCTAGTTTGACAATAGTGTTAAAAAAGTTATATATGATTTTTGAAAATACATGAGGTTATAAGTGTTATTTCTTAGATTTATTGTACAAATATTATATTTATGTTGCTTTATTTTTTATGTAATTTATTGGAAAAAAAAATCTAAAATCTTGTTTATATGTTCTTACATGTTGAATATATTTTAGGTGGTGATCATCTAAAGAAATTGATTAAAAGAAAAGATATAAAATATTTGAAGAAAAAAATTCCCAAACTTATGTGTAAAATGCAAAACTATCTACCTTCAACTTTTCTCAATGCTCAAGAACACTACCTCATACATCAAGTTGAGGAGATTGAATTGTGTGGACCTATACAAACTAGGTCAATGTCGATGGTTGAGAGACATTTGAAATTTATGAAGGACTTGGTTTGACAAAGAACAGGTCTTGAGGATTCTATGCTAGAGGGATATATGGTACCATACCATGGTATACATTACTGAATATCTTCCCAGGTTTGCCAAAAATATCCATGTAGATCACATTTGGGGTCCCAACTCTTTTAACAAATTCAAAAGGGAGTACTTGATGGGGAAAGGTAGCTTTAGTAAAGTGAGAGGTAATTATAAGATCTTAGTTTAGTTTATTAGTTCTTATAAATTTTTAATATAAGTTATTTCTAAGTGGTCTATTTATTTTTTTTATACTTGGTCGTGAGTAGGATGCACCACATTTGTATATTGCAAACAATCTTGAATAGATGATGGTATGGATTCACCAATCTCAAGAAAATGGTTTCTCATTAACATGAGATAGTATTCCATCATTGGTTAAAGAATCTCATCATAATAAATATCCCAATGTTAACGCCAATAGTACTTGATTTAACATTTAGTTTAAGAGGTATAAAAGTATGTATAAGTTTAATAACCATTACCCATAAGTTTAATATCAAATTATAGATCAATGCAAATAATCTTGACATGTTTAAATAATTTCATATCATACACCACAAAGCTATGTACTTCCATAGCCATAAATTTTCCATAAAAAAACTAGATGACATGAAGAAAACTTTTGAGTATGGAATAAGTGTAGTCCTCAAGGTCACTAATATTTGATCTAGAAATTACATACATCCTCAACAATATAAAAATCAATACTACAACATTTTGGATTTACTTGAGTGGGAGTTTAATTCATTCAAATTAGTTTTGTTTGTGATTAAATGGTACAAGGTATAGTTCAATCAAACTAATCTTGATAAGACTATTATTGAATATGATAGTTGATTTATAATGATTAATAATCATGTCATTTGAACCAATTAGAGATGAGCCATATGTTCTTCCAAGTCAATGTGATAAAGTATTTTACTTTGACATTCTACATAAATTGGGTTGGTCATTTGTTGTAAGACATGATCTAAGAGGAAGGTTAGTAAAATATAATGTGATGGAAGGAGAAGATACTAATAATTAGAAGACAAAGTAAATAATGATCAAGAATGATTATTACACAATGAAGATGATTATGATGATGATGAAGAAGAAGAATGATGATGATTTTGGTGATATTGATGATGATGGTGATCATGATCATGACCATGGTGATCAAGATGGTGATGATAAAGGTGATCATGGTCATGATGATAATGGTCATTATAATGGTGATGAGGATGAGGATGATGATAATGGTGATGAAGATGGTGGTGGTGTTGTTCGTGATGATGATGATCAATGTGACAAGTATGACAATGGTGATGATGACGATGATTTTCATGATGAAGAAACAAATGAATAAGATGATCAATAACATTATCAATAAAATGTATGTCAAGGTATGATCAATGTCACGTATGAGGTATTGATTTATTCATAGAAATTTGTTTGACTTGTATATTTTTATAATTAAGTTATTATGTATTGAACTCTAGTGTCATGGAGTATATACAATAATTTTACATAGCTATCACACATAAAGTAGACATAAGGAATTAAAAAATATACAATGATTTCAATGATTGTATCATGTAATATTTATCTTCTATGTAATTTGTAGCATACATATCAGGTAATTTCTAGCTAACTTAAAATAAATTATTTACATATGTAGAAAATTTAATGGCTTTGACTAGGATCATGCATAGTGACATGGATCGATGTGTATAATTCAATAGACCCTATAGATAAAATTTATTATTTGTTTGTCTTCTCTGTACTATCCACATCAACTTTAGAAAGACATCAAGTTTATTATTTGGTTGCCTTCTCTTTAGTCAAAAAGATAGATAGATCTTACTATGTCTCTCATTTGATGGATTGTAGGTGTTAGCAAATACGTATTTGTCTAATTAATCTTCTTCGAGTGAGGAGAATATGGGAATAGAAAACAAAAATAACACATATAGTAGGTCTATGATAGGGAGATCAACTAGATGTCAAAAGATGAGAAGAAAAATCAATAAATGAATGTAATTTTTCCTTGATGAGGGGGATCATGTTCTTATGATAATAAGACCAATGGAGATAGAAAGGATCCCTTAAGGTATACACATCTTTAGAAAGAATGGGTACCCAAGGAGCTACCTCCAATTAACACTGATTTTTCTTTTAACAAAAGGATATATTGAATAGCTTCGTCTTTGTTACATGTTTTGGTCTTATTTTCATAGATGAAATAAAGGTCAATTATAATAAATTATTTGAATTGGTGAAGTATGTAGAACCTTGTTCCAATTGCAATAATTAGATGTTAACTATGCTATATAAAAAAGTATGCATAAGCATGCATTTTCAACCAATTATATATAATGAAAAGAAATGATCAAAGTAAAAGGCTCACTATGTATATTGATGGAAGGCCAAAAGAAATACGGAGTATTATAGGTTTTATAAATAGTTATCAACCTATGTCAACTAATAAGTGGCCAAATTTTTTATTTGAGGCATGTGAGAGTAATCATGTTTTTAAATGTGCAATAAAGTTAATAGTGTAGGGGAAGAGCTTCTGATAGATTACAATTTGAATTGTGTAGATACAAAAAAATTACTATCATGGGACTAGTAAGTATAACATTTAAACCAGTTGCCTCTAATTAATATTGACTCCAATATACAATCTACTATTTTATTAATATTTTTTTGGGTAAGTCTATTACTTGCATTTTGATGTTCATTGCTAAGATTGAATAATCTTTGTGGGTGACATGGATCCACCACAAGGGGTAGGTAGGGATGTTCCTCACACACCTTCTTCAATAAAGGTAAACACTAATTAGAGTAATTATAATAATTATATAGAAACAAATGTCATATTTTTATGTTCTTTTCTTTATGGATTTGGAGTTATTTTTATATAATTTTATTGATACTGATGTCAAAAATTGATACTTATTGATAGGGAAAATAAAAAATGATAGAAGATCAAATGTGATTTGAAATTGAGGTGGCATTTGTAGATGATATCACATGTAGCACTAACCCTAGATTCATGGCTCCTCAGATGATTGATAAATATAGTAAAGAAATTATTACCCTTTTCTTGGAACAAAAAAAACTAAGGAGATAGAAACACTCAAAGATAAATTGTTATGTAGATTCAATTGTATGAAGGCAAGCATTATTTAATCATTAGGAATAATAAAAGTTCAAAAAATGTTTATATTTGATACTATCTTATGGATCATGATCTAAAATATGATGTGTTCTTCTTCAAGAATTTTTGACACCTATGAAATGTGGTCAAAATGGTGATGGTTGTAGTACACAACTTTATGTAAATAATCCCTAAACCTTTAACCATGACCTTTGCATGCTTTATTGACTCAACTTATATTTGGGATGTTTCTATTACCCCATTTGATCTTTATCCATTACAAATGTCTTTGCTAACAATGTATTCTTCAATGTATGATGAAGTGTGGATGCCTTCTTCAATCACCAATCCAATACTATCATGAAGTGCCTCTCATGTTTGTAGTCTATACCTTGTTATGTTTTGATTTGAGAGATACTTGTACTCATGTTATTATTTCTGAATTTGAGATGATCTAAGGGTTGGAGATTATACTTTGATTTCAATATCATAGATGCTATACTACTATGTTGTGCATTTGATCATATTTGCATGTTGATTCCATTTTGAGATGACATCATGCTTTATGATGATATCTGGTTATCCGATATTTGGACATATCTTTCATTTGGTTATATGTTGGATTTAATGCCATGGTTGTGTACTTCATTCTTACTTCATTATGGTTTATGCAAACATGAGTGATGTAAATGGATTATTTCAGTATAATTGAATAAATGTTTTAATTATTTATTTAAGGCATTTATTGCTTCGACTATGTTATTATATGAAAGTACACTTGATCATGTTTTTTAGTGTAAAGGATTTATATCCTTGGTAGTGTCACATGGAATTGGTGATTCAGCTATTCATATTTACCAATGTCATCCCTATATGGGTGATGTATCTTATTTAAATGTTAAATTAAACCTTTTGGTGATTTAACAAATCTGGACTCATCAACATTATGTGACTAGACCTATGAACATGTTTGTGCTTTTAGGGGTTCACATTGTCATGAAGGTTGTTTAGAAATTTAAGTGATTTTGGATTTTTAGGCTTTATTTTTATTATTTTTAATTTTTGGAAGTTTTTCCATAGATGAATTCCATCTACTTGGAATATCTTGTTTTCATTTGGGTTGATCCGGGGTCTAACTCGTTTAATTGGTTATTTACACTAATCAATTATTCACTCAAAAAGTGAATAAGTATTGAAAGAGGAAATTAATTCCTCACTTCTCACTTTTGAAATTTGAGAATTTAAGAGCTTTTTCCAAAATCTTCTTCTAGAGGATTGTGTTTCTATTTATTATGAGAGCTATGGGTGTGAGATCTTCATGAGATCAGTCTCATTAGATCTAGCTTAGAGAGACCTTGCTTTGCCCTGTTTTTTGGTAGCTTTTGTAGGTTATTTATTTTATTATGTTGATTCCTATTTTTGCCCTTTTTGGTTGTCAGGTAGGGCTCTCCCATTTTTTTGTTTCAGCTTCATTTCTGGTTATGTTTCTCATAGCTTCTTCTTAGGAGGCTGAGAACTAGTGTTTTCCTCCATTTCTATTTGTTGGTTCCACCTGATTGGTTGGGTATGAACATTTTCCCAATTTTTGGGATAGGGGTTTATGGTTTTGCACCATTATGCTAGTCATTTTAACATATGAACTCCAAACCTAGATTTAATTGGATTTTTGTGGGTTTCGTGCCCTAAGACCAAATGAGTTTTATTTTTGAATTTTTTAAGTTTTGGGTTTTTTTACCTCGATTTACATGTCACCAAAGTTTTCTTAGGTTTTATTGGCATGATGTTGGCCATGGACCTGGATCATCTATTGGGATGCCAATTAGATCATTATTTCACTTTTATGTTACATTGGGATGTGTGTCACATCCATTCTCTCGAGTTCATTTTTAGTTGACTGATATTTTGCTTGTGTTCTTATCTAGTCCTTATGATATGATATTTATGATGGTGGTGTGCCACACAAGAGCATGTGCATGTGTATTTTTTGGGTGACTTGTGAGGCTTGATCTTTCATTATTCTTCTAAGAGTTATGATCATTTGGGGTTGGGTTGGGAATATATGCATGCCTACTAATACTTGTCATTAGATGAGCATGAGTAGGGTAGCACCATAGAGGGGCCTTCTATCTCCATAGCTCAGTGGGTATTTTTTGAGGGTTGGTGTACAAATGTTTTAAGTAAATGATAACTAAATAAAAAATTGGGTGATAATAAAACTTAAGTGAGAGCCTTCCATTGGGGAGCTAAGTTGCATTATCTGAGCTTGGGCTTTTTGATGCCAAGAGACTCTCCATATTGTGTACCCCTACATAGCATCCCATTGAGTGTCTTACTAGGACCTGTACTAGTTGCATTATCTCATGTTCTTGGTTTTAGTCATTATTATCATCTGGCATGAGTGTTAGCCATGGATGTTTTCTTTATATGTGGTTGTAATTGGATCATTATCTCCATCAACATGGTGGGAGTGGACCTATAGGTTCCATGTGGTTGAGAGGTGTAGCTACCTTCACCATTGCTAGGGACTGGTATATAGAGATGGTTTATTATTCTAATGTGACCATTGCTTGGTGTTTTCACTTGATACTTTGGGTTCTGTATTATGCTTCTTGTGATTTATGCTTTCATTGGAATGCTTGGATATCATATTCAGATGATGTTAGTTTATTTGACACATTCCCTTATTATGATGTTTAGCATATGATAAGATGAGGTTATTTTCATAGTTGGAGTATCTGTTTCTTGTTGGTTAGCATGTTAGATTTCTCTATTCTTATGATATTATTACACTTTAGTAGTGATGTCCTCATAAGAAAACTTTGGCTATCTAGTTGGTAGTTTGGGATGTTATGTACGAGAGATGGCTAGGACCTTCAAGGCCTCATGATGCTATTATGGTTGGGAGGAACCACTCATGAGTTTTTCTATGTTCAATCTTTGTGATCTTGTTTTCAGTACATTTACTTCACTACTATGTTTAGATGGCTAAATTTAGTTTTTGTCTTTTAGTTGTTATGATTCAAGTGTCTATTCTACAATTGTGGATCAAGTAATCTCTAGTCTAGAGGAATCATCTTTTCTTTCTTTTTATTCCTTGCATTTCTGGTGTGCTATTATGGTTCATTGTATAAGATTGTACTTCCTCTCACAAGATTGTGGAAGTTTAACATATGGCCTTGCATTTCCTTGTGTAGCTCCTAACACTTCCTCGCATGAACCTCAACACTAGTAAAGTGCTTTTGGTTGTTGAACCTAGAACTTGCTCATGTAGTTTGTGTTTCCTCATGTGGCTTAGTATACTTTCTTGTGCAAAGAGGTACTTCCTCGCACAAGACTATCAGTTGTAAATTCTCTAATGCAAAAAATAGGGGACATCGACACTATTTTTTAGAGAATGTAATTTGGACTTTTGAGTACCCTTTAGGAATGTTGGTGTTCCCTTTCTTTGAAAGATTGGAGATTTTGTGTTTTGATATTGTCCTTTGGTTTTCATTCTTTAGTTTGGTCATGTTAGTTTAGTAGTGGCATTTGGAGATCCTTTGGTGTGTAGATGTTTGGTTAGTCTTCCATTGTGGTATTTTTGATCCTCATATGTTGATTGTTGTGTACATCCATACTTCTTTAAAAACATATCTTGGCTTATATTTATCCTTGTTCCAAGGATATCTAGGTAGGGCATTAAATGGCAAGTGCATTGATGGTAATAAGGGGCTAGTAGACATAGTTGTCTATACCAACTACAAGTAGTAAAACCTTAT
Source organism: Cupressus sempervirens (assembly GCA_028749045.1). NCBI lineage: Eukaryota > Viridiplantae > Streptophyta > Pinopsida > Cupressales > Cupressaceae > Cupressus > Cupressus sempervirens. The sequence continues at coordinate 628,145,928 of CM053784.1, forward strand.
TTTTATATAGTTTGTTATGTACTAATCATGCAATGATTTTTTTTCATTTGAATTTTATACTCATGGACCTATTTTTTGCACTAATATATTCACCTACAAATAATACAAGAATAGAGACTAGTACTAGTAGAGCTCAACCATTTCCTCAATCAACCCATGTTACTAGTACTAGTTCATTTGTGGGGTCATTTTTGTTGAACAAGAAAAATATGTTTTCTTTAAAAGTACCAGATCATCTAGGTTCTTTAAAATTGTTATTATTTACAGTGTAATTAGAGTTTACTTATACATAACTCATTTTTGACTAATAATCCCATGATATTTTTGTAGAAAATGATGTTTTTTATGATACTCTTTTTGAAATGACATTGAATCTATTTGAGCCCACCATATGTAAGAGGTATGCAGCTTCATATCATTGGTACACTATTTTTCTTTTCTTCCATTTATTATGCTATATTAAAGTTATGTATCTAAAAAATTTGATTTATCAAAAAATGTGGAATGAATACGGTCTTGACTGTTGATTGATGTTGTTATAAACAAAACAAACAAGATGTTGGGACGGGGGGTTGGGGGGTGAACGAGAATCTTAATCACTTTATATTTTTCACCAATTCATTCACACACTCACCAGTTAACTTATGCATGCAAAAATTGTACTAATAAACTTGCTAAAACATGTTAACCTGATCTAGAAAATCCATTAAAATAAATAGAACACAATATTTGTTACCCAAAGACCCTCCAAGGCGAAGGTAAAAATGCGATGGGGATAACACCCACAAATCTTCACTATTGTAGTAATAAAGTTAACCTATTATGGTTACAACATTTGATTATATTATATGATCTACCTTGTAAGAAATCTTTCCTATTAAAATCTTAAGATACTACTAGGTCTCACCTTTTAAAATGATTTCACACTTATAATAAAGTAAGGACTTTGTTAGGAGGTTTACAAAGATCTTTCAAGACCACTATGTTAAGAGATCTACCCTGATTCAAGCTGACTAGAACTGACTAAGTACCTAGATATTGGTATGCTCTATAAGCTGATTTTGAGTTTTCTCCTTGCTAACTAGTCCTCTCTTTTGATCTCATAATAATTATATTCCCTTTTGCTGCTCTGATTAGGCCACTTTCTTTATTAAGAGATAAAAAAACACCTTCACTAACTTCTAATCTAATATCAATCCTTCACTTTACTTATTTGCATATTACTGATTTTTTCTATACATAGTCTTCTCTTCTCATGTTTACACCAGATCCATACCATATCAAACCATATGATCTAGGTTAAGATCTCTTCTATTTAAAGAGTTCTATAAAGAGTTTTCTAGAAACTTCCATATTTTGCTTCTTTATTTCAATCAGTTATTACAACACATGGAGATCTATAGTCCATGTCATTGACACATAAAAATATTTGTACCAACCTCTACATATATTAAATATTCCTTCCATTTTAGGTTGAAAACATTTTACCTCAAATTTTTTTCCATTCCTAATTTTTATGTAAACTTTGCATTGCTCATCCTTTACTATTTTCTGATGCTTGACATTTTTTTCGCTCGATCTATAATGTGCTTGACATAAAATATGTAACTTGACACTTGTATGTTTGAAAATGTCTCAATCATTCTTGAGCTTGGCTAGTACAAAAAGTACTTGTTGACCATATACTTGTGTGGTTCCTATAGAGCTTGGTACATACATGCTTATGTACATGACTAGACCTATATAGAATAGCTTGGTCACAATGATGATTGTCTAATTCTCCCTTGTGAATAACTAAGTTTGTGATAGTAATAGACAATAGTGGTTAGAGATACCAACAATCTCCCTATTTGACATTAGTGGAAAAAACACTTTGTCATATTTGCATCATTACAACACAATCTGATAATTAGCTCCCCCCAAGTCTTATGAATTATGCCAATGAATAATGAATATGATAAAAAAATCATTTCCCCCTTGTTTTCCTTTTAATAAATCCAATTCCCCCTTGTTTTCAAACAGTTATGTGACTACTATTGGCATTGAATAGGTGGAAGTAAACCATATTGTTCAATTAATTTCGTTGTGAACTTAGGTGATCATGGTCAATGCATGATCTCATGTGGATCTTGCTGCCCCCAAAATATGATTCTACGACTATAATTTGGTAGCTAAATCAATTAAATTATTAGCCACTAAAAGACTGATATTTTTTTAATAAGATCTTGGGCTGATTTTATCTCCCTTTGTATGAACTCCAAATGAGACATCATCATTTCTTGAATAGAGATCAATTTGGATCTCATATTGTTGTTAGCTATCCAAATCTTGACAAATGTGACTTGAGAATTTAGTAAATTATTGTAATGATCAATTCTAGATCTCTCTAACTCTAAAATTATATCATTAGATCTCTTCATCTTAGCTTGAATTTGGTTTATTTGTGCCTAAATATTTTTTGTGAATCTTGGCACATCTAAGAAAATTTTGTACAAATGTTGTACCTATTGGAATTATAGATGGAGTAACTGAGAGGGGGAAAGGGGGGAGGGGGTTGGGGGGTGGTGAATCAGTTACCACAAAAAGAAATCCACAGATCCCTTAAATTTCTTAAAACTTAATTATTGTTGTCACTCGGTAGCCACACAGAAAAATGTTGTAACTCGGTAGATTAGCTTGTTACTGATCTTTAGGCATTCAAAACTATTAACATGCATGTAAAAGAAAATAACATGAACATAAGAGACACCAGATTTAACGTGGAAACCCAATATGGGAAAAACCATCAAGTAACTAGCTACCAATTTTCACTCTTCTAAAGTGAGCTCTGTTAGGAGCCAACCCTGTTAAAGGTTACAAAAAACACTATTAGGTGTGACCTAGTTAGAGGATTTAATCACCCTATTAGGAGTGGTCTTGTTGGAGGACTTTACAACAATTCAATAGAATTGCCCACCTTATTAGAGGATTTACAAAATGGCTATCAAACCAACTCTGTTAAGAGATTCAAGAATTACTACTACAATGGTGAGAAAGTAACAATAAGTGACCTGAATGAGATGCAACTGAACTTTTCTGGTATAGATCTTTTCTTTGCTTCAATAGATCCTCACTAATTGAATACAACTCTATTGTTCCCCAAGGATATTTGATCCTTCTTCAAAATTTTCTCACACTTCTTCTTCACAATCAACTCACTTGCATACTTGCATTCATACATCCATCCATACATTTGAAAATAGAACTTGACCTTTTATTTATACATTATAGATTGTCAAGTTAGCTCATTTGCAAGTTGCATTTACCAATAAATCATACATCAATTAGCTACAAACAATACTTTAAACAAATAAACTTTATTTCCCAAAATAATGAAATCCTTCATTGGCCGACTTGGCTTGGTAAATACTACTCCAAAAAATGATTTCCAGTGTTAACCAAGTGAAACTCGGTAAACAATGCAAATTCTACAAAATCCTTTGGAGGTTGAGTGAACTCGATGAGAACTAACTTTCCTTTTCTAACCTTGTGAGCACGATAGAAATTGTTCTTTTTCATAAAATTCTTCAGTGCCTGAGTGAGCTTGGTAGAAACTATCTCCATAATGTAACCACCAGAAATGCTCGATAGACTTTGTAATTCTCTTTGCTAACCTTTTGAGCTTAGTAGACTCTAACTGATACCTAATATGACATTTTTGTAACATCAAAGACAACACAAAATTGAATAATTATATCCAAACATCTCCCTCTTTAGCATTGATGGCAACACAACATGTCATAGCAGAATGAAATTTGAAAACAAGTCTTTTTTTGATAGAATGTTTCTCCCTCTTACATTTCATTCCTTAAACTCTTCAAATATAGTAATCTCCCTCTATGAATGAATTGCGTAGCTTCTTTACAAACATCAAATTTTAGAAAGATATGATAGTATACTCTCCCTCTTTGACAACACAAGCCAAAGACAACACAAACCAGATGAATAGTAATGTACCTTATATACTGATTCATATGCAATATTTTCATGATTATTTTGCATGAACTGAAAGATCTTCAACTTGATACCTATTGATGCATGACTAAAACTTCATTTTAGTGAGCCTCAAATAGGGGAATGACCCCTAACTTACTTCTTAGATACAAAAATGCATCCTTAGGTAAAGGCTTTGTGAATATGTTAGCAATTTGTTTTATTGTATGGACATATTCCAATTTGATCTTCTTATCCTACACTAATTCTCTGACAAAGTGATACTTTATTGCAATGTGCTTGGTTTTTGAATGCACGAATGAATTTTTAGATATGTAAATTGCACTTCTATTGTCACAAAACATAACAACAGGTTCTTTGATTTCCTCCTTCATGCCTTCCAATAATTATTTGAACCAAATAGTATTAGAATAGTTTAGTACTACTACAACATACTCTGCTTCTACTATGGATTGGGATGTACAATTTTTCTTCTTACTTGTCCAAGAAACCAACCTCTTTCCAAGAAAGAAAACTCCTCCACTTGTACTTTTTTTGTCATCAACATTTCCAACCCAATCTACATTAGTAAACACTTTCAAATCCAAATTATCTTCAAATTTGTAACATAATCCTTAATCTTTAGTGCCTTTCAAATATCTCATGATTCTTTTGATTGCCATCGTGTGATTTTCTCTTGGTTTTTTTGAAAATCTTGCTACAATACCAATTGCAAGGGCAATATCTAGCCTTGTATGCACTACATATTGCAACTTTCCAATCATAGATCTATACAATGTCTGATCTACCTCTTTTGATTCATCATCCTTGGTAAGTTTCTATCTAGTACACATAGGAGTCCCAACTAGTTTATAGTCTTCCATACCAAACTTTTTTAGTATCTCTTTGATGTATTTAGATTGAGTGATTTAGATTCCATTCTTACTTTGTTGAATTTGAAGACCAACAAAGAATTTGATCTCACCAAACATTGACATCTCAAATTCCTTGTTCATTTTTTCTAAAAATTCTTTGCAAAGATCATCATTTCCTGTGAACAAAGTATCATCCACAAATATTTCTTCCAAAAAAATCTTATTAGCTGGTCCTTCCTTGATATACAAGCTACTATTATCATTAGTTCCTTGGAAACCAATTTGAATAAGATAGTAATGCAATCTTTCATGCCATGCTCTAGGGGCTTGTTTCAGACCATATAATGCTTTGTGTAATTTGCAGACCATGTCCTTCTTGTTTGGATCAACAAAGCCTTCAGGCTACTCAATGTAGACTTCTCCATCCAATATACCATTGAAAAATGCTGACTTAACATCTATTTGATAAAATTTAAATCTTTTGTATGTAGCATATGCAAGTTGGGTCTTGACACCTTCCAATCTTGCAACAGGAGAAAATGTATCTCCATAGTCTATTCCTTCTTCTCGAGAGTATCCTTTGCATACCAGTCTAGCTTTGTTCCTTGACACCTTACAATCTTCATTCAACTTATTTCTGAATACCCACTTCCAATCACATTTTTATCTTTAGGCTTGGGTACAAGAGTCCATGTTTTGTTTTTCTCTATCTTCTCTATCTCTTCATTCATAGTCTCAATCCAACTTTCATTTTCTAATGGATCTTTGACATTTCTAAGTTCAAAATCAGCAAGTAAACAAGTACCTTTCAACTTACTTCTTGTCATAGTACCTTTAGATTTGTCTCCAATGATCTGATTTGGTGCATGATGTCTCCTGACATACTTAGCTAATATAGGTTCCTTGCCTTTTGAATTCTTTGCATTCTCATCCTCTTGTATTTCAACTTCAGGTTCTAACTAATTTGTCTACTACTTGGGTCCTTTAGAATTGATAAGCATTGGCTTGGTAGCATCAGAATGTGACTCAGGTTCCTATAGCTTGGTTTGAACTTCCTACAACTCAGTTATTGAAGACTCAAGTGTAGAAGATTTTTGATTGACAAGTGTATCTCTCACCATATTAGGTTTAATGAAAAAAAATCTCATGTAATCTTCTGGTTCCCTTTTGCTTTCTTCTTCAGTTCTTTCTACAAATTTGTCAACTTTTACATGTGCACTTTCTATGACTTTGTGAGTAAACAAGTACAAACATCTATATGCTTTACTTTTGCAAGAATAACCCAAAAACATTCCTTTATCACCCTTCACATTAAATTTACCTTTTCTAGATTCTTTCAAAATATAGCATTTGCTTCCAAATACTTTCAGGTGACTTACATTGGCTTTATAGACATACCATAGCTCATAGAGGGTTTTGAATGAATCCTTGTTCAGTTGTACTCAGTTCAAGGAATGAACTACATTGCTAATAGCTTCCTTTTTGTATTTGATAGCAATGTTCTTTCCAATCATTAAGGTTCTTGCACAATCCATGATAGATCTGTTCCTTCTTTCAACTATTCCAATTTGCTCAGGAGTTCCAAGGGCTGATACCTATCTTTTGATCCCTCTTTCAATGCAAAAGTTATTGAAGTCATGTGAAATGAATTCATCACCTCTGTCTAACCTCAAGTATTTTAGTCTTTTCCCTATTTCCTTCTCTACTCTAGCCAAATACCATTTGAACATCTCAAATGCTTCTAATTTCTCTCTCAGGTACATGATAGTCATCATTCATGAGTAATCATCAACAAAAAGAATGAAAAACTTTTCACCAGTATATCTTTCAATTTCAATAGGTCCACATAAATTAGTATGCAAAATTTCTAAAACTTCTTCAAATTGATAGTTTTTACTTTTGAAGCTAATCTTTCCCATCTTACCAATTTGATAATTCTTGCATAAACTAACCTCAGGTTTCTTTATATTAGGAATGTCTCTTACTTTCTTGAATTTACTTATTTTCTCCAAGTTATCAAAGTTCACATGACACAACCTTCTATGCCATAACAAACTTTCTTCAACTTGAGCAATAAAACATGAACATTCACCAAGTTCAAGATAAAACAAGTTACCTTTTGTCTGTGTGCCTAATCTAATTAGCTTTCCTTTGTCATCTAGCAACCTTACTTTTCCTTGCATGAATTCCACTTTGAATCCATTATTGAGTAGCTGTGCCACACTCAATAGATTTTGTTTTAGTTCTTCTACCCAATTTGCATTATCACATACAAGCTCTTTGGTTAGTGTGATTCTTCCTCTTCCTTTTATGAAACAAGGTTCATTATTACCAAATCTCACACTACCAGGTCATCACAATCTTCAATATGTTCAAACTCAGTTTTATCATATGTTTCATCTTTCACAGCAATGTACACAATTTCATCTTCTTCATCATCAAAATAATTAGAATCATTTGTCATGAAACATGTTTTCTTACCTTTGTCCTTGAATGATTTAAAGTCTTTCTTTCCATTGCACTTGTGGCCTTTCTTCTCATCCTTGTTCTGCTTGTTTGGACACTGCGCAACAATATGTCCAATTTTCTCACATGAAAAATAGATTAGTGGAACCTTACCTTTGTATTTCCCTCTAGATCTTGAGTATTTCCTTGCTAGTAGAGCTTCAACCACCTCAATATCACTATCAAAACTTTGTTCTAATTCCTCTTCACTTTCTGACTAAGAATCCTTTATCTTCTTGCCTTTCTCCTTGAGTGAAAGTTTGGCTTCAAACATTGATTTAATGTTCTTGGTAACTAGAACATAGTTATCATAGTTGTCCAGCTCAAATACAATCAATCTTCCAACTATGGCCTCTAAATTTATCTTACAATTTTCTTCACATCTTCTTTCTTGAATTGTAGAAACTCTAGTTGCATAAATGGGAAGTAATGTTCTAATAACTTTACTTATAATTGTTTCCTCCTTTATATCTCTTCCAGAGGCTTTGATTGGACTAACACTTTCTTTGACTCTTTCAACATATTTTGCAATGTTTTCATCGTCTGTCATCCTCATCTGATCAAATTGTCCTCTTAAACATTTTTCTCTGGCTTTTCTTACATTATCATCTCCTCTGTAGATTTCTTTCAGCTTGTTCCACATTTCAATGGTAGTTTTGTAGTCCTTGACATCATCAAATTATTTATATCTTAGGGAAGATGCCATATCTATCATCATGATGTTCTAAGTATTTTTCTTAGCAATATCATTAGCAGATAATGTACCAGAAGGAGTTACATATGCTTCATCTAGATATTTCAGTCCTGTGTCTCCAATAGAAGCTAGATGGAGTCTCATGAGACCTTGCTATGCTAAAAAGTTATCCTTGTTAAGCCTTGGAATTTCCCTCTTGTAAGACATCCTAATCTTTAGCTTAGATCCTTGAAATCCTTCTTGTAAGCACCAAAAGCTCTGATACCAATAGTTGGAATTATAGATGGAGTAACTAAAAGGGGGCAGGGTGTGAATCAGTTACCACAAAAATAAATCCATAGATCCCTTGGATGTTTTAAAACTTAATTACTACTTTCACTCGGTAGCCACATAGAAAAATGTTGTAACTTAGTAGATTAACTTGTTATTGATCTTTAAGCATTTACAATTATTAACATGCATGCAAAAGAAAATAATATGAACACAAGAGACACCAAATTTAATGTGAAAGCCCAATATGGGAGAAACCACCAAGTAATTAGCTACCAATTTTCAGTCTTCTGAAGTGAGCTCTGTTAGGAGCCAACCCTATTAAAGGTTACAAAACACACTATTAGGTGTGACCTGGTTAGAGGATTTAATCACCCTGTTAGGAGTGGCCTTGCTAGAGGACTTTAGAATAATTCAGTAGAACTGCCCACCTTGTTAGAGGATTTACAAAATGGTTGTCAAACCAACTCTATTAAGAGATTTAGGAATTACTACTACAATGGTGAGAAAGTAACAATAAGTGACTTGAATGAGATGCAACTAAAATTTGTTGGTACATATCTCTTCTCTATTTCAATAGATCCTCACTAATCGAATACAACTTTGCTATTCCTCAAGGATATCTAATCCTTCTTCAAAATTTGCTCACACTTCTTCTTCACAATCAACTCACTTGCATACTTTCTCATTCATACATCCATCCATACATTCGAAAACACAACTTGACCTTTTATTTATACATTATAGATTGTCAAGTTGGCTCATTTACAAGTTACATTTACCAATAAACCATACATCAGTCAGCTACAAACATTACTTTAAACAAATAAACTTTATTTTCCAAAATAATGAAACCCTTCATTGGCCGACCTAGCTCGGTAAACACTACTCCAAAAAATGATTTCCAGTGTTAACCAAATGAAACTTGATAAACATTGTGAATTCTACAAAATCCTTTAGAAACTGAGTGAACTCGATAAGAACTAACTTTCCTTTGCTCACCTTGTGAGCTTAGTAGAAACTGTCTCCTACCATAAAATTCTTTAGCGCTTAAGTGAGCTCGATAGAAACTGTCTCCATAGTGTAACCACCAAAAATGCTTAGTAGACTCTATAATTCTCTTTGGTAACCTTCTAAGCTTGGTAGACTTTGACTGATACTTGATATGACATTTATGTAACATCAAAGACAATGCACAATTGAATAATTGTATCCAACAGTACCTTCTATATTAGTTCTACCATAACATGTATTCACTCTTACAATTACACTTTCTACTCAGTAATGGTTATGAAAACTTTTTCTACAACCTTATTCTCAAATCTTATTGCTTACCAATCCATCAATTTCTGATTTGATTCCATATTACTAGTATTTACTTGATCAATTATATTTGCAAATTGGTTGATGATTGGCAATTCTTTGTCAAAATTTTGAATATCAAAATCAACAAAATTATGCTTTACATCATAAAGTACATGATTTTTCTTAATCTCTCTCCTTAAATCTTCCTGTCATTTCTTCTTTGCCAGAACTTCATGTAGCAAAATTTTTTTCTCTTAGGTGAGATTTACCAAATCTAATTGCGGCATCTCAATCATTTCATCTGGGTTAACTTCAATAACTAGTGAAGTATCCTTTATTTTTCTCCTCTTACTCAATGAAGGATGACTTTTGCTCAATGCTACTTTGATAGTTTGTGAAGTAGTTTTAAGACTCAGTCATGCTTGTGCATCAATGCTCAAGACAACAATGGTCACACGCAGTTCTTTTATCCTTTTTTCTCATTTGAGTGACAAAACCTAGGTATTTTCCCTTATCACCATCTTCCTCTTCCTCTTCCTCATCACCATTGTCTTTTTCTTCATCTTCTCTATGACCTTGTGTTAATTGTAATGGTTCCTTTCCCTTTCCTAGGGTGCCTAGTTTTGCTTCTAGGTCTTCAATCATTCTCTTCATTTTCTTTTCCTTAGAATCTATCTTTATATTTATATTTATTCTTGCTTTAGTTTCCTCATATTTTCCAAAAGGTTTAGCCTTAATGATTATCTCTTATTTCAATAGTTCAACAATGTTTGTACTTACTACATTATTATCAATCTCATAGTCAAAACTTTGTAACCAAGCCTACCTCATCTTCACTCCCTATACAAATGTATTGTCTATATCCAAAAGAAAACACATTGCACTTTAATACCTTGTGACAAATTATTTAGGTGTCCTCATCCCCATTTTCATTCTTTTCTTAAATTCATCAAAATTTGCATACATAACATTCTCAAGATTTGTCCTAATTGAGCAATCTACTCATAAATTTTTCCAGACACTGGTTTTTCTTATTTCCAAAAAACATCACCAATACCAGGAAAATAACTTTGGATATAAAAGGAAATACTACAATAAGGGATCATAACATACACATTAAACTATTTTATTTTCTTATAGGTGATAGATTCTTTGCTAATTATAGTCTTTTCATATTGACAAGATTATACTCATGATCTTTCATCACTATTTTTAATGCTTGATCCATTGCCATAAACGACACATCATTCAATCTTCTTGATTGGTAGAATTTGTGGGCTATAACCCTTACTACATATTCAATTAGAGGATCAAAAATTTTTGTAATGGACATATCATGTCCATTCCACTCGACTCCTATGCTTACCTCAATTTCCTCTTGGCTTAGGAATAGCATGGTTTTCCTCTTGTCTAGGGTTGGATAACATGTAACCCTATGAATCAGTTTCTTTCTGATCTCCATGGGTCCAATTCTTTGCTTCTAACTAGTGATTAGCATAAATAGAAAATTAAGGTCTTTTTCTAGTCATTCTCCATCATCCAATTTAGGGTTAGGAAAAACTAGGTAGGATACAATTAATCTATCCCACATTCAAAATTTCTTCTAAAAACTTCTCATTGAATCCTCTTTGGATTACCTAAAAATGATTTGCCTTGAATTCTATGCCACCAAATCATCAATCTTATTTCTACCTAGTTCATAGAATTCATGAAAACAAACTTGTAAACTCAGATTTATTGAATTAACGATCTTTTAAATAATGTAGCCACTTGACAATATATGGATTTGATGCTTAGAACATACTGTGTTGCTTGACATCCTCTATAAAATCACTTGGCATGAATTAAAGTTTATTGGTACTAAGAATCAACTAAACTTTACTTGGTATCCACTATTTTTCTGAGCATGCACTATAATAAACTTTTACTCGGCTCCAACTAATTTTCTACTCATGTTACACTCACTTTTCTTGGCACCTACTTTCCACTTGGTCAAGCTTGACAAATAAAATTTGTGTAAATTTTTCTTCTAAACTTTCTCAGTGTAACCAACCTTTGCAACCTTAAGTAGATTATCAATGCATCATGTTATCACTATCTTAACTAATTCTTATACTCCTTTACATAATCATAACTCAACCTTTAATTTAGGTGCAAACATCAAGTCCTCTTCATCAATCAAATAAGTGATAGTACTTAAATCATATAAGCAGTTGTCTTACTAGCAAATAGCTAGTTTGACATCAATGAAAAGAATAATTGAAGCATATTGATCATACTTGTATCAATCTATTCTCAAAAATCTCCCTCTCTAATAGTATTCTTCAATATATTTTCAACAATCTCCCTCTTTAGAATTGATGGCAAACCAAATTGATCAACCAAACTGACCAGGTTAAAACATTAAGACAATACCAAAAAGAAAATAATTCCTTATATTGAAATCTCTCCCTCTATCAGCAATTTCCATCTTTTGAGTAGGTTACAAAATTCTTTCTTATAATTCCCTCTGAATTTCTTCTTATCATATCTCCCTCTTGCTATAGCTTCCTCTTACTAGATAGATGTTAGAATTTCTCCCTATTTGGTAAATCTCCAATCTCTTGTATATCTATCTCTCTTTTTCTTAAATTTTACTATCTCCCTCATTATACTTGTACTTTCCTTTAATCAACAATTACTTCCTTGATCATTCCCTTCACTCCCTCTTTCTTGCATTTCTCTTGATTAGTAACTATCTCCCTCTTTAACAACAATGCCAAAGACTTGTCATCTTAACATGCAGGTATGAACTTCTTCAATTTCTCCCTCTGTCACCTTACTTGTGATTGATTTGGAATGTCAGTTCTTTGATTACTTTAGGCAGCTCCTAAAGTAAGATCCATTGTATCAATGTGTAAAATATGAAAATCAACTTGTTTGATGTAGGGAACTCCTTTTTTTACTTAGATAGCCTTTGATAGGGTTATGACTCCTAGTTTACCTCTTAGATACTTATGAGCATCCTTAAGTAATGTTTTTGTGAAGATATCAACAATTTATTCTTTTGTGTTGACATATTCCATCTTCACCTCTCTATCTTGAACTAGTTCTATGATGTCTTCCTTCATTCCTTTGAGTAGCTATTTAATCCATACATGTTTGTACAATTTATAGAAACAACAACATATTCAACTTTAGCAGTATATTGTGAAGTGCAATTTTGTTTCTTACTAGTGCAGGTGACCAGTCTCTTTCCTAAGAAAAATGCTGCTCTACTGATGCTCTTTCTATCATCAATGTTTCTAGCCCAATCAGCATTAGTGCAGGATCTTATTTTATTTTTTTCATTTTTCTTATAGTATAGACCATACTTCTATGTTCCTTAAATATCTCATTATTCCATTTATAGCCATCAAATGATTCTCACTGGGATTAGTAGAGAATATTTCAACTATCCCTATAGCTAATACAATCTTAGGTCTACTATGTACCACATATTCTAATTTACCAATCATAGACCTGTACAATGTTTGATTCACCTCAGCTGAATCATCGTTATTTGACAACTTGTGTCCTATCACCATAGGTGTACTTACTAGTTTGGAATCATAAACAAAAATTTCAAATAACAAAATACATTTTCCTTTCTCTATCTTTATGTATAGATTATTGTTTATCATTAGTCTTTTCAAATCCAATCTTCACAAGATACTTATGAAGTCTCTCATACCATGCTCTTGGTGCTTGTTTCAAACCATATAGAGCTTTATGTAATCTACATACCAAGTTCTTGTTGTTAACATGAAAAAAACTTTCTAGCTATTCTATGTAAACTTCTTCCTCTAATATGCCATTCATAAATGAAGATTTAACATCCATTTGATAAACTATGAAACCTTTGTATGTAGAATAAGAAAGTAAAGTTCTTACTCCTTCCAATCAAGAAAAATGGGAAAATGTCTCTCCATAGTCAATTTCTTCTTATTGTGCATATTCTTTGCAAACTAATCTATCTTTTTTCTTTGTTACTTTACCATTTTCATCTAGCTTATTTCTGAATATCCATTTGGTGCCAATCACATTTTTGTCTTCTAGTCTAGGGACTAGAGTCCATGTTTTATTTTTTATGTTGCCTTATTCCAATCCACATCTTTCAATGCATATCTCATTGATTTAGGTTCTATCATGCTCAACAAACATCTATCATTTCTCAATCTATTTCTTGTCATTGACCTAGCATCTTTATCTCCAATAATTTGTGTAGCAAGATGATGTCTCTTGACATATTTCGAAAATCTTGGTTCAACTCTAGTTTCTTCAAAAAAATTTAGCTTTAGAATCATTGTGTACATCTCTCTCTGGTGACTCAACATTTCCACTAATCTTAGAATCAAAATGTGCTTCAACTTCATTTTGTAACTCAGCATTTGAATGTAGTCCAATTCCTAAATGCAACTTGGCTTTCATAGTATGTGACTCGGCAGTCACTGAAACTTGATTTTGGTTTGTAGCTTGATTTGTAATATCTTCTTTAGCAGGCATACCTTCATAGGAGTATAAAAATGGCTTGTATTCTTCTAATTTTTTTATAGGTTCAGCCTCATATACTTCTATATATTCATCAAAGTTCACATTTGCACTTTCCACAACTTTGTTAGTGTTAGTATTAAAACACTTATGAGCTTTACTTCTTGTGGAATATCCTACGAGTACACCTTCTTTACTTTTTGCATCTAGTTTACAATTCCTAAAGTCTTTTAGAATGTAACACTTGCTTCCAAATACCTTAAAGTACTTTACATTAGATGAGTATCCATACCATAGTTCAAAAGGTGTTGAATGAGTACCTTTCTTGACTTGTACACTATTCAACGTATAGACAACTATACTTATAACTTTTGTCTAGTATTTCAAAGCAAATTTTTTCTCCATCATGAGTGTTCTAGCACTATCCATTATAGATATGTTCCTTCTTTCAGCAATTTCATTTTGTGGATGGGTTTCAGGGACAGAGGTTTGTCTTTTGATTCCTCTATTATTTTAGAACATCTCAAACTCATTTGATGTAAATTCTCCTCCTCTTTCAGATCTTGAACACTTTAGACTTTTACTTGTTTCCTTCTCAACTATTGCTAGGTACCATTTAAACATTTGGAAGACATTAGATTTCTATTTCAGAAACATAACTATCATCATTCTAGAATAATCATTATCAAACAACATAATTTACTCATCTCCTTTGTAGCTTTGCACATCAATTGGTCGACACATGTCAGTATGAACAATCTCTACTATTTCTTCAAAGGTATGAGTTTTACTTTTAAAACTTGACTTTATCATTTTGCATAATTGACATTGTTTGTACATTATATTATCAGGTTTCTTTAGCTTAGGAAAACCTCTAACCTTTCTCATGTTACTGATACTAACCAAGTTATCAAAATTAACATGACATAACCTCTTGTGCCATAGCCATACATTATCAGATTTTACAACTAGACAAGTAGCATCCTCTATGTCAAGATAGAATAGATTACTCCTAGTTTGGCGACCCTTTCCAATCAGTCTTCCATTTATGTCATATATATTAGAAACCTTGTTTTCAAACTCAACCTTACATCCCAAATTATTTAGTTGTGACACACTGAAGAGATTATAGTTAAGTCTTTTGACATAGTAAACATTGCTACATAAAATCTTTTTTATGAGTTTGATAGGACCTTTTCCTTTTATCAAACATGGTGCATCATTACCAAATCTTATACTATTTCCATCATAAAAATTCAAGGTAATGAACTCACTTTCATCTCTAACCATATGATGTGAACACCCACTGTCAATGATGCATCTATAATTCTTGTCCACACAAGTAACAAGTGCAATTGCCTCATCTTCATCTTTTTTTTCCTCTTTAGCAATGTAGTATGACTTTTTGCCTTTTTCTTTGTAGTCTTTGCTATCTTCATCTCCCCTACTTTTTTACTTGTCACCACCTCTATAATTCTTCTTCTTTGAACATCTAGTAGTAATATGACCAACCTAATTGCAATTGAAAGAAATGATAGCTAATTTACCTTTGAACTTGCCTTTACCTTTGTGGAATCTTCTTGCTAGTAATGCTTCAAGCTATTCTACATCCTCCTCATCTGTATCACTGCCACTAGACACATACTTTGTCTTTTTCTTCTTATTCTTCTTCTCATTAGGCTCCTTCAATGAAATCTTAGCTTTGAAAGCAGATTCAATATTCTCAGGTTTGTAATTATGAAAGTTAGAAAGCTCAAAAGTACTGAGTATACCTACTAGACCTTCAAGTGATAGATTATTTGCATGTATGCATCTTAGTTCTCAAATTGTAGAAAGTCTAATAACATATATGGGAAATTGTTTTCTCAAAAATTTTTTTAGTATAGTATCATCATCTATTTTACCATTAGCTCCTCTTATTGCATTGAAAACTTCTTTTAATTACAACATATTGAGCAATATTTTGTATTGACATATCAGTCAAGTATGTTATTAGTGACATACACTTATTTAGATTTTGTATGGCTACTGAGCTCATTGAATAAGTATATAGTGTTTTCCATGTAATTCAGTAACCAATGAGCACTATAGTTGTTACTAAGTCTTCTAGACTAATTCTAATGGCTACTAAGTATTGCAGTTTCTACCGAGCTCATAGTTCATGTAACAAGAAGCTAGTGTAAACCAAGCTCATGATTATAGTGTTTATCAAGTAATTTAGTTTATGCCAAGTTGCACAATATCTACTAAGTCATCAATATAGACTGAGTTCAAGAATACTTTGAGTTGATCATTATGGACCAAGCTTCTATGCCTACTGAGTGCATGACAATGCTAAGTAATGATAGTGGGTATCGAGTATCGAAACTTCACCAAGTTAGTCTTTAGAACCTGAGTATCTTCATTTAGGCTGACTTTGTAATATGTGTTTTAACTTTTATGATGGCCAACTTTGTTATTAAATAAGTTGGATTGGTATATATATAATGTATTGTATCACATCCAAAAGAGAAATATATAGTGTGTATGTAAGAATGAAAATGTGAATAATTCAAGCTAAGCAGTAGATAAAGAGTGAATTGTGAAGGCCATATTAGTAAAAGGATCAAAAAGAGACAAAGCTATCATAGAAAGGTGATTAGTACATCAAGAAATATCTATCAACAAATTTAGTTGTAAGTCAGAGATCTACTATTTCATCCTAACAGGTGAACTAGTCAAAATCCTTTAACATGGTAGACTTAACAGTCTTTATTGAATCTCTTAACATAGTGCATACTTTATTGTGTGTTTGTAAAACCTCTAAAAAGGTGGACCTAATAGTCCTAAATGCTCCTAACAAGGAAGTTCATTAGAAGTGATCAATGTAAGCCTTAATAGGCCAACTTTATGCTATAGTATTTTAGTTTGTGGGTATCATCCCCACCTCAATTTTACTTTCAATTTGGAAGGTTTATGGCTCATCAAATCATAGTATTCAAGTGTTATTTAAGCTTTCATATTTTCAATTACTGATGCATGCAATTAGATTAGTTATAATGAATTAAGTGTTGATTGTTTTATTGGATTAAGAATTGAAATTGATAAAGTTTTAGAGGTTACTAATTCACTTCTCCCCTCTTAGTAACCTAGCATAGTCTTGAATATTTTCAACAATTGGTATCATAGCATTGTGGTTCTTAGGAGAAAGTTTGATAGCTTGAGAAAAGATTAAGGATAATGGAGATATTCAAACTTGACAAAGCCATTGACAATGAAAAGTTGGATCTAGAAATGGCCATTGCCCAACTCAAGAAGGTTAAGGAGCAACTTTCCCAACCCCTAAAAAGAAGGAAGGAACTTGCAAATCAAATGAATGATTATCAGTACATTGAAGAAAGAATTGAAGACCTTCATCCTTAAAGTAGCTCAAATGAAGCAAATAATGCAATCAAAGAACTCTGAGAGAAGAGTGGTTCCCTACAAGAAGAGGTGAGAAAGTTGAAAAGAGAATAAAAAATCTAGTCAATAAGTCTATGTGAAATCATGGAACAGAAAAATAAAGTAGAAGCAAAATTGAAAGAAAAAGATAATGAGATTCAACATCTATCCCTCCAAAAGATTGAATTCTTCAATTAGCTCACCAATGCAAATGAAGAAATCATGAACCTAGGATCTAAAAATGAAAGATTACAAAATGATCCAAGATCTGAAAGACAGATCAATGAAAAATTCAAAAATGACCTAAACATTGAGAAGAAAATCAATGAAAGAATGATGAAATCTCAAGAAGTCATGAATCATCTGAATGAGAAAAACCTTCAAAGGCAAAAGGGAAAAATAGGAATTAGATACAAAGAAGAAGCTGAATCCTCCAAATGAGGTGCTCAAAAGAATTATAGACCTACTTGCAATCACTATGGTAAGATAGGTCATACATCAAACAAATGTTGGAGTAATGGTAAAGCAAAATTCATTGGAAACTGCTATAATTGTAATCAGCATGGTCATAGGGCTAATGAATGCAAAGAGAAACCAAAATTTGAGGGCAAGTGTCACCAATGTAAGAAAAAAGGACACAAGGCATTAGAATCTAAAACTAAGACATTCAATCTAGTAGAGAAAATTGTGAAAGCAATATTTGGTTGGGATAACAATACCTAGTTTAGATGTAATTATTGTGGAGAATTTGGATACATTGACATGAATTGTGTTAAAAATCATATGAGGAAAATGGATGCCATCAAAAGATGTCTCATTTGAAAATAACTTGGTCATCTTACCAAGAATTGCATGAATATAGGAAGAATTGAAGATGGAAAGAAAGCAAAAGAAGAAAAAATTTGAAAACATATGAGACATAAATGGATTGCTAAGTCTACCGAGGATGCTAGCTCAAGCAATGATAGTCAAGTCACTCAAGAATTGGGTGACTCTGCCATCTCAAATTAAGTTCTCAAAGGAGAATTGGAACTAGGTTATCAAGATGACATCCAAACAGTTTCAATTGGAAGATAGTAAATATCCAAATTTGTATTCAAGATACAAACAGATCACTGAGAAAGATTGGTATCAATTATCACCAAGTTACCTTCTCTGGTAAGATTAGGTCATAGACTCTACCAAGAAAAGTCAAGAGTAACAAGGATACCTTTGGTTACTGAGTTTAGAAGTCTTCACTGAGTGATCAAAGAAGTGTAGTGGATGAAGTTTTTCAACCTTCTATCATGCATGATGTCAACCCATCTACCTTGGCAAAAATCTAATGAAAAGCATGAAATCAAATTCATTTTTCATTGTGGAATCTAAGTGCTATTATGAAGAGGTGATTTATAGTGTGATCAAGTGACTTTAAGAGAATTTTCCAACAAAAGTTATCAAAGTTCTCACAATTTATCAAGTGAAAATGGAATCAAGTAGTAGAAAAGTGAAGAAAGGGTCTGAGATGTTGGTTCGAGGAGTTGTGCAGAAAGTGCCAGATTTCAAGCTTTTGCCCATGATTGTAGAAAACCTTGACCCAAGTGGAGCTCAATCTCAAATCCCTCCCAAGGTACTTCTTATTAGTGATATTTGTGCTCATTTTAAGTGTAATACTCAAGAAATTGGTACCCTAGAGATGGAAGATGCCCTAGGTGAACTATGTTTTGATGGAACTTTAAAACCTGAGCATAAATATCTAAAATAAAAAGGCTTAATGCATATTCCCCATATGGCCTGTGGATTTCAAAATAAATGAATTAGATTCATTCTAAGTCAGGTGCATAATGGTCAACTATGGCTTGAGAAATCAATTGTGATAAAAAAGAAAATGATTCATTGAATCAATGGCTTACTCATGCTCACCAAAGCCAAAGTGATGAAAACCCTAGGTCGGGCTGAGTTGGAAAAGAAAGCCCTACTTGAGTGGGATGGTAGAGGCATGACAATAAGTAGTGTTATAGATGCAAAGTTGAAATTTGGGATTTATTTCATTGCACATAAGATATATAGTTCAATTTGTCTTAACATTATGTCATGTGAAGCTGTTGATTTGGCATATAAAGTGGTAAAAAACAATCTATCTTATGACTTAGTAGACTTATTGTTAAATAAATTCAACAAGAACATGGAAAGTATTCGAACATCAAAGAATAACCCTTATAAATTTGGTTCACTATTAACCTGTCTATTCTTTTATGTTCAAAAGTTCTTTCCTTCCAAAGGCACAATAGTATGGAGAAAAGATGTACCTGTATTATACCAAATAAATGAATACATTATGGAAATGGGTGAAAAATATGTTAGCATCATGGAAAACTACTTTGATGTGTTCAAAGAGAAATGAACAATAGGTTCAGGATACCTAAGAAGTTAGTTGAGGACTACAAAGATGATGTATGCTTCATGGTGGATAGTAACAGAGTATACATCTAGGTAGTAAAGCCTAGAATTGTATGGGTGAAACCTCTTTCCCATGAGGTGAATATTGATGAAACAAAGGATATCATTAAAGCCCTTGTCAATGAACCTATTGATTCCAATTTTTCTTATTTTGGAACCTATGATGAAGCTAATGAAAGAATAGAGCTAGAAATAAAGCTCCCTCAGGTGGTAAAAAAAGGAAAGAGGAGGATAGCTAGACTAAAATCAAGCACACCTCTCATGTTAACCAAGGGAAAAGGTGAAGATGTAGATGAAGTAGAGGATGAGGATAAGTCTAAAAAGGAAGAGCCTATGAAAAAGAAAGGTAAACAAGGAAGGTGGTGATATCATATTTAGCCAACCTCCACCCACCTTGTAGGATAGGTTGAAGGAATTGAAAGATGGAGCTAGTATAACCAACTTGAAAGCTCTCAAATACAAAACTATAATTGAAGCTGAGAAAAAATAGATTGAAGACCTAGTCATGGATAAAATGGGTCAATGGAAGTAATCACCTAATTGGCTAGCCTCATAGTTTCCTATTAGAAAAAGTTAGGACAATATGGGAGCATATTAAGAAAACTGTCAAAGATATATATGCACAAACCTTGAGATAGTTGGTACCAAGCATATCAGATGTTGAGGTAAATAAGACATTAAGGGAAAATTAAAAAAAATGACTCTCAAATTCAATACCTATTTAGTTTTGATGAAAGATATTGAATATATTGTGAGGAATGACACAAATACTTGGAGAAATGTCTATCATCTTCATAAGCCTAGTGAACAACTAGTTGAAATAAAAGATGATGATGATGACAAGGATGAAGAAGATGATGAAGAATCAACTCAGTTTGTTATAGTTGATTACCAAGAATTCAAGGATGAAGAAGCTACCAAGGAAGCAAAGCAAGATGATGAAGAGACTGACCTAGTTAAGATAGAAATGGTAGTGATTATCTCACTTCCTCACTCCCTAGGAAAATGAATAGCTACATCAAGCTTGGAGACAACTTCAGAAAGTTTGGTTATGACTATTATAGATACTTTAAATTTCTAATCACTCTTTGTCCCCACTTAGCTTAGTGTATCATTGACAAAAGTGACTTCCACTTAATCTATCGAGTTGTAGCCTCCCTATTCTACACCTACTAAGTTGGTATCATCAGTCATGGATATAATGGCTTCTACAATTTTGAGTTCTTCAATAGTAAGAACTTTAGTTTTGGATGCTACAATTTTATCTTCACCAATTCTAGATTCCAAAAGAATTCTTGTAAGTATTTCATCAATAAATACTGTATCAATTTTCACTACAAGTCCTAGTGTATCTACTATTGTTTCCATCCTGGACAAAAAAGCATTAAGTACAAAGACAGTTGAACATAAGGCTCAACTGAGTACAAATTTTTTGGGGAAAGGAAAGGAGACAGAGGAACACATAGATTTAGATATGGAAATAGAAATTCCCAAATGGGATATTTATAATCTTTTTGTAGACCAAATGCACATATTTGGTGAACTTCTTTACAAAAAGGCAAAGCAAGAAAACTTAAGAGAGGAAAGAGACAGAGAATATAAGATTATAGATGATGCTAAAATTTTTTTGTCCAAGGTAATAGGAATTGAGTTTTATTCTTCTCAACCTATTTTGTTTCAATTAGCAAAAGAAGTCAAAAAAATTCAATGAGGGTACTAGTGGACAAGACAAGCTAATTGAGAAGGCTAAAAATAAATTTAATAATAAAGTGCTAGAGCACATTGCTCAACAAATTGCTACAATTGTGAAAAAGTAACAATGTGTTGACCTGAATGAGATGCAACTAAATTGTTGATACAGATCTCTATTTTGCTTCACTAGATCCTCACTAATCAAATAAATATTTTTTGCTCCTCAAGGATATATGACCCTTTTTCAAAATTCACTCACACTTTCTTCTTTGCACAATCAGTATACTTGCATGCTTGCTCATTTCACTCATCCATATTTTTTAATTCACAACTTGACCTCTTATTTATACCTTACAAATTGTCAATTTAGCTCATTTATAAGTTACAATTACCAATAATCATTACATCAATAAGCTACAATCATTACAAGAAATAATTAAACTTTATTTTCCAAAATAATGAAAACCTTCATTGGCTGACCTTACTTAGTAGACACTACTCCAAAATTAATTTCTAGTGTTAACCAGCTGAAGCTCGATAAACATTGTGAACTTTGAAAAATCCTTAGAGAACGAGTGAACTTGATTAACACTAACTTTCCTTTGTTGACCTTTTGAGCTCAGTAGAAACTGACTTCTACCACAAAAACCTTAAATACCCGAGTGACCTCTCTAGAAACTATTTCCATAGAGTATTTTTTAGGAATGCTTTGTAGACTAGAATTTTCTTTGCTGACCAACTAAGCTCAGTAGAATTTGCCTAATAACTAATATGAAATTTGTGTAACATCAAAGACAACACACAATTGAACAATTGTTATCCAACAATCTCCCTCTTTGAGAACACATGTCATAGCACAATAAAATTTGAGAACAAGTCTTTTCTGATAGAACATTTCTCCCTCTTAGATTTTATGCCACAAACTTCTCTAATGCTGTAATCTCCCTTTGTGAAGGAATTACATAGCTTCTTTTCTAAACAAAAAAACTCTCCACAAAAAAATTAAAATTTCAAAAAGATATGGTAGTATACTCTCCCTGTTTGAACACACATGCCAAAGACAAAACATACCAAATGAATAACAATGTACCTTAACTACTGATTCATATGCAATGTTTCCATGATTATGCTACATCAACTAATAGATCTTCAACTTGGTTCCTGTTGATGCATCACTAAAACTTTATTTTAGTGAGGTTCATATAAGGGAATGACCCCTAACTTACCTCTTAGATATAAGAATGCATCCTTAGGTAATGGCTTGGTGAACATGTCATCAATCTATTCCTTTGTATAGATATATTCCAGTCTGATCTCCTTATCCTGCACCAATTCTCTGACAAAGTGACATTTTATTGCAATGTGCTTGGTTTTGGAGTACATCAATGAGTTCTTAGATATTTTGATTGCATTTATATTATCACAAAACATAACAACTAGTTCCTTGATCTCAACCTTCATGCCTTCCAATAACTATTTAAACCAAACAATATTAGAACAATTCATTGTTACTACAACATACTCTGCTTCTACTGTAGATTGGGATGTACAATTTTTCTTTTTACTTGTCCAAGAAACCAACCTCTTTCTAAGAAAGAAAACTCCATGACTTATACTCTTTCTGTCATTAATTTTTCTTGACCAATCAGTATTAGTAAACACTTTCAAGTCCAAATTACCTCCAAAATTGTACCACAATCCATAATCTTTAGTTCCTTCAAGTATCTCAAGATCCTTTTGATTGCCATCATGTAAATTTCTCTTGCTTTTGTTGAAAATCTTGCTACAATACCAACTGCAAGAGCAATATCAGACCTTATATGAACTACATACTGCAGCTTTCCAATCATTGATGTATATAAGGTCTGATCTACCTCTTTTGATTCATCATCCTTGATAAGCTTTAGTCTAGTACACATCGAAGTTCCAACTAGTTTACAATCTTCCATACCAAATTTCTTGAGTATCTCCTTGATGTACTTAGACTAAGTAATATAGATACTATTCTTGCTCTACTGAATTTGAAGACCAACAAAGAATTTAATCTCACCAATAATTGACATCTCAAATTCCTTGTTCATTGGCTCTAAAAAATCTTTGCAGAGATCATCATTCCCTATAAACAAAGTATCATTCAAAAATATTTCTCCCAAAATAATCTTGTTATCTATTCCTTACTTGATATACAAGCCACTATTATCATTAGTTCTTTAAAAATAGTTATGCAATATTTCATACCATGCTCTAGGGGTTTGGCTCAAACCATACAATGCTTTATGTAATTTGCAAACCATGTCCTTCTTGTTTGGATCAAAAAAACCTTCAGGTTGCTCAATGTAGACTTCTTCATCAAGAATACCATTAAGAAATGTTGATTTGACATCCATCTAATATACTTTAAATCCTTTTTATGCAACATATTAAAGTAAGGTCCTAACACCTTCTAGTCTTGCAACAGGAGAAAAAATCTCTCCATAGTCTATCCCTTCTTCTGGAGAGTAGCCTTTACATACCAATCTAGCTTTGTTTCTTGATACCTTACCATCCTCATTCAACTTATTTCTGAATACCCACTTAGTTCCAATCACATTTTTATCTTTGGACCTAGGTACAAGAGTCCATGTTTTGTTCTTCTCTATTTTCTCTATCTCTTCATTCATAGCTTTAATCCAACTCTCATTTTCCAATGCATCTCTGACATTTCTAGGTTCAAAATCAGCAAGCAAACAAGTACCCTTTAACTTACTTTTTGTCATAGTTCCTTCAGATTTGTCTCCAATAATATAATCTGGTGCATGATGTCTCCTTACATACTTTGCTAATATAGGTTCTTTTCCTTTTGACTCAGTTCCACTATCTTCGTTTTGAGTTTCAATTTTGGTTGTTCTGACTATTGCTCAAGTCTTTTAGACTTAGTAGGCATTGGCTTAGTAGCATCTGAATGTGACTCAGATTCTTGAAACTTAGTTTGAACTTCTTGCAACTTAGTGACTGAAGACTTAGGAGTAGAAGTTTCCTGATTGACAAATGTATCTGGCACTATATTAGGTTCAATGAAAATAAATCTCCTATAATCTTCTTGTTCATTTTTGATTTCTTCTTCAGTCCTTTTTGCAAACTCATCAACTTTCACATGTGCACTTTCTATGACTTTGTGAGTAGATAAATTCAAACATCTATATGCCTTACTCTTGCAAGAATATCCCAAAAATATGCCTTCATCACCCTTCACATCAAATTTTCCTTTTCTAGATTCTTTCAAAATGTAACATTTACTTCCAAATACTTTTAGGTAACTTACATTGGCTTTATAGCCATAACATAACTCATAGGGGGTTTTGAATGGTTCCTTCTTTAGTTGTACTCAATTCAAGGTATGAACTACAGTGCCAATAGCTTCTTTCTAGTATTTGATAGCAATTTTCTTTTCAATCATTAGAGTTCTTGCATAGTCCATGATAGATCTGTTCCTTCTTTTCAGCTATTCCATTATGCTCAGGAGTTCCAAGACATGATACCTATCTTTTGATTCCTCTATCAATGCAAAAGTTATTGAATTCATGAGAGATGAATTCACCACCTTTATCTAATCTCAAACATTTTAGTCTTTTCCCTATTTCCTTCTCTACTCTGGTCAAATACCATTTAAACTTCTTAAATGCTTCTAATTTCTCTCTCAGATACATGATAGTCATCATTCTAGAGTAATCATCAAAAAAAAGAATGAAGAACTTTTTTCTAGTATAGCTCTCAATTCCAATAGGTCCACACAAATTAGTATGCACAGTTTTGAAATTTTCTTAAGACTAATCATTTTTACTTTTAAAGCTAGTCTTTCCCATCTTACCAATCTAACAATTCTTGCATAAACTAACATCATGTTTCTTTATACTAGGAATGCCTATTACTTTCCTAAATTCTCTTATTTTCACTAGGTTATCAAAATTCACATGATATAACCTTCTATGCCATAACCAACATTCTTTAGCTTGGGCAATAAAATGTGAACATTCACCAAGTTCAAGATAGAACAAGTCACCTTTAGTTTGTATGCTTGATCCAACTAGGCTTCCTTTGTCATCTAGTAGTCTTTCTTTTCCATGCATGAATTTGACCTTGAATCCAATATTGATTAGCTATGCCCCACTCAATAGATTGTGTTTAGTCCTTCAATCTAATAGGAACTATCACATACAAGCTCTTTGGTTAGTGAGATTCTTCTTCTTCCTTTTATGCAACAAGGTTCATTATTACCCAATCTCACACTGCCACCATCAGAGTCTTCAAAATGTTTAAAATTAGTTTTACCACTAGTCATATGATGAGAGCAACCATTTTCTATGATCCATGTATCATTTTTTCTTACATGAGAGATAAGTTCCATCTTATCTTCCTTATCATTATCAAATTCATTTTTCATAGCAATGTAAACATTTTCATCTTTATTATTATCATAATCCTTAGAATCTTTAGCCATGAAACATGTTTTTTTACCCTTTTCCTTGAATGATTTAAATTCTTTCTTGCCATTACACTTGTGACCGTTCTTGTCATCCTTGTTTTTCTTGTTTGGACACCTAGTAACAATATGACCAATTTTCTCACTTGAAAAATAGATTAGAGGAACCTTACCTTTGTATTTTCCTTTGCCTCTAGAATATTTCCTTGATAGTAGAGCTTTAACCACCTCAAGGTCACTGTCAAAAATTTGTTCTAATTCTTCTTCACTATTTGACTAAGAATCCTTTATCTTTTTGTCTTTTTCTTTGAGTGAAAGCTTGTCTTCAAATGCTGATTCAATGTTCTTGGAAGCTGGAACATAGTTGTCATAGTTATCTAGCTCAAATGTAGTCAATCTTCCTACTATGGCCTCTAAATTTATCTTATGATTTACTTCACACCTTCTTTCTTGAATTGCAAAAACTCTAATTGCATAAATGGGAAGCAATGCTCTAAGAACTTTATGTATAACTATTTCTTCTTTGATATCTCCTCCAAAAGCCTTGATTGCACTGATGCTTGTTTTGACTCTTTCAACATACTTGGCCATGTTATCATCTTCTCTCATCCTCATATCATCAAATTGTCCTCTTAAACTTTCTGCTTTGGCTCTTCTCACATTATCATCACCTACATAGATATCTTTCAGCTTATTCCACATAGTGAAGGCAGTTTTGCAGTCCTTGATATCACCAAATTCTTCATAGCTTAGGGTAGATGCAATGTCTATCATCATGGTGTTAGGAGTCTTCTTCTCAACAATGTCATTGATAGATAATGTATGAGAAAGAGTTTTATATTCTTCATCAAGATATTTCAATCATGTGTCTCCAATGAAAGCCAGATGGAGTCTCATGAGACCTTCCCATGCTAAAAAGTTATTCCTATTAAGCCTTGGAATTTTCCACTTGTAAGACATCCTGATCTTTAGCTTAGATCCTTGAGATCCTTCTTGCAAGCACCAAATTCTCTGATACCAATTGTTGGAAATATAGATGGAGTAATTGAGAGGGGGGGCAGGGGTGTGTGTTAATTAGTTACCACAAAAACAAATCCACAGATCCCTTATATGTCTCATAAAACTAGTTACTGCTACCACCCAGTAGCCACACAAAAAAATGCTATAGCTCAGTAGATGCATTTTAAGTTTACTTATTACTAATCTTTAAGCATTCACAGAGATTAACATGCATGCATAAAAGAAATAACATGAACACATGAGACACCAAATTTAACATAGAAACTCAATATGGAAAAAACCTCCAAATAACTAGTTACCAATTTTCACTCTTTTGAAGTGAGTCCTATTAGGAGCCAACCCTATTAAAGGTTACAAAACACACTATTAGGTGTGACCTTATTAAAGGATTTAATCACCCTACTAGGAGTGGCCTTGATAGATGACTTTAGAACAATTCAATGGAACTGTGACCATGTTAGAATATTTACATGATGGTTGTTAAAATAACTCTGTTAACAGATTTGGAAATCATTGCTATAATTGTGAGAAAGAAACAATGCATTGACCTAAATGAAATGCAACTAAATTGCTGATATAGATATCTATTCTGCTTCACTAGATCCTCACCGATCGAATAAATCTTGGCTACTCCTCAAGGATATCTTATCCTTCTTCAAAATTTGCTCACACTTTCTTCTTTAGACAATCAGTATACTTACATGCTCACTCATTTCACTTGTTCATATTTTTGAATTCATAGCTTGACCTCTTATTTATACCTTACAAATTGTCAAGTTGGCTCATTTACAAGTTATAATTACTAATAATCATTACATCACTCGGCTAAAATCATCACATGAAACAATTAAACATTGCATGAAACATTTGGTAGACCCTAGAATTTTCTTTGCTGACCAACTGAGCTTGGTATACTCTATTTGATAACTAATATGACATTTGTGTAACATCAAAGACAACACACAATTAAATAATTATTATCCAACAATCTCCCTCTTTGGCATTCATGTCAACACAACATGTCATAGCACAATGGAATTTGTGAACAAGTCTTTTCTAATAGAACATTTCTCCCTCTTAGATTTTATGTCACAAACTTCTCTAATACTGTAATCTCCCTCTATGAAGGAATTACATAGATTCTTTTCTAAACAACAAACTCTCCACAAAAAAATTCAAATTTTAGAAAGATATGACAATATACTATCCCTCTTTGACAACACATGCCAAAGACAACACATGATAAATGAATAATGAAGTACTTTAACTATTGATTCATATGCATTGCTTCCATGTTTATGCTACATCAACTCATAGATCTTCAACTTGGTTCCTATTGATGCATCACTAAAACTTCATTTTAGTGAGCTTTAGATAGGGGAATGACCCCTAACATACCTCTTAGATAAAAGAATGCATCCTTAGGTAATGGTTTGGTGAATATGTCAACAATCTATTCCTTTGTATGGACATATTCCAATCTAATCTCCTTATCTTGCACCAATTCTCTGACAAAGTGATATGAGGGCGAGTTGATTCATCAGAGAGGACCCCCACTTGATAGACCTCCTAGACATATAAGAGATGATATCAGGGAGTTAATACGACTTGGGCCACCATTCTTTATTGGTTCCACATAGGGGATAGTAGTAGAGGCCTAGTTGTAGAGTCTATAGTGGTGCTTTGGATTACATCTTTATGGGAGTAATCTAATGGCATGTCTAGTAGTCCATCAGCTAAGGGGAGATGCCTACAACTGGTGGCATTAGGAGGAGACTATAGAAGGAGTGAGGATGGATACCCTCACATGGGAGTCATTCTTAGAGAGATTCTGAGAGAGGTACCTATCAGAGCACTTCAGATAGAAGAAGATAGAGGAGTTTCATTCTGTATATCTGAGGGGTCTTACAGTAACTCAGTATGAGAGCAAGCTTCTCAAGCTCCTTCCTTATATTGAATACATGAAGGATGAGAAACTACAAGTACATCACTTTATCATGGGTCTAAATTTATCACTTTAGGGTCTAGTTCGTATGGCTTTCCCTACCACCTTTAGACAGGTAGTGGAGATATCACTAGTTGTTGAGGATACTCGAGGTAGACAAGAGTCACAGGATTGGTCTTAGAACTAAAACTCTACCCAATAGAAACCCCCTTGGAAAGGGAATCAGAACTATACATCAGGGTCCTCTAAGGGCCAATAGTCATAGTAGTAGAAATAGTAGCAGCAATAGAAAACCTCACAGGGTTATTAGGGCTCCAAGCCCAAGTAGTGGCAATCATAGGGTCCCAGATAGGATCAGAAGGTACAGGCCCCATAGTCACAATCAGTGAAGACTCAACAGTCTTCTAGGGGTGGATACAGTGGATCTAGTAGGTTAGGAGGCCCACAATAGTCTGGATCATAGGGTGCATGATCTTATACCTAAGGACCATGCTACACTTGTGGTGGCATGGGTTATATAGCTTGGGAGTGTCCACAGGAATATACATTCGATGGTCAGAGAGGGGCTTTTTCAAAGTTGATAGTTGGTGACATGGGCAGATCCCATAAAGTTTTTGCAATGGTTGACAACCACCAAGTTGAGCATCAGGCCACAGTTATTGAGGGTATAGGTATTATACAAGGCTATATGGTCACAATTTTATTTGATTTCAGAGCTACTAACTCTTTTATATCTCCATATGTAGTGGAACGATGTGGGCTAGTGGCAGTTAGATAGGGTGTCAGTTAGGAAGTAGAGCTAGCCTTAGGAGCTAGAGTTTCAATTAGTTCCATGGTGCATAATTGCTAGATGTAGATTGGAGACATGTCCATGATGTTTGATCTATGTATTACCCCTCTAGGCTCTTATGATTTTGTTCTTGGCATGGATTGGCTTTATGCCCACAGTGCCAAGATGGATTGTCAATAGAAGAGAGTGGAATGTGTGGATGAAGATGGTATCTCTAGGGAGATCTTTGAAGTGAAGAGACCTATATCCCTTCGTATGATTTTCGCTATGCAACTTAGATGGTGCATGTGAAAGGGTTGTCAATTTTTTGCTATCACAATTAGTGACAGAGAGGAATGGAATGTGTGGATGAAGATGGTATCTCTAGGGAGATATTTGAAGTGAAGAGATTTGTATCCCTTCGTATGATTTTTGCTATGCAACTTAGACAGTGCATGTGAAAGGGTTGTCAGTTGTTTGCTATCACAATTAGTGATAGAGAGGAAGATTTAGAGGGGAATCCATCCCTCGATAATTTTCCAATCCTATAGAAGTTTGCAAATGTGTTTCCTTTAGAGTTCCCTGGTATGTCTCCACCTAAAGTAGTGGATTTTCATATAGATCTTGTGCTAGGAGTTGAGCCAATTTTGAGAGCACCATATAGGATGACTACTCATGAGCTTAATGAACTAAAGACTCAGTTGGAGGAAATCTTAGAGAAGGGGCATATTTGACCTAGTGTGTCACCTTGGGGTGCACCAGTGATCTTCGTAAAGAAGGATGGGTCACTTAGGTTGTGTATTGATTATCAAAAATTAAACAAAGTAACCATCAACAACTGATATCCTCTTCCCAGAATCGATGATCTTTTTGACTAGTTATAGGGTGCCCAAGTATTTTCAAAGATTGATCTAAAGTTAGGTTATCATCAATTGAGGATTGTGGATAATGATATCCCCAAGACTACATTTCATACTAAGTATGGTCACTACGAGTTCACCATGGTACCATTTGGCCTCACGAATGCTCCAGCTATATTCATGAGCCTCATGAATGGAGTATTTTGTACCTTTTTGGATAAGTTTGTGGTTGTTTTCCTTGATGAAATTCTAATTTATTCTCATGATGAGAAAGAGCATGAAGAGCACCTGAGGCAAGTATTGCAAAAGTTGAGAGAGAATCAATTGTTTGACAACTTGTTGAAGTGTGCATTCTACAGACTTAAGATACATTATTTGGGTCATGTCATATTAGGAAATGGTGTCTTAGTAGACCCATCAAAGATTAGGGCCATCATGGATTGGCCAACACCCACTAGTGTCACTTAAGTGAGGAGCTTTATGGGGCTGCCAGGATATTACTGATGCTTCATTGCAGGATTCTCTAAATTGGCACACCCAATCACATCTCTTTAGAATAAGGGGAAGAAGTATGAGTGGATAGAGAAGTGTGATAGAGCTTTTTTAGAGATCAAGAGAGCCCTCATGAGTGCATTGATTCTTGTAGTACTAGATCCTTTTGCAGATTTTGTGGTGTGCACTGATGCATCTTTGGATGGTATAGGGGCAATCCTTATGCAGGATGAATGACCTTTTCCTTTGAGTCTAGGAAGTTACAGACTCATGAACTCAACTATCCTACTCATAATCTAGAACTTGTGGCAGTGGTTTACACCTTGGTGAGGTGGTGACACTTCCTTCTAGGCCATAGATTCAAACTTCATTCAACCACCAGAGCTTCCAGTACATATTTTCTCATCCAAACCTTAATGGTAGGCAAAGAAGGTGGATGGAGTTTCTTTTTGAGTATGATTTTGATGTTCATTACATCAAAGGAAAAGAGAATGTGGTTGTGGATGCCTTAAGTAGAAGGTTCCATGAGCTTTCATCTGTGACTACTTACACTGACTTTAGAGAGTAGATCCTGCAACACTTACCAGTAGATGAGCTTTATGTAGAAGTTAGTCAGATAGTGCATTCTTAGAGACCCTAGGAAGGGAAGTATTCAAATTATTCCTTAGAGTGTGATGGACTTTTGCATCATAGAGGATGTATGTATGTACTTTTCATTGGGGATTTGCACGAGCTCATTGTACTTGAGGCTCACAGAGCACCTTATGTAGTGCACCCTGGTGTTAAGAAGTTATATACAAATTTGAGACAGTTGTATCACTAGCCAGGCATGAGAATGCAATATTGTTGCGAGATGCCTTGAGTGTTAGAGGGTGAAGGCAGAGCACTGTCATCCTGGTGGGCTTCTTCAGCTACATGAGATTGCAGAGTGGAAGTGGGATGCTATATCTATGAATTTCATTGTTGGTCTCCCCATATCATGTCACTGCCATGATGCCATTCTAGTGATAGTTGACATGTTGACCAAGGTTGCCCACTTCTCATCCATGCATACTACTTATATAGCATGAGACATAGCTTAGGTTTTCT
Organism: Cupressus sempervirens; assembly: GCA_028749045.1. Taxonomy (NCBI): domain Eukaryota; kingdom Viridiplantae; phylum Streptophyta; class Pinopsida; order Cupressales; family Cupressaceae; genus Cupressus; species Cupressus sempervirens. Next base: position 628,178,243 of record CM053784.1, read on the forward strand.
TGCAAGACATTGTTAGACTTCATGGCATTCCCTGTAAGATCATCTCTAATAGAGACTCATTGTTCACTTCATCATTCTGGAGAGAGTTGCAGACAGCTTTGGGCACTAGGTTCAATTTTAGTACAGCATACCATCCTTAGACTAATGGTCAGATTGAGCGAGTGAATTAGGTTTTGGAGGACATGCTACATATGTATGTGATGGACCATCAGGTCAAATGGAAGGAATACCTACATCTTGTCAAGTTTTCCTATAACAATGGTCACCATTCCTCCATAGGTATGTTGCCTTATGAGGCCTTGTATGGAAGACCTTGTAGAATGCCCTTGAGTTGGGATAGGATCGAGGATAGAGTATCTATTGATCTTCAATTAGTCAAGGGGATGGAGCAACATGTGACCCTAATTAGACAATGCCTGAGAGAGGCATAGGATAGGTAGAAGAAGTATGTAGATGGAAAGAGGATAGATTAGGAGTATCAAGTTGGAGATAGAGTCTTTTTGAGGGTGTGATTGCATGAGAGTTTGATTTGATTCAGAAAGGGCTCTACATTGGCACCCTGATTCATTGGACCATTCAAGATTCTAGAGAGGATAGGACTAGTTGCTTAACATTTAGCTTTGCCACCTAGCCTGTCATGCATCCACAATGTGTTTCACATTTCAGTACTTAGAGGATACATTTTTGATGAGTCTCATATTATAGATTGAGATGCTTTGTAGGTGGAGTCGGACAGGAAACTAGCATTGGAGGCTATCCATATTATTGCCCGATAGACCCTAGCTCTTCGAGGCTAAGAGCTATACCAAGTTAGGGTCTAGTGGGATTTTTATGATGAGGTCATAGCTTCATGGGAGGATGCAGCATAGATGCAATCTCAGTACCCTTATCTTTTTGATGAACTCTAGGAGGAAGTTAATGCTTAGTGGGGGAGGATGTGAGGTCTCACCCTGACCCATTGTAGAATAGTGATACATTATTATTTTGATACTCATGACTCGATATGTCGAGACACTATCAGATAGTTTAAACATATTATACTATTTCATGTTGTGTGATGTTTACTTTTAGATATTTGATTTGTCATTGAAAGCTTTATGAACATGTATGTTGATAAGTAAGTAAATGTAGAATTAACACTTTGAGTATGCAATTTTAATGATTGAGAATATGAGTAGAATGAGAGAAACCCTTGATTATTTGAAAGATGAATGTTTTAATTTATGTGATTTCCCTGATACATATATACATATCTGCATGTGGTTTTATGGAGCTACTGATGTGTGCAATGAGTATGAAGGATATTTTAATCAAGAAACCTAATGGGGAAATGAAACTGAACCCTATGTGCCATTTACGAAAACTTCATTGTTCATATTTTATTTGTATCATAAGACGTATGAATGTATCATTCTATATTTAGTAAATTTTAATGTTTCATAATAGTGTTTTTATAGTGTCACTTGACACTTGTGAATTTGTATATACATTCCTGAATGCTAGTAGGGTTAACCGAGTAACCTAGAGACCTAAGTTAGACTAAGTTAGTGACCTTTTCACTAATCTACTTTTAATTGAGTTTAGTTACCCCTAATCTAGATTAGTGTTTAAGCTGCTTTTTGGTAGGTTGTTAGTTAGTCCTAAAATTCCTAGCATTAGTTAGGTCCCTAATTTAACCCTTAGGCTTAAAATCATGAAATCTTAATACCCAAGGGGTATGGGTATGGGTTGGGGGCATTTTCCACCCCCCTAACCCCTTTTGTTGACTTTTATGGTCACTCAAAAAGTCCATTTTTGCTTTAGTGCGAAAATAGAATGATTTCACCATGGGTTGAATGACCCTAACCTGCCTTGAGGTTAGCCTTAGGTTTAGTTGAGTTAGAAACCTCTAGATCTTTAGGCAAGTAGGGGGGAGTTATTGGATTTTGGAAAGGTAGTTGAGTTTTGATCTTATTTAGAGGTTTTTTTGAGGACGTTTGGGTTATTCACCCAACCTCTAGTTTTAGAGGGATTTTTAGAATTGAAGGAGAAGGAGAGGAAAGCTAGCTCTTCTCAAACTTGTTCATTGCCATAACCTATTTTCTTGAAGGTAGGAATACTTTACCTCATTTTGGTTTCTTGTAGTGCTTCATGCTTCGGTTTTATTACTTATGTATGTTTGTATGTGTGTTGAGTATGTTGAGAGGGATTGGAAACAATTTTTCTTCAATGTTTTCCTTTGTGTTTGTTTGATTTTGAAGTTTTCTTTTATGGGTGTTTGGCATTACTCACCCTCAAATAGGGCAGAAGTGGCCATTTCGGGAAAGGTCTTTAGTTGGACTCCAATAGTGTAGAGTCTCTTCTTAGGATGAGAAGAGGGAGAGAGGGTAGGGTGTTATGGGCCCCTACCTGTTAGCACAAACCACATATGAATTTTGGCATAAAAGAATGGAAGAACAAAAGTTTTTGAGTTATAGCCCCAATTGGGCACCTATTTTGGTGTTGTGTCTGACATCTCCTATTGGAAAAATCCACCTTCTCCTTAGTTTTGATTCAATATCAAACGTGTTGTGAAAACTCAGTATGGAAATGAATGTATGATTTTTTTCCCTGTTATGTTTGTTTGTCACCTAGTTAGTTTTCGTTCTCTCCATGATCTCAGTGATGCATTGCATAAATTTAAATGGATCTCTTGTTATGGACCATGAAGGAAATTTAAATTTGGTTTTGAAATTCAATTATGTTCAGGATTGAAATCCTATGTAAAAAAAATATTTTAAACCTTTTTGTTGTAGTGGCAATGATGTCAGATTTTCTTCTTGGTTTTTTTTTTTTGCGAAGCCTTTGAATCAGGTTGTCAATAAAATAATGATTAAGAAATATCATTGCGTTTGAAGTTTTTGTATTTTCAATTATATGTATGTGTATCAAAAATGAGATAAAATGATGATGATTATGCAAATTTCAAGTTCAAATATGTTAAGGCAAGAAAAGAAGAAGTTATGTTATGTTTGGAATGTTAATTCATTTCGTGATTATAGGGAAATGAGATCAATCTTGCAATGTTGTTAAAATGAATTATTCAATTTATTGGTTTAAATAAGTATTTAGAAAATTCTATTAGAATGTGTGTGTGTGTGTGTGTGTGTGTGTGTGTGTGTGTGTGTGTGTGTGTGTGTATACTCCCTTGTTAGAAAAACACATTGTTTGAAAAATCTTCACTTAGGCAAAATAACACTTAAATTTATTTTTTTGTATCCTAGAGCCAAAAAGTCTTTGGATTTTGTATGGAAGAAGATTACTTATTTCCCTTGAACAAAGAATCTTGAAAGATTCGCTAATTATTCCTTTTAGCTTTATAGAAAATTCAATTTATAAAAAAAAAAGAAAAAAAATTAATTAATTAATAAGTGGAAATATAAATATCTATGTTTCCTATATCTTATCCTATCCAAAAAAAATAAACCCAACTACAAAACTTTTGCATTTAAACCTCACCTTACTTGGTGCAAACAACCTTGACAAAAACAAATTCCATTTAAGGGGATGATGTCACCCTATAGTCCCCATTAATTTGACAACGTTGGACCAAGTGACAGGACAAGTTAATTTGAATAAGGGTGGGGGTGGCTTTTATGTTTGAAAATTTAAAATTACCGTACCACCCTCCTTTTTCCTTGGGCAGCCGATTAGAAGAGGGCCCACATGGGCTGCTTAGCAGCCATATGTTGGTTTGGCGCCAAGGTTAGCGCTAGTTTGAGTGGGGAAGGGAAGTAAACATTAGGGGATGTAGGGGTAGTTAGGGTAGTATTTAATTTTAGTTTAGTTAGTTTATTTTTAAAAAAAAGTTTTAAATTAAGTTAGTTTAAATTTGAGCTAGTTTATATTTAATTTAATTAAAATTTAGTTGTTATTTTATTAAAGAGTTAGTGGGTTAGTTTAGGAGTGTTAGTTTTAAATTCTTAGGAAATTAGTTAATATGTGTTAGTATTAGTATATTTTATTATTAAATAGTTTTAACATTAGTTATTATTTTGTTTTATTAAGTTAGAATTAAATAAGTTGTTATTAGTATGTCATGTTAGTAGTATGATTTAATTAGTAAAGTGTGGTTAGTAATATGATTTTTTAATTATTTTTTAATATCACAAGATTTCAGATTTATAATTAATGTTAGTGGAAACTTGGATAATATAGACTTAGTTTAAATGATTAAGAAGGTTAATTGTTATGTTTTAAACATAGATTGTTTTAGTATGTTCTCAATCAAGTTTAGTTAGTATATTCAGTAATTTAATTGTAGCAAATTGTTATATACATAATAGTGTTAATATCTCTTTTATTGATTTAGTGTTTATTAAATTTTAGATATATTATTATCTTTTTGCTTTCTTTTTTGTAAGTAGATTATAGATTTAAGTAAATTGTTATTAAAATAAAGTTTATGTAATTATATGAAAGATGTTATTTTAGTTAGTGTTATTTTAAACAATTCAAATAATTACTTTTATAATTATTGGACATCCAAATCAATTAGTAGATTGTTATTTAATATTTTGTCTAATAGTTTTTTTTAAAATTAAAGTTAATAGGTATTAACATTATTGTAAATTACGTTTTACTATTGTTCCAAGGAGGTAATATTTAAAAGAGAGTTATTAAAACTAATAAGGTGTTAGGTCTTTTAATTAAATGAAATTTGTTGTTTAATTTAATTAATTGATTTAACAATGAACAATCTATTCCTATAAGATGTGTTTCAAAAACGGAATTGTAATCTTAAAAGTATCAATAAGAGATCATGTATCCATCTTTAGAGTACCTATGTTTAACCTGAATTTAACCTTATCAACTTAGTGAGTTAAGTTTAATTATTAATTTTTAAAAAAAAATGTGTGTTTTTGCCCTCGTATTTTGGGTATGACAGGGAGTTCCAGGAGTTGATACCTATCTTTTGATTCCTCTATCAATGCAAAAGTTATTGAATTCATGGGAGATGAATTCACCACCTCTGCCTAACCTTAAATATTTTAATCTTTTTCCTATTTCCTTCTCTACTATGGCCAAATACCATTTGAACTTCTCAAATACTTCTGATTTCTCTCTCAGCTACATAACAGTCATGATTCTAGAGTAATCATCAACAAAAAGAATGAAGAACTTTTCTCTAGTATAGCTCTCAATTCCAATAGGTCCAAACAAAATTAGTATGCACAATTTCCAAATTTTCTTTAGATTGATAGTTTTTACTTTTAAAGCTAGTCTTTCCTATCTTACCAATTTGAAAATTCTTGCATAAACCAACATCAGGTTTCTTTATACTAGGAATGCCTCTTACTTTCCTAAATTTGCTTATTTTCACTAGCTTATCCAAATTCACATGACATAACCTCCTGTGCCATAACCAATTTACTTCAACTTAAGAAATAAAACATGAACATTCACCAAGTTCAAGATAGAACAAGCTACCTTTAGTTTGTATGCCTAATCCAGCTAGCCTTCCTTTGTCATCTAGTAGTCTTTCTTTTCTGTGCATGAATTCCACCTTGAATCCAATATTGATTAGCTGTGCCACACTCAAAAAATTATGTTTTAGTCCTTCAATCCAATAGGTGTTATCACATACAAGCTCTTTGGTTAGTGAGATTCTTCCTTTTCCTTTTATGCAACAAGGTTCATTATTACCATATCTCACACTGCCACAATCATAATCTTCAAAATATTCAAACAGAGTTTTATCACCAGTCATATGATGAAAGCAACCACTATCTATGATCCATGTATCATTTTTTCTTACATGAGAGATAAGTTTCATCTTTTCTTCCTCATCTTATCATATTCATCTTTCACAACAATGTAAACAATTTCATCTTCATTGTTATCAGAATCCTTAGAATCTTTAGCCATGAAACATTGTTTCTTACCTTTTTCCTTAAATGATTTGAAGTCTTTCTTGCCATTACACTTGTGACCTTTCTTCTCATCCCTATTTTTCTTGTTTGGACACCTAGCAATAATATGGCCAATTTCCTCACATGAAAAATATATTAGAGGAATCTTACCTTTGTATTTTCCTTTGCCTCTAGAACATTTCCTTACTAGTAGAGCTTTAACCACCTCAAGATCATTGTCAGAACTCTATTCTAATTCTTCATCACTTTCTAACTGAGAATCCTTTATCTTTTTGTCTTTTTCTTTGAGTGAAAGCTTTTCTTCAAATGTTGATTCAATGTTCTTGGAAGCTAAAACATAGTTTTCATAGTTATCTAAGAAAATGCAATCAATCTTCCTACTATCACCTCTAACTTTATCTTATGATTTGTTTCACATCTTCTTTCTTGAATTACAAAAACTCTAATTGCATAAATGGGAATCAATATTCTTATGACTTTACTTACAACTATTTCTTCTTTGATATCTCCTCCAAAAGACTTGATTGCATTGACGCTTGCTTTGACTCTTTCAATATAATTGGCCATGTTCTCATCTTCTCTCATCTTCATCTAATCAAATTGTCCTCTTAAAATTTCTACTTTGGCTCTTCTCACATTATCATCACCTCCATAGATATCTTTCAGCTTGTTCCACATAGCAAAGGCAGTTTTGTAGTCCTTGATATCATCAAATTCTTCAAAGCTTATGGTAGATGGAAGGTTTATCATAATGGTGTTATTAGTCTTCTTCTCAGCAATTCCATTAACAGATAATTTACTAGAAGGAGTTGTATATTCTTCATCAAGATATTTCAATCCTATATCTCCAATGAAAGCTAGATGGAGTCTCATGAGACCTAACCATGCTGAAAAGTTATCCCTATTAGGCCTTGGAATTTTCCTCTTGTAAGACATCCTAATCTTTAGCTTAGATCCTTGAAATCCTTCCTACAAGCACCAAATGCTTTGATACCAATTGTTGGAAATATAGATGGAGTAACTAAGAGAGGGGATGAATTAGTTACCTCAAAAACAAATCCACAGATCCTTTAGATGTCTTATAAAACTAGTTACTGTTGTAACTTGAGAGCCACACAAAAAAATAATGTAACTCGGTAGATGTATTATAAGTTAACTTATTATTGACCTTTAAGCATTCACAGAGATTAACATGCATGCATAAAATAAATAACATGAACACATGAGGCATCGGATTTAATATGAAAACCCAATATAGGATAAACCACTGAGTAACTAGCTACCAATTTTCACTCTTCTGAAGTGAGCCTTGTTAGGAGCCAACCCTCTTAGATGTTACAAAACACACTATTAGGTGTGACCTTGTTTAAGGATTGAATCACCTTCATAGGAGTGGCCTTGCTAGAGGACTTTAGAAAAATTCAATGGAACTATCACCTTGTTAGAAGATTTACAAAATGACTATTAAACTAACTCTATTAAGAGATTTAGAAATCACTGCTACAATTGTGAGAAAGTAACAATAAGTTGACCTAAATGAGATGCAATTAAATTACTGATATAGATCTCTATTTTTCTTCACTAGATCCTCACTAATTGAATAAATATTTGTTGCTCCTCAAGGATATCTGATCCTTCTTCAAAATTTTCTCACATTGTCTTCTTCACACAATCAGTGTACTTGTATGCTAGCTCATTTCACTCATCCATATTTTTGAATTCACAACTTGACCTCTTATTTATACCTTACAATTTTTCAAGTCAGCTCATTTACAAGTTACAATTATGAATAATCATTACATCAGTTGGCTACAATCATTACATGAAATAATTAAACTTTATTTTTCAAAACAATGAAGTCCTTCATTGGCCGACCCTACTCAGTAAACACTACTCCACAACTAATTTCTAGTGTTAACTAGTTGAAGCTCAGTAAATACTATGAATTCTACAAAATCCTTTGGAGACCGAGTGAACTTGGTTAATATTAAATTTCCTTTGCTGACCTTGTGAGCTCGGTAGAAACTAACTTCTACAATAGAAACCTTCAATGCTCAAGTGAGCTCAGTAGAAATTGTTTCCATAGAGTATTTTTTAGGAACACTCTGTAGATTCTAGAATTTCTTTGCTAACCAACTAAGATTTGTAGAGTCTATCTGATAATTGATATGATATTTGTGTAACATCAAAGAAAACACACAATTGAACAATTGTTATCCAACAATCTCCTTCTTTGGCATTGATGTCAACACAACATGTCATAGCACAATAAAATTTGTGAATAAGTATCTTCTGATAGAAAATTTCTCCCTCTTAGTTTTTATGCGACAAATTTCTCTAATGCTGTAATCTCCCTCCGTAAAGGAATTACATAGCTTCTTTCCTAAACAATAAACTCTCCACAAAAAAATTCAAATTTTAGAAAGATATGACAATATACTCTCCCTCTTTGACAACACAACCCAAAGACAACACATATCAAATGAATAATAATGTACCTTAAGTACTGATTCATATGCAATGTTTCCATGATCATGCTACATCAATTAATAGATCTTCAACTTGGTTCCTATTGATGCATCACTAAAAATTCATTTTAGTGAGCTTCAGATAGGAGAATGACCCTTAACTTACCTCTTAGATACAAGAATAAATCCTTAGGTAATGGATTGGTGAATATGTCAGCAATCTATTCCTTTGTATGGACATATTCCAATCTGATCTCCTTGTCTAGCAACAATTCTCTTACAAAATGATATTTTATTACAATGTGCTTGGTTTTGGAGTGCATCACTGGGTTCTTAGATATGTTGAGTGTACTTGTATTATCACAAAACATAACAATTGGTTCTTTCATCTCAACCTTCATGCCTTCCAATAACTGTTTAAACCAAACAATATTAGAATAGTTCACTACTATTGTAACATTCACTGCTTCTGTTGTAGATTGGGATGTACAATTTTTCTTTTTACTTGTCCAAGAAACCAACCTCTTTCCAAGAAAGAATTCTCCATCACTTGTACTCTTTCTATCATAAATGTTTCCTGCCCAATCAACATCAGTAGACACTTTCAAGTCCAAATTACCTCCAAATTTTTATGACAATCCATAATCTTTAGTGCCTTCAAGTATCTCAAGTTCCTTTTGATTTCCATCATGTGATTTTCTCTTGGTTTTTCTGAAAATCTTACTACAATACCAACTACAAGAGCAATATCAAGCCTTGTATGAACTGCATACTATAACTTTCCAATCATTGATCTATATAAGGTCTAATCTACCTCTTTTGATTCATCATCCTTGGTGAGCTTTAGTTGAGTACACATGGGAGTCCCAATTGGTTTACAATCTTTCATACCAATTTTCTTAAGTATCTCCTTGATGTACTTAGACTGAGTAATGTAGATGCCATTCTTGCTCTATTGAATTTGAAAACCAACAAGGAATTTAATCTCACAAAATATTGACCTATCAAATTCTTTGTTCATTTGCTCTAAAAATTCTTTGCATAGATCATAATTCCCTATAAACAAAGTATCATCCAAAAATATTGCTGCCAAAATAATCTTGTTATCTAGTCCTTCCTTGATATACAAGCTACTACTATCATTATTTCTATAAAACCCAATCTAAATAATATACTTATGCAATCTTTCATACCATGCTCTAGGGGCTTGTTTTAGACCATACAATGCTTTGTATAATTTGCAGGCCATATCCTTCTTGTCTGGATCAACAAAACCTTCAGTCTACTCAATGTAGACCTCTTCATCAAGAATACCATTGAGAAATGCTGATTTGACATCCATCTAATATACGTTAAAATATTTGTATGCATCATATTTAGGTAAGGTCCTAACACTTTCCACTCTTGCAAGAAGAGCAAAATTTTTTCCATAGTCTATCCCTTCTACTTGAGAGTAGCCTTTACATACCAATCTAGCTTTTTTTTTTGATACTTTAGCATCCTCATTTAACTTATTTCTGAATATCCACTTAGTTCCAATCACATTTTTATCTTTTGACCTAGGTACAAGAGACCATGTTTTGTTCTTCTCTATTTTCTCTATCTCTTCATTCATAGCCCTAATGCAACTCTCATTTTCCAATGCATCTTTGACATTTCTAGGTTCAAAATTAGCAAGCAAACAAGTACCTTTTAACTTACTTCTTGTCATAGTTCCTTCAAATTTGTCTCCAATAATCCGATCTAGTGCATGATGTCTCCTTACATACTTTGCTAATATAGGTTCCTTGCCTTTTGACTGAGTTCCACTATCTTCATTTTGAGTTTCAATTTCAGGTTCTAGCTATTTTGACTATTGCTTGGATCCTTCAAACTCGGTAGGCATTGGCTTAGTAGCATCTAAATGTGACTCAGCTTCCTAAAAGTTAGTTTGAACTTCTTGCAACTTAGTGAATGAAGACTTAGGAGTAGAAGTTTTCTAATTGACAGATGTATCTAGCACTATATCAGGTTTAATGAAAATAAATCTCTTGTAATTTTCATGTTCCTTTTTTCTTTCTTCTTCAGTCCTTTCTACAAACTCATCAACTTTCACATGTGCACTTTCTATGACTTTGTGAGTAGATAAATTCAAACATCTATATGCCTTACTCTTGCAAGAATATCCCAAAAATATGCCTTCATCACCCTTCACATCAAATTTTCCTTTTCTAGATTCTTTCAAAATGTAACATTTACTTCCAAATACTATTAGGTAATTTACATTGGCTTTATAGCAATACCATAACTCATAGGGGTTTTGAATGAGTTCATCTTCAGCTATACTAATTTCAATGTATGAATTGTAGTGCTGATAGCTTCTTTCTAGTATTTGATAGCAATGTTTTTTTCAATCATTAGAGTTCTTGCACAGTCGATGATAGATCTGTTCCTTGTTTTCAGCTATTCCATTCTGCTTGAGAGTTCTAGGAGTTGATACCTATCTTTTGATTCCTCTCTTAATGCAAAAGTTATTGAACTCATGGGAGTTGAATTCACCACCTCTATCTAACGTCAAACATTTTAGTCTTTTCCCTATTTTCTTCTCTACTCTAGCAAAATACCATTTGAACTTCTCAAATGCTTCTAATTTCTCTCTCGGATACATGACAATCATCATTTTAAAGTAATCATCAACAAAAGGAATGAAGAACTTTTCTCCAGTATAGCTCTCAATTCCAATAGGTCCTCACAAATCAGTATGCACAATTACCAAAATTTCTTTAGACTAATAGTTTTTAATTTTAAAGCTAGTCTTTCCCATCTTACCAATCTGACATTTCTTGCATAAACCAACATCAAGTTTCTTTATAGTAGGAATACCTCTTACTTTCCTAAATTTTCTTATTTTCACTAGGTTATCAAAATTCAAATGACATAACCTTCTGTGCCATAATCAACTTTCTTGAACTCGAGCAATAAAACATGAACATTCACCAAGTTCAAGATAGAACAAGTTACCTTTAATTTGTATGCCTGATCCAACCAGCCTTCCTTTGTCATCTAGTAGCTTTTCTTTTCCATACATGAATTTGACCTTGAATCTAATATTGATTAGCTATGCCACACTCAAAAAATTGTGTTTTAGTCCTTCAATCCAATAGGCATTATCACATACAAGTTCTTTGGTTAGTGAGATTCTTTATCTTTCATTTATTCAACAAGGTTCATTATTGCCAAATCTCACACCGCCACCATCATAGTCTTCAAAATGTTCAAACTTAGTTTTATCACCAGTCATATGATCAGAGTAACCACTGTCTATGATCCATGTATCATTTTTTTCTTACATGAGAGATAAGTGTTGTCATATCTTCTTCATCATTATTAGATTCATCTTTCATAGCAATGTAAACAATTTCATCTTCATTATTATTATAATCCTTAGAATCTTTAGCCATGAAACATGTTTTCTCACCTTTGTCCTTGAATGATTTGAATACTTTCTTACCATTAAACTTGTGACCTTTCTTCTCATCCTTTTTTTGCTTGTTTGGACACCTAGCAACAATATGGCCAATTTTGTCACATGAAAAATAGATTAGAGAAATCTTACCTTTGTATTTTCCTTTGCCTCTTGAATATTTCCTTGCTAGTAGAGATTTAACCATGTCAAGATCACTGTCAGAACTCTATTCTGATTCTTATTCACTTTCTGATTGAGAATCCTTTATCTTTTTTCCTTTTTCTTTGAGTGAAAGCTTGGCTTCAAATGATAATTCAATGTTCTTGGAAGTTGGAACATAGTTGTCATAGTTATCTAGCTCAAATGTAGTCAATCTTCCTACTATGGCCTCTACATTTATTTTATGATTTTCTTCCAATCTTCTTGCTTGAATTACAAAAACTCTAATTGCATAAATGGGAAGCAATGTTCTAAGAACTTTACTTACAATTTTTCTTCTTTGATATCTCCTCTAAAAGCCTTGCTTGCACCGATGCTTTCTTTGACTCTTTCAACATATTCAACCATGTTCTCATCTTCTCTCATCCTCATCTATTCAAATTATCCTCTTAAACTTTCTACTTTGGCTCTTCTCACATTATCATCACCTCCATAGATATCTTTTAGCTTGTTTGACATAGCAAAGGTAGTTTTGCAGTCCTTGATATCATCAAATTCTTCAAATCTTATAATAGATGCAATGTATATCATAATGGTGTTATTAGTCTTCTTCTCAACAATGCCACTGACAGATAATGTACTAGAAGGAGTTGTATATTCTTCATCAAGATATTTCAATCCTGTATCTCCAATGAAAGCCAGATGGAGTCTCATGAAACCTTACCATGCTAAAAAGATATCCTTGTTAAGCCTTGGAATTTTCTTGTTGTAAGACATCCTGATCTTTAGCTCAGATCCTTGAAATATTTCTTGCGAGCACCAAATGCTCTAATACCAATTGTTAGAAATATAGATGAAGTAACTGAGAGAGGGGGTGAATTAGTTACCACAAAAATAAATCCACAGATCCCTTAGATCTCTTATAAAACTAGTTATTGCCATCACTCGATAGCCACATAGAAAAATGTTGTAACTCGATAGATGTACTGTAAGTTAACTAATTACTAATCATTAAGCATTCATAGAGATTAACGTGCATGCATAAAAGAAATAACATGAACACATGAGACACCAAATTTAACATGAAAACTCAATGTGGGAAAAATTACCAAGTAACTAGCTACCAATTTTCACTCTTCTAAAGTGAGCCTTGTTAGGATCCAACCCTATTATAGGTTACAAAACACACTATTAGGTGTAACCTTGTTAAAGGATTTAATCACACTACTAGGAGTGGCCTTGCTAGAGGACTTTAGGACAATTCAATGGAACTATCACCTTGTTAGAAGATTTACAAAATGGCTATTAAACTAACTCAATTAAGAGATTTGGAAATCACTGCTACAATTGTGAGAAAGTAACAATGGGTTGACCTAAATGAGATGCAGCTGAATTGCTGATATAGATCTCTATTTTACTTCACTAGATCCTCATTGATCAGATAAATATTTGTTGCTCCTCAAGGATATCTAATTCTTCTTCAAACATTTCCCAAACTTTCTTCTTCACACAATTAGTATACTTGCATGCTCGCTCATTTCACTCATCCATATTTTTAAATTCACAACTTGACCTCTTATTTATACCTTACAAATTGTCAAGTCAGCTCATTTACAAGTTACAATCACCAATAATCATTACATCAGTCAACTACAATCATTACATGAAACAATTAAATTTTATTTCTCAAAACAATGAAATCCTTCATTGGTTGACCCTACTCAGTAACAATTACTCCAGAACTGATTTTTAGTGATAGCCAAATGAAGTTTGGTAAACATTGCGAACTTTATAAAATCCTTTGGAGATTTAGTGAACTCGATAAATACTAACTTTCCTTCGGTAACCTTGTGAGCTTGGTAGAAAATGACTTCTACCACAGAAATCTTTGATGCCTGAGTGAGCTTGGTAGAAACTATTCCCATAGAATATTTTTTAGAAATGCTTGGTAGACTGTAGAGTTTTCTTTGCTAACCAACTAAGTTTGGTAGACTTTATCTGATAACTAACATTTGTGTAACATCAAAGATAAAACATAATTGAACAATTGTTATCCAACTTTCATGCAAAGGATTTAGCCTAGACTAATATAATTATTAGAGAGTAACAATAAGGCTTGATCTAATAACAACTTACAACTTCATTTGTAGATTACAAATCACTATTTTAGTCCTCCACTCTACTTGGCCTTCATACATTTCTACTTTGATAGCGTGTTCACCCTTCAAGTATTCATATCCTTAAGCCTTCTTACTTAACATGCCAATCCAAACTCTTCTCTCAGGTCACTTGATGAAGCAAAACCCTTAACTTCTTGTCTTCCTAAGGTTCTCACACATGAAATCCTTTACTTCTAACTAGCCATTCCTATAAATAGAAAATCAAGATCTTTTGCCACTCATTCTCCATCATCTAATTTAATGTTACGATTAATTAGGTAGGATACAATGAATCTAGCCCACATTCCATATTTCTTCTAGAAACTTCTCACTTAATCATCTTTAAATTCACCTAAAAATTATTTACCTTGATTTCTATACCACCAACTCATCAATCTTATCTTCCACCTAGTTCACATGATCCAAGAAAAAAACTTGTTGGATTAGATTCATTGAATTCATGATCATTTATATAATGTAGCCACTTGACATTATCTGGCTTTTTATGCTTGACACATATTACATTACCTGACATCCTCTATAGAATCACTCAGCACAAACTAAAGTTTACTAGTGCTCAAAATCAACTAAAATTTACTAAGCATCCACTATTTTTCTCACCATACACTAGAATAGCCTTCTACTTATCTCCAACTAATTTTCTACTTGGCTTACACAGAAATGTCCCTTTTCTGATTTTGTATGATATTTCCAACCTCTAATCAGATCTTTAAGATCAAACAACCAATATTTCAAAGATCTACAAAATTTTTCAATTAACCCCAAATCGGGTATGCCAGAAATAGTGCCAAAAGCTTTACAACTTCACCTATTATTAATAAATCTGAAAGTGGAAAATTTTACATAAATTTGAGCAGCATAACAGCCTATAAGATGAAATTTCCAAATCTGTATAAAATGCACACAATAGCTCCCAAACGTAGGACAAAAACAATGCTCATCGGGCTCCCGAAAATAGCACAAAAATGCCTGAAAACACCACAAAACACTAATAATCTATCTCATAAGTTTAATCACATCCCAATACATATATTCAGCTCTATTTTAACATCTTAAAGTCTGAAATACAGCAGCAACCCAAACTGATATGAAATACTCAACTGAAAACACCAAACTCATACCAAAAACAACCCGAAAACCCACAAATCTGCACTATTCAGCACAAAGGCAAACTCTGTATGAGCATGCACATGGAATGGCTTCAAACTCCCATCCTTAGCCTTAATAGAAACCTACAAACTCTCATTCTTGGGTCTCCTTCTCCACAGGTTTGGTAGCCTCTTTTTGGAGCCTACCTGCCTTAGCAAAGTTTATTATTTTTAATTATTTTGAAAAGGGGACATGACAAGTCCTCCCCTCTCAAATATTTTTTGTCCTCAAGCAATGAAGGTTGGAATTCTCAAGAATATGTGCTCCTTCCCAAGTTGCATCCTCTAGTGGTAATCCTTTCCATTTGACCAAATGCTCTATGACGCTTCTGTTTCTCAATCTTTTCTCTCTTGTATCCAAAATCTCTTCTGGTATCAAAACTAATTTCCCTTCATCATCAAGAGGTGGTAATTTTGTAGATACCATGGTTTTCTGACCTAGAACCTTCTTTAGGCAAGATACATGGAAAATATTATGTATTTTTCTATTTGGTGGGAGCTCCAATTCATAAGCTACCTCTCCTACCTTCTTGATAATCTTATAAGGCCCATAGAACCTTGGCTTGAGTTTCTCTGCCCCATTCCTCTTCAAGGTGCTTTGCTTATATGGTTGCAACCTAAAAAATACCAAATCTCCCACCTCAAAAGATCTTTCAATCCTTTTCCTATCAGCATATAAATTTTTTTGGTTCTGTGCATGTTGTAGATTATCCTTGAGGGACCTTATTATGTCTTGGCTTTGCTCGACAAAATCACTTGTTGTAGGTACTCTGCTATCAAAAAGTATTAGATCAACAAAAGAAAGGGCATCATAACCATAAAGAGCATGAAAAGGAGGCATACCAATAGACATGTGATGATATGTATTGTAACAATACTCCCCTAGGTGTAACCATTTCACCCAAGCATGTTGTTGATTTGAAACATAGTTCCTCAAATATCCCTCTATCCATTTATTAACTATCTCTGTTTGTCCATCTGTTTGAGGGTGATAGCTAGTACTGGGAGTGAGTTCAGTTCCTACCAAATGAAAGAGCTCCTTCCAAAAAGAGCTAAGGAATCTACTGTCCTAGTCACTAACAACATCTCTAGGCAAGCCATGTAATCTAAAAATTTCCTTGAAGAACAATTTGGCCACTTGTGATGCCTTGAAATCAGATGTGATAGGAAAGAAATGTGCATACTTAGTTAGTCTATCTACCACCACATATATGCAATCCTTACCTTGAACCTTGGGCAACCCAGTGATGAAGTCCATGGAAATACTTTCCCATTTTTGTTCAGGAATAGGAAGTGGATGCAACAACCCTGCAGGAAAATTTTGCTTACTCTTGCTTTGTTGGCATACCATACATTCTTTAATGTGTTTAAGGAAATCCTCCTTCATACCCTTCCATGAAAACCGCTCTCAAATTTGCCTGTATGTCTTGAAGTATCCTTGATGACTAGCCAAAGGTGTGTCATGAAAGGCCCTCAATATCCTCTCCTTAGTTTTTGATTCTGGCACTAAGAAGATCCTGTTCTTGTAATAAATCAATTCATCAAAAACCATGTACCTATTATCATCCACTAACTTATCCAAAATCTTGGTGGCAAAGGAATCTTTAGCATACTCTAAAATTATGGAGACTTTCCAATCAGCAGAGATAGATGATAAGGAACACAAAGTGGGCTTTCTTGAGAGAGCATCAACAACCACATTATTCTTTCCTTTCATGTATTCAATATCAAAATCATAAGCTTGCAATTTGCTTACCCATTTTTTTTATGATCATTAAAATCCATTTGGTTCAAGAAGAACCTGAGGCTATTATGGTATGTCTTTACAATGAATCTCCCACATACCAAATATTGTCTAAACTTATAAAGTGCATGCATGATTGCCAACATTTCCTTATCATAGATGGAGTAACCTTTCTTTGATTGATTTAATTTTTGACTCTCAAATGATATTGGATGTCCCCTTTGAGTTAGGACAGCCCCTATACCTTCTCCAGAAGCATCACATTCAACAAGAAAAGGTAAAGAGAAATCTGGAATTGCAAGCACAGGGCATGAACTCATTACCTCCTTAAGCTCATCAAATATTTTTTGTGCCTCTTCTATCCAAACAAAAGATCCTTTCTTTGTCAAATCAATCAAGGGGGTAGCAAGCTGAGAAAATCCCTCGGCAAATCTTCTATAGTAGCTACACAACCTGAAGAAACCTCTCAACTATGTAAGATTAGTGGGTGGAGGCCAATCCAAAATTGCCTGGATTTTTTGTTGATCAACCTGTACTCCTTTAGAACTTATAATATGTCCTAAATATAGGATCTCTATCAAACCAAACTCACATTTAGATAGCTTAGCATAGAAGGATTGTTGCTCCAAGATTTCCAAAATAGTGTCTATGTGCTTTAGATGCTCTTCCCATGTTTTACTATAAATCAAGATATCATCAAAAAATAACAAAAAAAATTTTCGAAGATGCTGGCTGAATACCTTATTCATACAAGATTGGAATGTTTCAGGTGCATTAGTGAGGCCAAATGGCATAACAAGAAATTCAAAGTACCCAAAGTGACATCTGAAAGTAGTCTTTTCCACATCTTCACTCCTCATTTAGATTTGATGGTACCCTGATCTTAAGTCAATTTTTGAGAAGTATACAGTACCATGTAACTCATCAATGAGTTCATCTATGCATGGTATGGGATACCTATTTTTTATGGTCTTCTTGTTCAGAGCCCTTTAGTCTATACACATTCTCATTGTACCATCCTTTTTCTTGACAAGTACCACAGATG
Organism: Cupressus sempervirens; assembly: GCA_028749045.1. Classification (NCBI taxonomy): domain Eukaryota; kingdom Viridiplantae; phylum Streptophyta; class Pinopsida; order Cupressales; family Cupressaceae; genus Cupressus; species Cupressus sempervirens. The sequence continues at coordinate 628,196,323 of CM053784.1, forward strand.
ATGCAAATGGACTAGAGCTAGGCCTTATGAATCCCATGTCCAGGAGTTCTTGAATAGTTTTTTCAATTTCTTCCTTATAACCTCTTGGATGGTGGTATGGGGTTATTATAACTGGTTTGGCACCCTGTTCTAACTCTATAACATGCTCAAAACCTCTATCTGGTGGTAATCCTAGAGGCAAGTCATTGAAAACTATACTATACTTATCAAGAATATTTTGAATTTCAAAATGGAAATTACCTTGATTCTTTGGAGAGCTTGTTGGATGGATTATGACTCTTGCTGCCCATGCTACTTGTTCTCTTCAAAAAGTTCTCTCCAACCTCTTCGCAGAGACTTCCTTAGGTGCTCCATTCAATAAACCTCTCAATGTGACTTCTTTCCCATTGGAATGAAATTTAAACTCCATAGTTTGATGGTTCATGTAATAGCCTCCGATAGAGTGCAACCATTGAACACCCAATACAAGATCTGTCTCCCCAATACCAACCACATAGAAGTCATCACATAACTCATAATCTCCTAAGGTCATCTTGAGTTGTTTCACCACCCGTGTGCAAGGCATAGTGAATCCATCAGCTATAGTAACATTGAATCTCTCAAAATCTTCTGCTTTAAGCCCTCTTTTCATGACAAATTCCTCATCAATAAAATTTTGAGTTTCCCCACTATCAAGAAGAACTGTCAACCTTTGCCCTGCTAGTACCCCTCAAATTCGGAAGGGATGGTATCTTGGGACTCTTGATAATGTTGCTAAAGTGTCATCCTTGCTGATTTCTTTTTCTTTCTCTTCTTCTACCTCCTCCTTAGTAGCATGAAATTCCTCATGCTCATCCAAATCAGATTCTGAAGCAACTTCAATATAGTGCACTTGACCTTTCCCCAAACATCTCTGTCCTGGAACCCATGGTTCTCGATAAGTAAAACAAAGCTTTTTCCTTCATAATTCACTCCTAGTCTCTTCATCTACCTTCTTTTTCGCCACATTTATCACATCTTTTGGTGGTAGTGTTGGGAAAGTCTTTTTTTGAAAATTTCCCTTATGTTGCCAAAGATTTGGGGGTTTTTGATTAGTGACTGATTTTATAGGCACACAAGTTTCAAGTTGCAAGCTTCTTTTGATAGCTTCCTCTAAGGTTGAGGGTGAGAAAGCCTTAACCAAACCCTTAACAAAATCTTCTAAACCATCAAGAAAAAGATAAACAATCCTCTTTTCACTCATATCAGGTACCATAACAGCCACTTTTTGAAATTCTTCTATATACTCATTAACTGATTTGGTTTGCTTCAACTTTGACAATTCTTTAAAGTACTCTTCATCATCCTTGAGGTCAAATCTATCTATCACTCTTTGATTGAAATCATCAAATGTAGTTACCTGATCGTGACCTTGAGTAGTCATTCCATGATACCACCAATCATAGGTTGCATCTTCCAAGTGTAGACTAGCAAATTGAACAGCATCACTCTCCTTCATGGGGTTAAGTGTGAAGAAAGTCTGTAATTTTTGTAGCCATGCTCTAGCTGAAATTTTATTTGTTCCATCAAAAGTAGGTGCTATAAACTTGCTTATTTTATTTTTGAGCTCTCTTCCACTTATGTCATGCTCCCTCTTGTTCTCTTTCTTGGGCATCAAAGTGTTCATCATATCCACATATTCTCTAAAAGGAACCAAACTACGAAAGTCATCATCTAAGCCATCGTAAGTAGCTCTTAATGTAATCAAGTTACCTGTAACCTCTTCCATAGGATTAATGGCTGGATTTGGTATTGGTGGCTCATCTTTAGGCAAGAAAATAGTTTTGGTTGATTTAGATGGTGTGGATCTCAGATTTCTTGGCTCCTCTGAAGTGCTCCCTTTCTCATTAATAGATGCAACTCCTTGTAGTTTTTTTGTCAATATTCGCAAAGACTCTCTAGTTTCTACCAAACTATCCATTGTTTTCTTCTAAGTATTTTGGATGTCTTGGAAGAATTTCTTTGCCATCTCATCTGGATCAGCCATACTTTTTCCTTCCTTGGATTTTGTACTTTTACTTTCAACTGGAGGTTTATTCAAAATTTCTTTATTCTTTTCTCGCTGCAAATATCTTTTTTCTCTTTCACTTAGTTGCATGTGACCATAAATTTTGACATGCAACTAATTGGAAGCAACATGCAACCATAAATTATGACATGCAAGATCTGGGTAGTTGTCAAAACTGACATGCAAGATCTGGGTAGTTGTCAAAACTGACATGCAAGCTTCTACAAACCCTCAGGCTGGCAAGATCATGGCTTTGATACCACTGAAATGTCCCTTTTCTGATTTTATATGATATTTCCAACCTCTAATCAGATCTTTAAGATCAAACAACCAATATTTCAAAGATCTACCAAATTTCTCAATAAACCCCAAATCGGGTATGCCAGAAATAGTGTCAAAAGCTTCACAGCTTCACCTATTATTAATAAATCTGAAAGTGGACATTTTTATAAAAATTTGAGCAGCATAAAAGTCTATAAAATTACATTTCTAGATCTATATAACATGCACACAATAGCTCCCAAATGGAAGACAAAAACAATGCTCATCGGCCTCTCGAAAATAGCACAAAAATGCTCGAAAACACCACAAAACACTAATAATCTATCTTATAAGTTTAATCACATCCCAATACATATATTTAGATCTATTTTAAAATCTTAAAGTCTGAAATACAGTAGCAACCCAAACTGATATGAAATACTCAATTGAAAACACCAAACTCATACCAAAAATAACCCGAAAACTCACAAATCTGCACTATTCAGCACAAAGGAAAACTCTGTATGAGCAAGCACATGGAATGGCTTCAAAATCTCATTCTTAGCCTTCCTAGAAACCTAAAAAATTCCGTTCTTGGGTCTCCTTCTCCACAGGTCTTGCAGCCTCTTTTTGGAGCCTGCCTGCCTTAGCAAAGTTTATTATTTTTAATTATTTTGAAAAGGAGACATGACATACATTGACTTTGCTTGACACATACTATCCACTTAGTCAAGCTTGGCAAACAAATTTTGTGTAACTTGTTCTTCTAAACTTTCTTAGTGTAACCAACCTTTGCAACCTTACATAAATTATCAATGCATCATGTTACCACTGTCTCAATTGATTCTTCTACTCCTTTACATAATCATCAATCGACCTTTCCTCTAGGTGCTATTATTACATCTTTTGATCAAATCCTCTCCATCAATCAAATAAGTGATAGTACTTAAATCATATAAGAAATTATCTTACCAACAAATAGCAGGCTTAACATTAGTGAAATAATAATAATTGAAGCATATTGATTATACTTATATCAATCTATTCTCAACAATCTCCCTCTTTAATATTATTCTTCAATCTCTTTTCAACATATATTTCTTTGAAGATGTCAACATTTCAAATTTACATGGTGGTAAGCACCTCAGACTAGTGCAAAAACAATTGGAAAAGACCCTTTAATAGAGATAGTCTCTAAAACATCTTTCAAGTTTTACAATACAAAAGATCATCATCTCACATTAATTTGATGGTGAATCCACATCACTACCAAAAACTCCCATTGAGCAATGCTATGAAGTCACACATGGTATTGTGATATTGATATTCTACATGAAGATCCTTTATGTCTACACACATAATTGATATGTTAGTAACATTGAGTGAAACTATTAAGATCTAAAGCTACCAACAAAAAACAAGAATTGGTTCTATTATACCACATCATCGCTTTCAAAAGTACAAAATCTTCATAAATCTAGCTCAAATAAAAAAACATTTTCAATGTATATCTTCCATAATTAATATATAGCTCATAAATAACAATAGATCTCATAAATAACAAAATCTATGTCTTCCACCATGACTATACATAATAAGATCATGTATTCTCCTCTATTTGATTGAAAAATCAACAAACAAAGTGATAAAACCAAGACACCAATTTTGACAATTCTCCAATTGATATTTAGTTTCAACATGTTATGAATAGAGTATAAATATCTCAAATCATTATTATTGTTAAAAATCATACTTTTGATAAAATAATTAGAAATGATTTATAATTACTTAAAATTATTTAAGTAGACTTATCCTAAAATAGGATGTGACAATGTTTCATACTATTAAATATACTTTGACAAGTTGCTTCTTAAATTTTTTCTCTGTCTATGTAGATAAATGTTGCCATGGTGAAGAAATTTCTCAAAACCAATGATAACATAGATTTATTTTTGAGGAAAATAGGATAAAGGGAAATAGTATAAACTTGGGTAAGTTAACAATCCACACCAATCTCAACATGCTAGGTAATTTGATGTTTAGTACAAAATTTTTCAATCTAAATACTCCCAAAATTGTGGAGTTCACCAACACTATTCCTTCATGGGTGAACCTTGTCAAAAAACTTAGTTTGGCTAATACTTTTTCCATGGTTTGGGTTTCTGAATCTTCATGGCATTGAACATAAAATAGGAGTCCATTTAAAAGAAGCTCATTGTTTTTTTAGATATGTGCATAAAAAATTACTAGTGAGTAGAAGTAGAGAGACCAAGGATTAGATTGATACAAAGGAGTTTTTGGACTTGTTGGTTGATATGCAAGGCCATTATCTCAGCTTGACTAAAAATGTATATCATGAATATACAAAAAATAAGTGGCTTAATAAAACTATTTGATGGCCTTGAGGGTTACAATATGACTACTATGTTAGAGAAAAAGGTTAATTTTAATTTCTTTTATTAAATTACCTTTTCTCCCTTCTTAAGATTTTTCTTTAGGCATCTTTTAGCTTTCTCTATTTAATAATTAATTATTAATTATTAAATAGATTTCACCTTTAGGTTACCTTTAGTAACTTATTAGGCTACCCTTTTTATGTTTTGATCTCCTTTTATAAGGATTGATCTCTTTGTATTTTCCAATCTCTTCTACATCTGAATATATAAATTTCATGTTTTCAAAGCAAACCCTTGCCTCTTCTTGTCTTTTTCTTCTTTGTGACAAGTTTTTTGCATGTAGGTATTCGAGGGCTTCATGGATTTGATTTGCATATTTTCTCAAATTTTTCTTGGTATCAGAGCTAGATCTACTATAACTTGTTTGGTATTTTGAGAAAAGAAAGAATGAGGGTTTGATAGAATAGATCTAGAGTTTATTTATTTATTTTTTGAGAAAATAGGGGGGCCACTAATTTTTAGAGTAGTTTGAGGCCAAATAGACTTCACAGATAGATCCAAAAGGCATCAAAACCCTTGTTTTCATATAAAGTTTGTTCATTTTGGACAATGTTGATCTAAGAGGCAAAAAGCTTTTTCCTAGCAAGGTCGTATGGCCTCTGGCACACATTGCAAGCTGGAAATTTAAAAAAAATACAAAAAAAATTAAAAAGCAATTTTAAGGCCATAATGGTTAATTAACACCTAGTGGTGCCACTATGGTCACCATTGGCGGCCATCGGTGGTGGTGCATCTAGTGGCTCTACAACTGCTTACAATGGCTCCACCAATAGCTCTTCTAGCAATCTTCCATAGCATCACTTGATGGTGGCTCCTCCCACCACCCACCACCTAGCCACTGCTCCGTCGGTGATGTGGGGGTGGCCATTTTTTATTACTAAATTTTATTTTATTTTTGGAATTTCTAGGGGCCCTATTAGTTTTTTTCTATAACTTGTGCATACAGACATATTTTTTTTATCTAAAAAATGTGCTAGAAATCTAGTTCTAAGATAAAGACATTGGTGTAGGTGTTTTTAGGTTTTGATGTAGTTTGGTTGCCTATTTTGGTAGTTAAAGATAGATGTTTAGTTTTTCACTTCGGGAGACATATCTTGAGCATACAATATCCAATTTAAGAATTCTTTATATCATTGGAAAGCTCTTTCCAAGCTCTTTCTAGTGATGTTGGTTGTTTTCCAGATTTTTCTCTAGGCACATTCTATTTAGTCTTCTACATTTTTACATTTTGGTGGATATCTTGGTTATTTTAGGTTTGGGGATCGATTTTGTTGCTTCAGATGATTCGTCACGACTTGCACTATCTTTTGTATCAGTCTTATGTCTCTTCTAGTCTATTTATACATCATTTGTATGCATTCTTGCAAACACACTAAGATAAAGTGCCATACTACATCTGTATTTTCTTTTTAGTTGTTTTCTTGTTTTTCCTTCTGATTCAAACAATGTCATCTAAGGACACTCTTATAGATTATTGTATTCTTGGGATTCACAATATCTTGTGCCTTATTGTACATGCACTACTCTGATAAAGTGCCATGGGGGGGGGGGGTTTGATGTTTTTCCTTTGTTTTCCATCTTCCTTTGTCCAATGAGTGTCCCTTCCATGACATTAGCCTCATGATGTGTCTAAGATTGATTACCTTAATACACACTTATGTACTCTTTTGTGCATCTTGATTGTGGTTCCTTGACTTGTAATTCTTTTTGGCTGACTTTCTCAGTTGCCTATCACCTCACACTGTTTGCACTAGGGGGGGATTCTACTATTTTTTCTCATGCTTCCTTGGTCTGATTGATTAGCTCTTCAAGCTTTGGTGTTTTATGCCATCTATATTTTTGAGTTTAGTTGTTTGTCTCCTAATTTGATGCAGATTATAGTCTTCTCTACCTAATCGGGTTCTATTTTAGTGGAGGTTCTTCATATCAGTAATTAAATTTTGATAGAACTTTACAGCTACTACATGCTTCAGTGATGTTCTTCATGATCACTCTTTGTTTCTATTTTCTAGGACATTCCTCTAGATAGAGGCTTCTTCAGTTCTTCACTAGATTTTATACTATTTCTTTTTGGAGTAGAGTTTTTTCCACTAGGTTTTCTCTATTTCTCTATTTCATAAATATTTTATTGTGATTGGGTACCTCATTAGGCCTTGTTGCTAGGACCCAAGTTTGTTTTCAACATTCTAGTTTCTTTTCTATTTTTGCATTGTTTGTAACTGCATTGTTGCTCATCTTAAGGGAGGGTGTTTGAGAAAAAGGTTAATTTAATTTAATTTATTAAATTACCTTTTCTCCCTTCTTAAGATTTCACTTTATGGGTTTTTTAGCTTTCTCTATTTAATAATTAATTAGTAATTATTAAATAGCTTTCACCTTTAAGTTACCTTTAGTAACTTATTAGGTTACCCTTTTTAGATTTCAATCTCCTTTTATAAGGATTGATCTCTTTGTATTTTACAATCTCTTCTACATTTGAATATACAATTTTTGTGTTTTTAGAGAAAACTCTTGTCTCTTCTTGTCTTTTTCTTCTTTGTGATAGGTTTTCTGCATGCAGGTACTCAAGGGCTTCATGGATTTGATTTGCATATTTTCTCAAATCTTTCATACTATGCCCTTAATATTGGTGTATATAGTGTTATGAATAATCAACTTGTGGGTATCTTAATCCTTAATTAAGTCTTGTTATCATTATTATTATTATTTAGGTAGTTAGTGATGTAGGGAAATGTGAGGAACTAAGACCAATTGTCAGACTTAGCTACCCAAACCACCATGCAAGAGTTAGTAAAATGAAAGAAAACACAAAAGAGAACAACACCAGAGAGAGAGAGAGAGAGAGAGAGAGAGAGAGAGAGAGAGAGAGAGAGAAGTATTCTTTATTGATTCATGAAAATACCATCATACATGCCTAGCTATAAAGCCTTCTGGGTTATGGCCATTACAAGGAAGAATACATCTTTCAAAGAAGAACATATCTCCAGACTCAAATACAAACTTCTACCTCCAAGATGCTCCACCTAAGACTCCTCTATCAAAATTCTTGATTAAGACTCTACCAAGGATCCCCTACTTATACCAATCTAAGCCAAAAGTTGGCCTAGAATGCTAAAAACTAAATAAACCTAACATTAAATACTTGAAGATCCAAAAGTTGGCCTCCAAAATAAATTAAATGTCCAAAAATTGATACCCAAGAAAAATTGTGATGTCTCATAGCTCTGATTAAATTAGAACTTGTGTTTTGAACTAAAGGTAATACTTTAGGTCCTCTATAATCCCTTAGATGTGAAAAGGTTTATTCATAAGGATATTCATGGATCCATCCCAAGAGTCACACATAGAAACCCATTGCACAAACTGCTAGAAATTGATACTCTAGGGGAATTGCCATATCTCCCAACTTACAATTAATTAGGACTTGTGGTCTTAACCAGAGAAAATACTTTGTGCCCTATTCAATCCATGAACTTTTTATTCTCTAACTCACTGCACAAAATTAGTTACATAGCTCAAAATAGGCAAACAAAAACTAGAAAACACATTTCTAGCAGCAAGGTAAAAATGACTCAAACCCTAACATGATAACTCCAATTTCTTTGCATGCATAGGACAAGGTTACCCAATGTGTCTCCAATGGTTAGAAAATATTGAAAAATTTTCAATGCAAGACATTACAACTCATAAAAATTAGAAAAAACTAAAAATATATAGGATAGCATGCAACCTAGGATGCTCCTATATCAGACATCCAGGGTTGGAAGAAATGATTCTCTTGAATCATTGAGATGTCACAACCTGAGCTAAATCAAAATTAGATTGAGAAATAGATGAAATGTCCCTTTACTGATTTTTATTGATATTTCTAGCCTCAAATCAGAACTTTAAAATCAAACAACCAATATTACAAAGATCTGCCAATTTCCCAATAAAACCCAAATCGGGTATGTCCAAATTAGTGCCAAAAACTTCACAACTTCACAAATTATTAATAAATCTGAAAATGAAATTTTTTACAGAAATTTCAGCAGCATAACAGCCTACAAAATGATATTTCCATATTTGTATAGCCTTTACACAATAGCTCACAAATGTAGGGCAAAACTATGCTCAATCGAGCTCCCGAAATTAGCACAAAAATGCTCGGAAACACCACAAAACACTCATAAAATATCTTAGAAGTTTAATCACGACCCAATACATATATTCAGCTCTATTTTAACATCATAAAGTCTGAAATACAGCAACAAACCAAACTGATATGAAACACTCAACTGAAAACCCAAACTCAAACCAAAAAACAACCCCGAAAACACCCAAATCGGCACTATTCAGCACAAAGGCAAACTCTGTATGAGCATGCACATGGAATGGCTTCAAAATCCCATCCTTAGCCTTCTTGGAAACCTACAAACTCCCATTCTTGGGTCTCCTTCTCCACAGGTTTGGCAGCCTCTGAAGAACAGCAAGAAAATTAGCAAGAATCAAGATGTAGAATGAGCCCAAAATGCCTCCAAACCCCTTTTAAAGAGGGAATAACCTTAACTCATGTCCAAGAGGGGTTAATAAAATATAATTTAATAATAATTTTTATTTATTAGTCCATTGGTTTCCAAATATTAACCCCTTTTTCCAAAATTTCACCTTTTTGGAGCCTGCCTGCCTTAACAAAGTTTATTTATTTTTTAATTATTTGAATAGGGGACATGATAAGTCCTCCCCTCCCAAATATTGCTTGTCCTCAAGTAATGAAGGTTGGAATTCTCAAGAATATTTTCTCCTTCCCAAGTTGCATCCTCTAGTGGTAATCCTTTCCATTTGACCAAATGCTCTATGATGCTCCTATTTCTCAACCTTTTCTCTCTTGTATCCAAAATCTCTTCTGGTATCAAAAATAATTTCCCTTCATCATCAAGAGGTGGTAATTCTGTAGATACTATGGTTTGCTGGCCTAGAACCTTCTTTAAGCAAGATACATGAAAAATATTATGTATTTTGCTATTTGGTGGGAGCTCCAATTCATAAGCTACCTCTCCTACCTTCTTGATGATTTTATAAGGCCCATAGAACCTTGGCTTGAGTTTCTCTGCCCCACTTCTCTTCAAGGTGCTTTGCTTATATGGCTGCAACCTAACAAATACCAAATCTCCCACCTCAAAATATCTTTCAATCCTTTTCCTGTCAGCATATATCTTTTGTTGGTTTTGTGCATGTTGTAGATTATCCTTGAGGGACCTTATTATGTCTTGGATTTGCTTGATGAAATCACTTGCTGCGGGTACTTTGCTATCAGAAAGTATTAGATCAATAAAGGAAAGGGCATCATAACCATAAAGAGCACGAAAAGGAGGCATACCAATAGACATGTGATGAGATGTATTGTAACAATACTCCCCTAGGTGTAACCATTTCACCCAAGCATGTTGTTGATTTGAAACATAGTTCCTCAAATATCCTTCTATCCATTTATTAACTATCTCTGTTTGTCCATCTGTTTGAGGGTGATAGCTAGTACTGGGAGTGAGTTCAGTTCCTGCCAAATGAAAGAGCTCCTTCCAAAAAAAGCTGAGGAATCTACTGTCCCAGTCACTAACAATGTTTCTAGGCAAACCATGTAATCTAAAAATTTCCTTGAAGAACAATTTGGCCACTTGTGATGCCTTGAAATCAGATGTGATAGGAAAGAAATGTGCATACTTAGTTAGTCTATCTACCACAACATATATGCAATCCTTACCTTGAACCTTGGGCAACCCAGTGATGAAATCCATAGAAATACTTTCCCATTTTTGTTCGGGAATAGGAAGTGGCTGCAACAACCCTGCAGGAAAATTTTGCTCACTCTTGCTTTGTTGACATACCGTACATTCCTTAATGTGTTTAAGGACATCCTCCTTCATACCCTTCCATGAAAACCTCTCTTGAATTTGCCTGTATGTCTTGAAGTATCCCTGGTGACCAGCCAAAGGTGTGTCATGAAAGGCCCTCAATATCCTCTCCTTAGTTTTTGACCCTAGCACTAAGAAGATCATGTTCTTGTAATAAAGCAATTCATCAACAACCTTGTACCTGTTATCATCCACTAACTTATCCAAAATCTTGGTGGCAAATGAATCTTTAGCATACTCTAAAATTATGGAGACTTTCCAATCAGCAGAGATAGATGATAAGGAACACAAAGTGGGCTTTCTTGAGAGAGCATCAGCAACCACATTATTCTTTCCTTTCATGTATTCAATATCAAAATCATAAGCTTGCAATTTGCTTACCCATTTTTGTTGACAATCATTCAAATCCCTTTGGTTCAAGAAGAACCTGAGGCTATTATGGTCTGTCTTTATAATGAATCTCCCACATACCAAATATTGTCTAAACTTATGAAGTGCATGCATGATTGCCAACATTTCTTTATCATAGATGGAGTACCCTTTCTCTAATTGATTTAATTTTCGACTCTCAAATGCTATTGGATGTCCCCTTTGAGTTAGGACAGCCCCTATACTTTCTCCCGAAGCATCACATTCAACAACAAAAGGTAAAGAGAAATCTGGAATTGCAAGCATAGGGCATGAACTCATTACCTCCTTAAGCTTATCAAATATTTTTTGTGCCTCTTCTCTCCAAACAAAAGCTCCTTTCTTTATCAAATCAGTCAAGGGGGCAGCAAGCTGAGAAAATCCCTTGGCAAATCTCCTATAGTAGCTACACAACTCGAAGAAACCTCTCAACTGTGTAAGATTAGTGGGTGGAGGCCAATCCAAAATTGCCTGGATTTTTTGTTGATCAACCTGTACTCCTTTAGAGCTTATAATATGTCCCAAATATAGGATCTCTATCAAACCAAACTCACATTTAGATAACTTAGCATAGAAGGATTGCTGCTCCAAGATTCCCAAAATAGTGTCTATGTGCTTTAGATGCTCTTCCCATGTTTTACTGTATATCAAGATATCATCAAAAAATACCAAAACAAATTTTCAAAGATGCTGACTGAATACCTTATTCATACAAGATTGGAATGTTGCAGGTGCATTAGTGAGTCCAAATGGCATAACAAGAAATTCAAAGTGCCCATAGTGACATCTGAAAGCAGTCTTTTCCACATCTTCACTCCTCATTCGGATTTGATGGTAGCCTGATCTTAAGTCAATTTTTGAGAAGTATACAGCACCATGTAACTCATCAATGAGTTCATCTATGCGTGGTATGGGATACCTATTTTTTATGGTCTTCTTGTTTAGAGCCCTGTAGTCTATACACATTCTCATTGTACCATCCTTTTTCTTGACAAGTACCACAGATGATGCAAATGGACTAGAGCTAGGCCTTATGAATCCCATGTCCAGGAGTTCTTTAATAGTTTTTTCAATTTCTTCCTTATAACCTCTTGGATGGCAGTATGGGGTTGTTATAACTGGTTTGGCACCCTGTTCTAACTCTATAACATGCTCAAAACCTCTATCTGATGTTAATCCTGGAGGCAAATCATTGAAAACTATACTATGCTTATCAAGAATATTTTGAATTTCAAAATGGAAATTACCTTGATTCTTTGGAGAGCTTTTTGGTTGGATTATGACTCTTGCTGCCCATGTTACTTGTCCTCTTTGAAAAGTCCTCTCCATCCTCTTTGCAGAGACTGCCTTAGGTGCTCCATCCGATAACCCTCTCAATATGACTTCTTTCCCATTGGAATGAAATTTAAACTCCATAGTTTGATGGTTCATGTAATAGCCTCCGATAGAGTGCAACCATTGAACACCCAATACAAGATCTGTCTCCCCAATACCAACCACATAGAAGTCATCACATAACTCATAATCTCCTAAGGTCATCTTGAGTTGTTTCACCACCCGTGTGCAAGGCATAGTGAATCCATCAGCTACAGTAACATTGAATCCCTCAAAATCTTCTGCTTTAAGCCCTCTTTTCATGACAAATCCCTCATCAATAAAATTGTGAGTTGCCCCACTATCAAGAAGAACAGTCAACCTTTGTCTTGCTAGTACCCCTCGAATTTGGAAGGGATGGTATCTTGGGACTCCTGATAATGCTGCTAAAGTTCCATCCTTGCTGATTTCTTTTACTTTCTCTTCTTCTACCTCCTCCTTAGTATCATGAAATTCCTCATGCTCATCTGAATCAGATTCTGAAGCAACTTCAATATAGTGCACTTGACCTTTCCCCAAACATCTGTGTCCTGGAACCCATGGTTCTCTACAAGTAAAACAAAGCTTTTTCCTTTGTAATTCACTCCTAGTCTCTTCATCTACCTTCTTTTTTGCCACATTTGTCACATCTTTTGGTGGTAGTGTTGGGAAAGTCTTTTTCTAAAAATTTCCCTTATGTTGCCAAAGATTTGGGGGTTTTTGATTAGTGATTGATTTCATAGGCACACAAGTTTCAAGTTGCAAGCTTCTTTTGATAGCTTCCTATAAGGTTGAGGGTGAGAAAGCCTTAACCAAACCCTTAATAGAATCTTCTAAACCATCAAGAAAAAAATAAACGCTCCTCTTTTCACTCATATCAGGTACCATAATAGCCACTTTTTGAAATTCTTCTATATACTCATTATCTGATTTGGTTTGCGTCAACTTTGACAATTCTTTAAAGTACTCTTCATCATCCTTGAGGTCAAATCTATCTATCACCCTTTGACTGAAATCTTCAAATGTAGTTACCTGATCATGACCTTGAGTAGTCATTCCATGATACCACCAATCATAGGCTGCATCTTCCAAGTGTAGACTTGCAAATTGAATAGCATCACTCTCTTTCATGGGGTTAAGTGTGAAGAAAGTTTGTAATTTTTGTAGCCATGCTCTAGCTGAAATTTTATTTGTTCCATCAAAAGTAGGTGCTGCAAACTTTCTTATTTTATTTTTGAGGTCTCTTCCACTTGTGTCATGCTCCCTCCTGTTCTCTTTCTTCGGCATCAAAGCGTTCATCATATCCATATATTCTCTAAAAGGAACTGAACTACGAAAGTCATCATCTAAGCCATTGTAAGTAGCTCTTAATGTAATCAAATTACCTGTAACCTCTTCCACTGGATTAATGGATGGATTTGGTACTGGTGGCTCATCTGCAGGCAAGAAAATAGATTTGGTTGATTTAGATGGTGTGGATCTCCCATTTCTTGGCTCCTCTGAAGTGCTCCCTTTCTCATTAATAGATGCAATTCCTTGTAATTTTTCTGTCAATATTCGCAAAGCCTCTCTAGTTTCTGCCAAACTATCCACTGTTTGCTTCTGAGTATTTTGGATGTCTTGGAAGAATTTATTTGCCATCTCATCTGGATCAGCCATACTTTTTTCTTCCTTGGATTTTGTACTTTTGCTTTCAACTGGGGGTTTGATCAAAATTTCTTTATTCTTTTCTCACTGCAAATATCTTTTTTCTCTTTCACTTAGTTGCATGCAATCATAAAATATGACATGCAAGATCTGGGTAGTTATCAAAACTTGACATGCAAGATCTGGGTAGTTGTTAAAACTGACATGCAACTTCTACAAACCCTCAGGCTGGCAAGATCATGGCTCTGATACCACTGAAATTTTCCTTTACTGATTTTTATTGATATTTCCAGCCTTAAATCAGAACTTTAAAATCAAACAACCAATATTACAAAGATCTGCCAATTTCCCAATAAAACCCAAATCGGGTATGTCCAAATTAGTGCCAAAAACTTCACAACTTCACAAATTATTAATAAATCTGAAAATGGACATTTTTACAGAAATTTCAGCAGCATAACAGCCTACAAAATGACATTTCCAGATTTGTATATCCTTTACACAACAGCTCACAAATGTAGGGCAAAACTATGCTCAATCGGGCTCCCGAAATTAGCACAAAAATGCCCGAAAACACCACAAAACACTCATAAACTATCTCAGAGGTTTAATCATGACCCAATACATATATTCAGCTCTATTTTAACATCATAAAGTCTGAAATACAGCAGCAAACCAAACTGATATGAAACACTCAACTGAAAACCCAAACTCAAACCAAAAAACAACCCCGAAAACACCCAAATCGGCACTATTCAGCACAAAGGCAAACTCTGTATGAGCATGCACATGGAATGGCTTCAAACTCCCATCCTTAGCCTTCCTGGAAACCTACAAACTCCCATTCTTGGGTCTCCTTCTCCACAGGTTTGGCAGCATCTGAAGAACAGCAAGAAAATTAGCAAGAATCAAGATGTAGAATGAGCCCAAAATGCCTCCAAACCCCTTTTAAAGAGGGCATAACCCTAACTCACATCCAAGAGGGGTTAATAAAATATAATTTAATAGTAATTTTTATTTATTAGTCTATTGGTTTCCAAAGATTAACCACTTTTTCCAAAATTTCACCTTTTTGGAGCCTGCCTGCCTTAACAAAGTTTATTTATTTTTTAATTATTTGAATAGGGGACATGACAATAGATGAAGCATCTTCCATAGGTATGTTCTTCCACTTCACTAGATATTCATAATAATCTTTTCCCTTTGTGCTCTTACCAACTCTCTTATCCAATATCTATTTAATTTCTTTAATTTACTTCTTATGATAATCCTCTAATACAATAAATTCATCATCTGAGTCATAATACATGTATAAATTAGAAACATTGAATATAGGAGATATATCCATGTCATTAGGCAACTTAATTTCATAAGCATTTCCACTATCAAACTTCTTCAAGATCTTACATGGTCCAAACTTTTTCATCTTCAAGTTACTGTATGCTCCAATAGGAAATCTTCCTTTCTTTAGATGAACCATCACCTCATCATCAACTTGAAAATCATGATGTCTCCTAGATTGATCAAAATTCTCCTTATACTTTTGATTACCTTGTTCTATCCTCAACTTCACTTCCTTATGCAAAGATTCCATAAAATCAAAGAGTTCTTCTCTGGCATCACTTCTCTTTTTTTCACCAACAATATTTCTCAAATCTAATATACCTCTAGACTCAATTCCAATAACAATCTCAAAAGATGTCTTCCCTATAATCCTATTCAAAAAATTATTATATGCAAATTCAACTTGTGCCAATACCATCTCCCAATTACTTCACTTATTCCCAACTACATATCTCAGTGAATTACCCAAGCTTCAATTCACAACCTCTATTTTTCCATCTATCTATGGATGGAATGTAGAGCTAAACATCAACTCATTACCCATATTCTTCCACAAATTCTTCCAAAAATAACCAAAAAACTTACTGCCTCTATTAGAAATAATACTTCTTGGTAATCTATGCAATCTCACAATATCTTTAAAGAAAAGTTCAACAATATGCTTAGCAACTAATGTCTCCTTACATTGTATGAAATGATCCATCTTCGAAAATCTATCCATAACAACAAATATGGAATCATACCCCTTCATTATTCTAGGCAATCCAAAAACGAAATCCATACTAATGTCACTCAAAGGTTTCTTAGGAATAGTAATAAGTGTATACAAACCAATATTTTGATTTACTTCTTTTGCAACTAGACAAACTCCACAACTTTTTATAAATTTCTGAACATCTTTATACATCTATGGCCAATAATACTTCTCCTTCAACAAACTCAATGTCTTATCAATGCCAAAATGTCCAATCAATCTACCACTATGCTTTTCTTTAATCAGATTCAACATCATAAAAATTATAGGGATACACAACTGAATACCTTTGAACAACATATCTTCTTGAATGAAATATTCTTCATACTTACTAGTGTGATCTATTAGATTTGGTCCTTGCACTCTCTCCATGCCTCAAAAAAATTAGGATCAACATCATAAAACTCTTTCATTTCATCAAAACTAAGAACTTCAACCTTTATCTCAATCAATAGAGAACATCTTCTGCTCAATGCATCAAAAAATTTGTTAGTAACTCCACTCTTATGCTTGATCACAAATGTAAAACTTTGCAAATACTCAATCCACTTCTTGTGTCTTTGGTTCAATTTATGTTGACTTCCTGTTGGTGTTTGAAAATGCTAGATGGTTTTCAATTATCCCACTAAGAAACTGACATATCTAGGGGCAGCTAACTCCCATTTTCAACATGCCATTTCTAACAATAGGCCAACTATAAGGCATGACCCTTCTTCTACTTCAGGCTCTGCCAAATCTAGGTAGGTAGACCTCAGATTCAAATGATACCGTACCGGTGCAAAAACATATCCTTGAATCTATTAAGTAGGTGAGAACCCTTATTTCTCATGATTACTCATGTAATAACATAGATCTATAGTAGCAAATTGCAAATCCTATGATATTCACAAGCTGAGTGAGGGTATTCTATTATAGCTCTTCAACATAAAAAGTAAAGATCATTTGATTAATAATGTTGAATTCAAACAAAACCTTAGATATGTAGTAGTAAGACTTAATGACCCTATAATTGATCAGTGCCTTAACCATTGGGCAAATCGATGAATCACAAACATACATATGAATATCTGAGACATATGTGTATCTTCAGATATTTGATCTATCTATTCAACTTGTAAATAGACATCTATGTTCAGTTTAAATCTCATTCTTACCTGATATCCTCCTCAATAAATCTACAACCCCATTGATTTCTATGAAGCATTTACACAATTCCTTGAATTATCAACAACAATGAAACAACATACAGCCTTAAGGGACTACAACTATGACCTAGGCTCTTTGTTCAAAGATCATAAAATATTACAACTCACTAAGAATGGAGACAAGATTCTACTGAACTCAATCATTTGTTGCTCTTTTTATTATTTCCTTAAAATTATACAGTCATATGCATGAAATGAAAGACATGAAATAACCTACTAGATTTGAACTATCTATATATATTCCTTCCTATTGTTGTTCATACAAGAGAGAATATGTTGAAGAATGAAAGTGGAATCATAGTTCTAGATCCAAAGAAGTGGTCTCACAGAATGACTAAAAATTTTCTACAAACAATGGTCTCACAGTGAAAAACTGCAACCAATTGGTTTCTCAGTGACAAAAACTAAAACCCCTACAATGAGAAAGAATGAGATTGATATAGGAAGAAGGAATTTCTAAATTTTCTCTACTTCTGACATCTATCCACTTGAAATTCCCTCTCTTTTCCATCAAAAGACTCTCTCTAATCTCTCCCCTCCATGGTGAATCAAGATCTTTTCATTTTACCTCTCAAAGGCATCAAATATCTTAGAAACCTAATGATGAAATAATGTAACTAATTTTGACGTAAAAATGAACTTAATAAAAATGTGAAAAATCAGTTAACTGGCTTCAAGAAAACCCCTTAGAGTCAATTTTCTTCACCATCAAGCTCCAACAAATTCTAATGCTCAATGATCAAAACTGCCTGTTCTGCTACTAATACCCTGAGAAACACAAACTGGTCTATAACATGAACTAGTGAATACTTGTACACAAACTAAACTCATATTCAAAAAATTCAGATCTTCCCTATTTCGGTGGTATATTGGAATGCCTATTTTGGTTAAAAATAACCCCAGTTATGGCCATTTGAAAATCAAGCCTACATGAAATGTCTGATCTACAACTCATTTAAATTTTAAATTTTTCAAAAATTTAAATCAACCTAAAATTCAGACTTTATATTAAATGCCCTTTTGAATTTTAAAACTTCTGACGAGACATGCTCTTTGAAAAATAATTTTAAATTATTTTTAAAACTTCTCAAATTTTTTCTCTATCCTTCAAATCTGGGGTCAATCCAAGTTTGACCAATGCCATGTGTCAATCTGTAATTGGCCCACCTGACTGCCACATCACTACCCTACTCCTGAGCACCACATCACCATGTGTGAGACCCACTGCCATGTGGCAGTGTCTCGCATTCCTACAATTCTTAATGATCGTGCAACTTCATATTGTGGAATTGCACTCACCATTAGATCGTGACACGTGTCCCGATCTAGTTAATTCTTGCCTGAACTTGTTCTACAATGACACCTCACCATGTGCAAACATGTCACAATCTGGTCGATTCTCACCTAAACTTGTTTTACAATGACACCTCACCACATGCGAGACTCGCTGCCATGTGGTGGTGTCTCGCATTTTCTAAACCTCGTGCTACTCCATCTTGCAGGGATGCACTCTCCACTCATCTCGCCACATGGAATCATCCCCTTACATCGAGCCATGTCATCGCTGATGTATTTTCCTTCAAAATAGTGATGTCTACTATCTCCTGCTGATGCCATCTGTTGGGCCCTCTGCACAAGCTTGAGCTTCCAAAAGCCACTAGTCTTTTAAGACAAGTTATAGGTAGTATGATGTTATATTTAAATAACTAAAAAGGCTCCCACATGAGCAATCTGGGATAATGGCCTTTTAACTATTCTCATGCTCTCCTTTGATCTGCGGCTTCCTTTTACAATTCGTGGCTTTCTTTAGATGGTAGTCTCTCTTTAACAAGGCGTGATCTCTCAAACATGGTGGCTTTTACTTGTTTTATGCATGTAGATCTGATTGAATCTACAACAACTCTCCTTTTTACCATGCATGGTCTGTGGGTTTCTCATTTTCAATGCCTAGTCCCTCTGTCTGTAAGTCACTTTGATAAGTGGTGGGGATGCCAAAGAATCACTTATGTGTTGCCTCTTCCTCCTGTGATGCTCACCCTTCAATGTGCCTCTTCTTTACAATGTGTCTACATCTTCTTTATGCATGCATTCCTTTAAAAGGGCGTGGGCTTTTCTTTTTATTGGCTGCTACAATTTAAATTGGGTGCCTTTTCAATCAGCATGGAGTTCTTTGTCAAATGTGAGCTGTAGGCTTCATTTTTCCTTGGCACCTCCTTGCATGAGCTCTTCCTTCTTAAAACAAATGGCGCAGGGCTTTTTAGTTTTAATGCATTAGCTAGCTCCCTTTAACCTACGTGAGATGCTTTTCATTTTATTTGAGCTGTGGGCATTCTTTGTGCAAGCTTTGACTGCGTATTCTCTTCTTGCCAATGCGTGGGTGACCAGCGGCTTGCCTTTGATAACTAGTGCTGACCTCTCTTTCAAAATGCCTATGATTGCTTTTAACATTGGGCTTGTTCCTACTACAAATTCTCTTTTAAAACATGAACAACTGCCCCTTTTATATTTTTTCCTTTTAATATCTTTGCATGGCGTTGATACTTTTATTTGCTGTTGTTGTTCCCTGCATGTTTCCATTGCTGAGGCTCCATTGACTTTTCTCAGGCATGAATCTGATCTTTGGCATTTTTTTTTGAACCTGCGGTTGTTATTGTTCTTTGTCTTCATGCTGCTACTCCAACAACCACCCTTTGTTTCTTTAATGTCAATTTCAATTCTTTCTTTGACCTTGCGGCTCCTTCCAATGTTTGTCTTTATTTGCAATTGGCTTCCTTTCTTTGAATATGGATTCTTCATTGGCTTATTGACTCATATAATTCCAAATTCAATCTGCTAAACTGGAGCACTTGGCTTTAATGATGAATGGAAATCTTCTTCCTTTTAAACTTGGAACTGTCTTTAATAGCATGGAGTTGAGACTTATTCTTTTTAGCTACTCATCTTTGTTATTTCTTATGCATGGGCTGCTTGGTCCCTTTTTATCACTAAGCCTCCATTGACTTATAAGAAAAACAAGCATCCTATTTTCAAAAGGATAAGAAGCACCTTACATAATCAAATGTATGAAGGCTAATCAAATCTATCTAGTACTTTAGAAAACTAGGCCAATACGAGACAACTAAGTTTATTCCTTAAACTGTCGAATTCTATTACATGCCCAAGACTTGGAGTCTAGATTATAAATGCAAATATATTATAGTTATGGAGACTTTGGAATACCAAATTCAAATCAAGTGGCTCAAAGCTAGTCATATCATAGGTGACTTCTCCCACTTCATATTTTAAAAAGAATCATCAATGAAACTCTTCAGTATGCCAAACTATGTGGTATGCTTCAAAGCCCCTAAGTCTTAGAACAATATTCTCAATGCTCTGACCTTTGAGAGCCTTAAAATCTAGCTCTAGGCCATGTCTTCAAGTATGTGATAAATGAGGCTTGAAACAAGTCAGTAGTTAGCAATTTAATCATCAAAACATCCAAACTTGAGCCTTCTGAACACACAAATTTCCCTATGCTTTTAGGTTTTTTCATTTACTTCTTGGTATTCCTCTCACAGTTCCAAAGAATGTACTTTAGAACAATTATCTAGATCCACTTTCTTCAGATGTATAGTACCCATGAGTAAGATGCCCACCAAAAGGGATGTCAAGCCCATTATTTGAGCAATGTGATGAAATTAGTCGGGCCCCAAAGTGGGTCTGGCTAAAAAAAAGTTCATTTTCGAACAACTGAAGTGCGAAATGATCCAAAAATCACCTTAAACTAATTAGAAAAAAGTTCAATTACTGAAAACAACTTTTAAAACTCATTTTACCAGTTATCTACAAACTATGAATTTGGTGCTAGGAGGTCCTTTTACTGGCTTTAAAAACTGTCCCGTACACCTGACCGGGCTCTGAAAACTGGCACACTGAATCTCTATTTTGCATTCTTACACCATGTCAAATCTTGTCTAATGAAAAATTCGATGTCAAAAGATATTGACAAACAAAGTTGACTTCTCAGAACTACTTGCAATAAAACATGTCAAAAAATACTAAATTGCATTCAGAATCGGCTTAAGAAACTAGGTAAACTTACACTTGGGAAAAAAAAAATTGGGGCATTGGTTCTTTGTCATGTTGACAGTATAAATTTGTGATTTGGGCTCATGATGAATAACTAGGTACAAATGGCAAGTGGTCAAAGTGCGCTACTCAAAATTTGCAAACTGGAAACACTGATAGAAAATATTTTTTGCGAATGGAATTGACCTGGGAAAGTGTGCAAATGGATTCATCAAGATTTAAAAATTGACACACTCAAAGTGTTTTCAGAGGAAAACACAAGGGTACAATCCATTTGATCTCGCCAATCATGGATCTCAAGTTATAATGTCTCAAACAGAGGTCCTGACAAATCTGTAAATGCTAACACTAGTAAAAGATATAAATTGTGCTTGGAATCGTGCTTGAAAACTGATCAAACGGATTCATCATGAGCTAAAATTTTAAACATAACAAGTCTCTGATATCTAAAATGCAACGCAAAAGGAAAATTATCATTTTGGTCAACTAGGTCAAAATTATAGCACATCAAACAGGGCTTTTGAGAATTCAGAATTAATTGCAAAAGCATGAAAATAGTAACTGACCAACTTTGAGGGATTCAAGACCTAGTCAAACAAACTCAAAATGACTCAAAATATAAAACATAGGTTATCAGGTATGGATATTAGATACTCCCAAAGTGGCGAGTCATGATACAATTTTGGGTGTGAGATATTCATATGCAAACAGGGCCTCCTGTCACTATTTGACACTTGCATATATGACACTGGCTCAAAACAAGACTTCACGAAATGGCTCGAAATGGTGATTTACCAACATGGAACAAGTGGACAGGCTGAATAGAAGGTTCTAGAAGCATTGAACACCTCTTAGGCCTCAAACTGATAGCCGGGTACATATGCATTTAAAAGTGCTTGTAGGGCTCAATTTCTCAATGATGCTCAAAATTTACACTACAATTTTGAGTGCCAACACTTCCAAGTATAGTAAAGCTTTATGATCAACATACAAAAAAAACTCTTTAGGAATCAAATAATGTATCCACTTTTTCAATGCTTGGATAATAGCATAAAATTATTGATCATACACATAATTCTTCCTTTTGGCATCATTCAACTTTTCACTAAAGAAAGCAACATGCTTACCTTATTGACTTAATACAAGTCCTATTGCATAATCACTTGCATCACATTCAACTTGAAATAGCTTACTGAAATTAGGCAAAGTCAATACAAGTAACTTAGCAACCTTTGTTTCAAATTCTCAAAACTCTTATCAGCTCCATATGTTTATTTGAATTCCTTTTTATCTGCCCTCATTGTCTCAATCATAGAATTTCTGTAAAAACTAGCCAAAATATGAAAAGATCTTACCTCACCCACATAATTAGGTGTAGGCCACTCCAAAATTGCTCTAACTTTCTCAAGATCCATCGTCAAACTAGAAGCTTAAATCACAAATCCAAAACAGACAATCTCCTCTTGCATAAAAGAACACTTTTTCAGATTAATCATCAAATTTTCCTCTTTCAACCTTTTCAATACTTGTCTAATATGCTCAAGACATTCTTCCTTATTCTTACTGAATATTAGATTGTCATCCAAATATATAATCACAAACTTACCCAAGAATATTTTTAGAACTTCATTCATCAACCTCATGAAGGTACTAGACGCATGAGTCAAACCAAAAGGCATAATCAACCATTCATACAAACCATATTTTTTCTTGAAAATAGTCTCTCATTCATTGCCTTCTCTAATTTTTATTTGATGATAGCCACTCTTAAAGTCAATCTTGGAAAAATACTTTTCTTCACTCAAACAATCCATAATGTCATCCATCCTTGGCATAGGAAACCTATATTTCATTGTAAACTTATTAGTAGCTCTGGAATCAATACACATTCTTCACTATCCATTCTTTTTGGTACTAATACAGTAGCTACAACACATGGACTCAAATTTTCTCTAATTAATCCCTTCTATAGAAATTCATGCACTTGTCTATTAAGTTTATCATTCTCTATAGGTGTCAATCTATATGGTGCTTTGTTTGGAAAACTAACTCTAGGAATTAGATCTATATAATGACTTATACTTATTACTGGTAGTAAACCATCAATAATATCCTCAACAACAATATCTTTATACTCATTCATCAATTCTGCAATTTCTTCTAGTGCTCGGCTACTGCTATCTGCTATTACTCTATCATTACCAACTTCTGCTATCACTCAACCATTACTACCGACACTCAGTCCTCTAGGAACTATAGAAAAACAAACTTGATTCTCCTTCACTTCTTTTTTTCAATTTCTTTCCATTAACCATGCAAACCTTTATTGTAGTACAACTAAGCTCATCTAGATTTTCAATCAAAGGCAACAATGTTTTCTTCTTCCCATTTAGCCAAAGAGTATATTGATTCAATTTTCTATCATATTGATGCAGGAGCATCCAGTGGTGTAAG
The DNA here is from genome assembly GCA_028749045.1 of Cupressus sempervirens. Classification (NCBI taxonomy): domain Eukaryota; kingdom Viridiplantae; phylum Streptophyta; class Pinopsida; order Cupressales; family Cupressaceae; genus Cupressus; species Cupressus sempervirens. The sequence goes on from CM053784.1 coordinate 628,220,190, forward strand.
GGCAATCCTATATCACCTAAAAATATTCTTAAAGATAGTTTCTATTTAATGTGTATTCATTTCTAGGTACCCATTTGGGTCAAATAAAGGTTCCAACTCTCACAGTTCCACGATTAGTTTTCTAGGTTAGAGTTTTAGTAGTTTTTAAGCACCTTGGGATACATGTAAATGTAGAAAAATAGTTATTTTATAATTGAGACAAAATTATGATGAGTTAGAGGGTGTAATTTGGAGTGATGATTGTAGTTGTAATTTAAAATACTCTAGAAAAGGAATTAGGTCAAAAGACTTTACAATTAGAAAGTTATTGCAGTTTTAATTTTCTTGGAGACCTCCTAAGAACGCTTCAAAGTCAGATATGGGGCACTAAATGGCCTTGTATAGGGACAAAAAATGGGATATGAGTAAAATTGGTCTATATGCCTATAGAGTTCTTTAAGAGCTTTCCAGAAATGTAAATAGTTTGTCAATTGGAGTTACAGTTCAAAAGTTATGCCTCTCGGAAGTTGGACTACCATTTCTGGATTCTTCTAATTTTACACTGACTTCTAACATGATTTTTGTAACCTTCTATTTTGGTGGTGGATACCAACTAGCATATTCTAGAATGTATTCCTAACACTAAGCCATTTGAGGGTTATTTAAGAACATTTCTGGCATTGTAAAGATAGTTCTTAATGGAGTTAGAGAGAAGGTACTGTGTGGAGGATTTCTTTCTCCATAATCATACTATTGTAAGCCCATATGGCATTTTTCATTGATAATAATATTTCCCTTTCCTCATGTGTGTTCATTCTAGTCTTTGGTTGTGTCTCTATCACATATACAACATATCTATCATATTGCCAAGGTCTACTAGACAAAATATGACAACAATCCATAGGCATAATATCACACAAAACTTCATGAAAATAATTTCCAATCTTGAACTTTACAACACACTGCTCACTTACCAATATCTTATGCTCATCTACGATCCATGAAAAATGATAAGTTTTGGTATGTTTTAGCCTCTGTAACTGCAAATTTGTAACCAATGCTTCCAATGCCAAATTGGTTGAATTTCCACTATCAATGATCACCTTGCAGCATTTACTAGCCATCTTACATCTGGTCTTGAAAAGACTTCTTCTCAAAATAGGTTCCTCATCACTTCCCTTATTAGATAAGGTTGTTCTCACCATTAGATTTTCACTAGCCTCAGGTCCTCTTGGTGAAAAATCAAAGTCTTCTTGAATCACACCATTTCTATTATTCTGCCCACTTTTTGATGATCTACATTCAAAAGATCTATGTCCTTCTTTACCACATCTAAAAATATTACCACTAAAATGACCTCTAGGATAAGAATTACCTCTTCCTTGGTAAGATCTAGTACCTCTTGATAGGGAAACATTGGGGAAGATAATAAGAGGAGAATTAACAATTTTATGATGAAATTTGACTGGTCTATACATGTCAATCTAAGAACATAAGCTTGTGAAAGGTGTCTAAGAAGTATGCTATCAAGGGATGCTAGTTGTGAAATTAGGAATTATGAATGTAGCTACAACATGTGAAGAAAATATATGAAGGACTAAATGAATCCTAGTGATAGGAACTATCACATCTTGGCGACAAGAACATCAAAAACAAAAACAAACATTGACAACTATGAGGATAATGAATGTAACAAATCACAAAATCAACTAGTTTAGAGGAAACAATACCAACACCAGGCATATAATTAATCTAATATAATAGTTTACTAATATGAATATGATATTTCTATATTTATTTCTCTTAATATGATAGATAATTCAAAAGATGCTAGTCATTATTAATAATTTGTAACAAGAACGTGATAATATTTTTACCCAGCTATGATATTAATCTACCTGAAAAACAATTTATGAAAACTAACAATTGAAATGAAGGAAAATATTATTCTATTAACAAACTCAAAAAAACCAAATGTAAGCTACTAAAATCACCAGCATTCTTTAGAGTGGGCCCTTCCTCCTTAGTTTTTTGAGTGATGAAATTCAAATGGTTCTTCCTCAAGAAATTTCAATCATGCAATGTTTATATTATTGATCAAATTTTTTTTTTGCATTCTTTGATATTACATAGTGCATATATTTATATGTGTTTAGCTTACAAATATAGCACCAAACAAAATGATTTTGTTTTGCTAAAAACTAGGGAATATGAGGATACGTACAAACTGTTAGTCTCAAAATAGTTTTTGACACTTGAGTGCCAACACACTTAATCACTTTCTACATTGGAGCCGAGTGCGCTACATATGCCGAGCCACAACATGAGCCGAGTTAGGAAACCCAATAGGTGCTAAGTAGCCTTTAGGTGCCGAGTGAAGATCAGGTGCCAAGTGAAGATTAAGTGCTCAATGACTTTTGGTGCCGAGCATGATACAAGTGCCGAGTGACATTTGAGTGTCGAGTCATAGATGATGCCGAGCAATACAGAAATGCAACAAGTGTTGAGTAAGATAATTTAATATAAGTGTCAAGCATCAGAGATCGGTAAGTGTCGAGCAACATAGAATGCACATATGAGTTTGTAACATTACAAATTCAGATGTAAACCATTTTTATGGCTGACATATGGTGAATCTTGAAGGATTAAAAGATAAGATAGAATCTTTTGTTTTTCCCATGCAATCAACATGCATCCTATAAGAAAAATGGAGAAGGCATGCAACCAATTGTTAATATGCAGGGAATGAGCAGGAAGTAGAGATTCAATATGGATCGTAGATCCATACCTAACCCTAAGTCTTTGAATGTCTTTATAAGGAAGACAAAATCACATTGAACCCTATGGTGGATGGACCAGGGTGTTTAGGGAAAATTAATTCTCAAAGTAAAAAGTATCAAATCATAGAGGATCAAGATTAGAAAAAGAAGATCAAGTTCCTGTATTCAGCAATTGAAAGATTGTAATCTATCAGGTTTATTTTACCTAAAACTCTCCAGCAATTGTATTAGAAAGAAAATCCTATGGTAATAGGTTAGCTTAGCAGCTATTTTGTAAATCCTATAAATAGGTGATGAAATCTTTTAGCAGGGTAACACTTCTTGTAAAGTGTTTGAAATCCTTTAACTAGGTCACTATTGATACAGTGTAAAGCCTTTAACAGGGCAAACCATCAGAAGTGGTTAAACCTTATTGCTGTAATAAATTTTGTGGGTATCATCCCCACCCCAGTTTTACCTTCTTATTCCTCGAGGGTTTCTGGGTTACCAAAATCTCAAGTGTTATGTGGTGATGATTGTAGACACCTAAAAATCCTTTAGAAAATAAAGTATTTTATTTTCTGAAAAAGTCCTGATGACATCATCATTTATTAATTAATTAATTAATTAATTTTTATGCCATTAAATCCCTTTATCTTAATTAAAAATATTTATTTAAGGAATCCTCTCCCAAGTCATTTTAACACAATCCATTAAGTAAAGTCATAATGCCATTTTAAGAAGCCATTTTACATCAAAACCATACACCCACACCCAAATTCCAACTCCATTTGAAGCCCTTTTTGAAGCATAAGCTTGAGCATACATCTTATCTATTTAGACAAAGCTACTCAACAAGAGAGCTTCTCATTGAGAGAGCCCATTAATAGCTCATATTCTCAATTGAGAGCTCATCTTAGTCTATCTTGAAGTTTATGAATTTTGTTTAGTTTGTAGAAGCTTTATTTAAATTTGGTTTCTATTAGCATACTAACATTGCTCATATACATTTTGGCATGCCCAGTGGGACCCCGCATGGGTCATCTTCATTAGCTTTTTTAGTCAAGTTTTGTATGTCATTTGCTAATTTTGGCTAATTTTGCTTGTTTATGTGATTGGTAGGATTGTATAAATTGGTTTTGTAGGTCCACATGAGCATGAAGAAGACAAAGGAACTCATAGTCTATCTCATAGTGTTTGCAGATTTTTCAAGCTTATAGTTGGACAAAGCACTTGGATTTTTTCTTCCCCTTCTTGTCTACATTCTTCTTATTCCATCTACTTCTTCTTCTTCTTCTTGTGGGAGATCTTGGCCATTTTTTTTTTTAAGGAAGCAAAATCATACACACTTCTTTTTAGTGCTTAAAATGAACCCCAAAATCATACTTAAATCCATTAAAAACTAAAAATTTCCCAAAAAAAAAAAATCTTTTAACAAGTGAAATTAAACCAATCCAATCATTTGCATCCTTGCAACATCAAGGTTTTAGATGCATTCATGCAAAGTTAGGCACACTTCATTTTTGGAAATTTAAAAAGAACTTCAAGTTTCCATTTCAAAAGGTTCAAAATCAACACTAAGTGCACACTAAAATCTAAATCAAACTCAAAGCATCAATCAAGGATAAAATGAACCTCATTTGCAAATATTTTAAAGTTCTTTTAAAAATCTCATGAAAACTAAGAGTCCTAAATGGTTGCCAAAATTGTCCTAAAAAGCTTTGTTATTTGTTCCAAACAAATGTCTTGTTGCAAAATCTTGAATGGTTCTTGTTGGTCTGACTTTTTCTGCAGTAAAAAATTTTTCAGTTAAACCATAGAAAGGTCAGGTGATCTATGTCTAAATGAAGTATAAGGTTTTGGATAAACCATCTGTGAGAAATATCCGCCTTGTAAGCCTTACATTCATCTCTATTTATGAAAGGTCGGGCGCGAAAATTTTCAAATTTCAAAAGAAGCGAATATGCTTCCGTATTCCTTTCCCTCTCTCCCGGGTTACCTTTCTAACTGTTTGTCCCAACCGTCAGATCTAATTAGATCTACCGCTGGCGTTATCTCGCTATTGAAAGTTGCATGCTCATTAAGTATAGCGAGATAGCGAGTGCCGAGTTTTTTTTTTAAAGCGGTGGGACCATGAAGTGAACGTGCGGCGATCGAAGATTTGCTATTTAATTGCTTTATTGTGCAGGTACACTTAGCAATTCGCCATAAAATAGGGGGAAAAGGACCCACTAGAATATCTGACATCAGAGCCGGAATGTTGATATTTTTCCGGAAGTACCGCCACCTCGCTATCGGAAAATTCAGGCACTTCACCGTTAGCGAAGTAGCGAGGCCACGTGAAAATCTTAAAATGATGACATTGCATCTTGCTTGTGTCATAATTACACCAGGTGGCATGACCTGTCGTAAATACTGTTGTCAGAATCAGTTTTAATTAAACAGAAGTAATTACCGGGTACCCCCTTGTTTTTTCCGGCACGAAATCCTTTAAAGTGCCGAAGCTCGCTACCTTGCTATCGGAAAATTGAGGTTCTTCACCGTTAGCGAGTTACCGAGGGCCCGTAAAGTGGTAAAAGATCGGCAAGATCTATGATGACGTGTAATGACAGGTGACTGATAAAATTTGACATGTGCTAGCTGTGCAGAGATCCGATTCTCATTAATGCTTACCTGACTAAATGTACAAGAAATCTGGAACGTCAGTTTGAAGTGAATCAACGGAGCTCGCTATCTTGTTATGAAGAGTTGCAAGGAAGATAATTATAGCGACATAGCGAGATGGGCCCACCGCCTTCTTTCTTAAGAAGCCCTGTAGCGTATCTTTCGATCATTTCTTGATCCGATCAACGGTTGTCGCTGCCTCGTTATGGAAAGGTGCTTGTTCTTTATGCATAACGAAGTAGCGACATGCTGACACGTGTTCTCCGTCGTCAGTGGGTTTAAAGGTAAGCGCCATCAAAAGAAAGAATTATGTACATGGCAAGCTCTCATTGGGTAATATGACTGACATGGCGAGTGTAACTCCTAGTTGTTCTCTTTGTACCGCATGATCGTAGGATCTTTGAAGATCAACGGCGCAGTTTTAAATTAAAAATGTAGTGCCACTCTCTGTATTAATTAGACAAGAAAGCTTCGTCCGTGAGAAAAAACAGAGTATAATACAGAGAGATTGCATCAGTTTCATTTCACGCGAGAAAATATTTGAAGCCATTCCTGTGCAGAAGCTATTACTGAAAGAAAAGCGTGCCAAGGTTGATAAGAAATTGTCAAGTTATCTGTTCGCTGAAATTTTGCAGGAATTCAAAGGAAAATTGAGACAGAATTCAAGTAAGTAAAACTGCCATCATCTTTGTGAGCTTTTAAGTTTTAAAGAGGATAGCTCAAGATGCCTCCTAAGAAGGGATTTACAGGAGCAGTAAACTACCTAGATAGAAATGTGCATGATGATCTACTTGAGTTACTCCCTGAGTCCACTGTAGAAACGGTGCAAGTTAAGAGGTTGACCTCACTCAATCCTAGGCTTAGGGTAGCTGATGGATTGTATGATAAGGGTAATTGGGTCCGGGATGCTCAAACTGCTCAGACTGGTTTGAGTTTATTCAAGAAATGGTTTGCAGAGAGAAAGTTATATGCCCCTCATGCCAACATTTGGAATTTTGATCTTGGGAAGCTTGTTGTTCCCAGCGTGTTCATGGATTTTGACCTGCTTGAAGCCATAGCAAAAAACTATGACCAAGCCACTAAGGTAGTGAGGAGAATAGATGGTGAGGCTTTAGTTACCATCAGTCCCGAGGAGATTAGGAAGGTATTCAGTCTGGGACCCCTCACCATGTATCATGTGCCCATTAATCTGACAGATTTAGAAAAGTAATATATATCCAAGAGGGATGTAGTTAGACAGGGTGCACTGAAAGCCCACATAGGCCGAATTGGAGGCCTCCCAACCATAACATCATCTTCTAAAGAGCCCTTCAAGAAATCATGTTTTAATGCCAGGGCAGTGGAGATATATAGGACCCTGTGCAGAGTCTTCGGAGAGGGCGAAGAAGATTTTATTCCGGTGAGCTTCATGTATATGATCACCCAAATCTCTTCTTTTGGTGTGGAAATAATTTTTTATTTTGCATCTTACTTGGCAAATGAGATCCATCATGGATTGGTGGGGATTGCACAGGGCAAGGTGGAAAAGGTTTGGGGTCAGTATTCCTTACTGATGCATATGTTTCTTTTTAAAGGGGCCACTTATTTTGGTAAAGAAATGGTTTTAAATAGAGAACAAGAAGGGGAAGCACTACCAGTCCAATTATGGAGTGCAGACATGACCTGGGAAGCAGAAAATGCTAGCTTCGTCAGATTTGATAGGCACTTTGCCTCCAAACTAAGGTGCCTCTTATTGAGTGACAATCCCAGAATCCCTAAGGCATTAATGCACCTTATCAGGCCTATGGACAAAACCCACAATCTGAAGGTTTCACATAATTGGGGAGATATTATCCCATATTCAGTCTCAACAGTCATCAGGGTCTATGGTTTCAAAGGAACACCCCATGTGTTACCCTATCAGGTACCCTTGAAGGTAGGGATAGCTGAATTTTTGTGGCAGTTAGGAGGAGTGGAGGAGGCCTTTTTGCACAAAAGGGGGACAGGATCAATTTTTCCTACTTGTACTATAGCCCACCAATTTGTGATAACTAAAGAAGGGTGGGCCTTTCTCCATAAATTTTTGGATCAATACAAAATGGCAGTGTCTCACTCTCATTTTTGTGATGCAGAAGGTTTCTTTAACTCTGCCCTTAGATTGAGAATCAAGCTGCGTCCAGTCCAGCATGAATTCTATTTTCCAGAAGATGTAATAAGAAATGAATATTCTCTCCATGAGCAAGAAATAAAGAAAGAAAAATGGAGAGTCTATTCAAAAGTTTTGGAATTCATTAATTGTTTTGATAAAAATTTCAGTCCTCTTAGTAATGCTGCAAACAATGCAGACAAAGTACATAAACTCATGAGCAATTTCTCTGAGATAATGGAGGTAATGAATGAGAAGAAACAGCATTTTATTAATTCTTTTCCAGATAAAGCCAGAGAAATTATGAGAAAGTTGGGTTTCACTCCCAACATTGGAGTAGGTCCACTGGTGGTACGGAAGAAAACAGGGTATACTATTGTCTGACAGCAGGTGCCCATTGTGCATAAAGAAAAACAGATTGTTGGATCTTCCAGCACTGTCCTAGAAGAAAGACCCCCTGAACCTTCCCCCAAAAGAAGAAGAATAATAAGGGAGGAAGAATCCCCTGATGAAAGTGGCTCACCTTCTCAAACCCCAATGAGAGTGGAGGAAGAACAACTCACCAGTGAGCAATTTGAACAAATGGGGTCACAAGGAGAAATTTTTGTTACACAAGCAGAGATTGATGAAGGCAACCCTCAGGAAACCCCTGTACCAAGTTTTGAATTAACTACAGCAGATTTCAGAGGAAGGGAATTGGACCCTGTTTTGGAACAAGCCAGTCAGCATTTTTTGTCTGATAACAATTTTGTAAGATCTAGAGCTTTCCATCAGTTTGCGTGGAGAGTAAACATGCACATTTTTGAGCAAAGGTGCAATAATATGAGAACAGAACATCCAGAAATGGATGAGACCTCCATTCAAAATACAATAAAGGAACAAATGGTTCAAGAGTTCCAAAATATAACCCCTGATGAGGGAAGACAGATGGTAAAAAATGCTAATGTTTTATTATTGCCCAATTGGGACATTGCTGACGCATTAGTTTTTAATTCTGTTTCAAATAATTTAAGACTCCAGGATCCGAATAAAGAGGAATTCTTGGGTACAGCATTCAGCAATGATCAAGCTGCCCTTATTATGTGGTCCCTGAGAAGAGGATCCAGAGTTACTTCATCACAGCCTGATGACTCAGGATTGACAGGGAGTATCATTGTAAGAAGAGTTGCTGACACTTCAAATGTACAGGCAGCCCACATGAATGTGGATTATTCTAAATTTGCCCTGGCTACTGCGGAAAGAGAAGAGAGGGAAATGATGGATATGCAAAATAAATATGAAGTAGTGGTGGAAGCATATAATCAAGAGGTGAAGAGGAGAATTGAGTTAGAAAACAGGATATCTCAACTGGAAAAGGTACTTGGAAAGAGAAAAGTGGGAGAATCCAGTACATTGAGAATTGCATATCCCCCACAGTCATCTGTGGGATTAACCCCTATTATTGAGATACCTGACACCCCTGAAAGACCCCAATTCTATACTGCAGAGGAATTTGAAGCAGAAAAAACCAAATTACATGAGTGGCAGATAGAATTTAGAAATCAGCAGGAAGAAAAATGGAAGCAGGGTGTGACATACTTGAGGGATAAAATACAATGGTCAGATTTTTATGACCAGCTGACCAGGATTGTAACCCTCATAGATGAGTTAAATAAAGGAAAGAATGGACTAGACTCCCTTGCACAGAAGTGGAGACAGAGGAATAATGATGTCACGATTGTTTGTATCTCTGCAGTTCAAATGCCTTACCATCAGGTTGAAAGAATTTTTGATTTATTAAATCAATTAGATAATTTTGAAAATAAAAGAGATTCTTTACAGAGGAAATTGACACTCTGTTTTTCAAGATATCTTGCCAAGAAATTCACCCTATTTCCTTGTGCCTTAGAATCTGTTGATACAGTAAAGGAAAAGGACAAATGGAAAAAGGAAATGGATGAATTATTTGATAATAGAATAACAAACATCATCAGTGAAACTGGCTATTGGTTTTGGGCAAAGACAAATGAAGAGCTGGTAAAAATACAACTGTATTATGCTGATATAAGAAAAGAATTCGATGAATTAGAAGAAAATGCCAATTCTTTAATAAAGATACAAAGAGAAACCCTAAGTTTTGATTGGCCAGATGATGATACTTTCAACAGATGGAAAGATCAGTTTAGTGAACAGATGTCAGGAGAAGATGACGAGGAAGATGTAAGAGTAATTGTTACTCTTGTAGTCAGCAATGATGACATAGAAAATCCCCAGGTTAAAGTGATTTTACATGTAACAGAAGATGATACATCACTTGCAGACCTTATGGGTATGTACTCTGAAGATGAAGAATGATTGCGAGAACAGACCATAACAACCAAGAAGCATAACAGAAAGGGACCCGCCAAGAAATGCTGTTGTAATCAACCGTTCTGTTATTCTTGTTTTTTGTTTTTCAAAAGAAGGACACCTGTCACCTACTGTAGCCTGAAGCTTGTTGCATCTCACATTATTTAAGTGAGATCCCAAGGCTAAAGAAGGGTCCGAATTTGGTTTTCACTAAGTGTTGTGCTTAGTTCCTTTTTGGTCCAAACATTTTTGGAAAGAAATTTATAGTATGCTTTTTTCTATCAAAATCTCTGAGAGATGGATGAATGTAAAAAGGACTGTGCTTCTTCTCTGAAGGTTTTTCTGGGTTTTTTGTAAAGGATATATCATTTTCAAAGGAAATGAATACAAGTTATGAACTGTCCCCATATCTGTTCTTCTCTGAATTTTGTCTCCTTTTTAATACTGAGTTACCTTGATGTTGTGTGAGTAAAAGCTTATGCAATTGATTGCATTTTAGTAAGACTGTACATCCATTTGTTATTGCTGTTAATTCAATGAATTAAGTAAAGGCTTTGATAAATGTGATGAGGTTGCTTGGGTGTTGATAAGGATTCTTGAATGATGAATTCTGGTAAGAATTGCTGATGAAAATTCGTTGCAAGGCAACAAATTAGATCTAAGAATTTACTTGACTCTGAATTCCCAATGGATTAGGCACTGATCAAGAGTATTTCAGCCAAAAGAGAAGTATATTATAACTAGCTTTTTCAAAATACATCATAAAATCAATTTTCATTTATCTTTCCTGTAAGATTTTCAAAGTTGGCCAGCACTTGCCTGCCTAGATTGTTTTAGCTTCATTTAGCCATTGTTGTTGGAAACATCTGCAGAGCTATAGAAGATTTCTTGGCCATATCTGTTCAAGGGATGTGTTTATTAGTTATTTACTTATATGTTTAAGGATTTAGAGATGAGAATCAAAATGAAACTAAGGATAATTCTCATACAATTATTCCACCTTTGAACCATCCCCGGGTGCACCCGCCCTGGTTTTACAGAGCCAAAAGAGTAGAAAACCGTCTAAGGTTTTATTGAAGTTGGGTCCTAATACTTTGCATATGCAAGTGATAATGAGAATTGGCTATTCTTTAGGTTGTGTATGTACTGATATCTAGGTACTAAGCCTTTTGTCACCTAGTAGTTTTAGTACTGTTAACATCAAAACAAAAACACCAATAGTTCTTAGGTTTTTCATGCATCAAAACAATCTAGGAATATCATTTTTGGGCTTAAAATATGCAAACTAGAACACAAAATCTTGAATGAAGACCAAAGTCCAAAGAGTCATTTTCACTTTTGAATCCAAAACAATCTTGAATGATCTAAGGTTAAAACAAAGAACTTCAAAGTTCTTAAAACAACACACAAAATCTCAATCTTGAATGCTCAAAGGAAAAAACTTGAATGTTTAACCACTTGTCTTTGAATGCATGTTGCTAAAATCACTCTTGAGTGCCATGGATTAAAGTCAAGTTTGTTTTTTTTATGAATGCATGATTAAAACAACAAATCCAATCTTGAATGCCATAGATCAAATAATCATCTTTTGGGGCATAAAAATAATCCACATTTTTGAAATCTTCTAAGTTATAAAAACTAATAAAGACGCTTTGAGTAAGTTTGTAGTTGGACTCACCATCTTTAATCACCCATCAATTTAACCATTGGTTGCAATCTCAGCGCCATCTATGGGGATGGGTCTACCTAAGAGGGTGTTAAGTGCTCCACAAAGATCAAACTTCACTTACTTGTGTTTTTATTAGTTTTTCTAACTTAGAAAATTCCTTGAATGCACATTAGGCTCGCTAATGCTTCATTTGGACATTAAAATTGAACAAACTCTTGATGTGGAGGGCCTCCGGGCGTGCGCTTGAAATCGAATCTCACACACCTTTTTTTTGGGCTTAAAATAAACTCACACTCAATCTTGAATGCCTTAAAGAAAAATTAATCGATACTTGACGTGGAGGGCCTCCGGGTGCGCGAGTTTTCTTTTGTTGACCCTAACTCTTCTTCTTGTTTGCATTCTTCGATCGATTTTCTTTTGTTGGCGCTTCAAGTTGGAATTGAACATTGTCTCTTAAACATGAGTGCTTGCAAGGTCTAGATTAGCACACATAAGAGTCAGTTGGTAAAAGAACAAGCGTGTTTTTTTTTTTAGCCCAAGGTCATCCAAGTCTTCTCTCCCCTTGTCATCTTTTGAGGCCATCTTGGGTGCATAAGATTAGGATCCAAAACCTTGTTTCTTTTTAGGAGGCCTGCTTGGGGATTTCATCACCCCTTGGACGACCTCAACTCCCACATTTCGGCATAGTATAAAAATCGGGAGGTGAATCTAAAGACACCTCTCTTGGGATCAAAATTTTGTCACTCGGGCTAAGCCTCAAGGAACTTTATACCCTTGAGAAGTGAAAGAGGAGAAGTGGGTTACCGCTCCTCTCAGCTGTGTGACATCTTTTTGGTTTCATCTACAGATTTGGGCCTCACGTACCTTGCGTATATCGAGGACTCCCTAGCTAGAAGAAATTTCATCCTTGTAGAAAGCTTCCTAGGATGTTGGTGTGTTTGACGTGCTTGCTCAAAACTTTTGTTTGCTTATTTGTTCATAGCTTTTGAACAAATGTTTGCCAACTTTGGTCAAAATCCCAAAAAAGAAGAAATCTCCCAGCTCAAGGCATACTTAGCGTAGTCACTGCCTTATTAGAAAATCATCCAAGCTCCCCCGCTGCAACTGAATCTATCTAGTTCTTTGCTTTAGAACAATCCCAAATCCAAAGTCTCTCCAAATCATCCCCCCCAGCTAGCTAGCAACCCAATCCAAAATCACACCCAAGCCTTTAGAGAGTTGTTTTCATTCTGCTAGAATTTTCTATCCAATCAATCCGACCAATCCACCAGCCTCACCAAGGTTATCCCTTTGACAGAGCTTTGTCTAGGGTAATCTAGCTTTGTCACTTGTTATCCCTCATCACCTTAAGCTAAAGGTTGGGATCCAAAAGTGGTCAATCTCATGTCATGCCAATAGGATCATTAGTCTATCCTCAAGTTGACATAGCCACCACCAAATCCAGCACATAGGAAAGCAAAACTCTCACTTTTTGATAGCATACCCTTGAAGTCTTCCACCCACAAGACAGCCAAAAATCTCTAGCCAATCCTCCTTAGGTCTGTCATGCAACTTTGACTCTCCCTAGGAAATCTTTTATTAGCCAATCCAAAATCTGTGCTTAACCCAAATCCAACCATGAGCTTCCGTGTTCATCCATACGCAAGACCCCATCCCCATCAAACTCATCATCAAAGCATGAAGTACCAATCCTATCATGATGTGTTTGGTCGCATTGTCCTTGCTCCTACCACCTCCTATTCCAATGATGATGAAAATCTTGTTGACTATGACGGGTATATTGAAAGCCTTAGAAACATTCCCCCAAGCATCCCCCAAAATCCAAGAGTTATTCCAAACTATCTAGTCATGCCATCCAATATTCCAGCTTCCCCTCCATCACCCCATCAACCAAGCTTCCAATCTTCCACCCCCATCACACTAGCTATTCCTGTCAATCCACCTCCACCTTCGACACACGAGTCTCCAAGGAATCTCCTAGAGGAAATACAAGAAAAGTCGCCTCCAACAGTCAATAAGCCATGTCATCTAATCCAACCATGTGAAGTAGTTAGTGATGAAGCTTCCCCATCTATAATATCACCTCCATCTCCCATAGCTATCATCCCCATACCATCCATCAAATTGCTTAAAATCCTTCCACTTCCCGCAAGCATCAAAATCCCACCACCTGTCAAATCCATCCAAATCCTATCCACATCACCTCCAAGCATTTCCCAAATCTCTCGTAATGACCCTTATGCATCCATCTTCTACTCACCCATCTCCACTACTAAATCTCCTATCTATCCATCTGCTACCTTTGAAGAATCCATCCCTTCACCTCCTATCGCACCATCCACTCCAAACCAATCCTATCAAGATCCTGTCCAAAAGCATGTTGACATCCCCCAAAGCATAAATGAAGATATCATCGTACCATGTCTTCCATCCATAGTGCAGTCACCATCTCCTCCATCTCCAAAACCTTGAGCCATATCTCCTCCACTACAAGATATCTTGTCATCCCACTAGCTACATCAAGATCCTATCCTTCCATCTCCCCCGCTCCATGCTTCCATCTTACCACCTATCCAAGCTATTCCACCATCTATAATCTACCCTCTTGGTTCACTTACATTCATCCACGGTGGCCCTCTCTCAGCAGAAGAATTAAGAACAATATCTCCCCATTGCAATACACCTAATAAATCACTTCTACCATTTTCTACAAGCAAAAAGTTTCCTCAGCTTGTTCAAATGCTCAATCGATGGCATTATCAAGGTCAAGGTTTAGAACCACAAGAGCAAGGAATCAGAGAGCCTATTATTGCACAAAAAAATCTAGGATTTCATGGTCTTGGATATGTATCCAAAGGCTCACCATCTAAAGGTGTTGGTACACCACACCCCCAAACCAAGCCTATCTCCAAGCCCACCATGGCAGCCTCCCATCACTCCTTCAAGAAATCTTATGTCATCCCCCCTCCACCATATTTGCAACCCAAAACAACCTACCATATCCCCCCTTCATCCGCTAAATCCATTTTGGGTCCCTATGTCCCAAAATCTACCATCCTCCATCCTCCTATTAGCCATCATAAAAATCCTATTCCATCCATTCCTATGCAAGATCAACAAAGGCACACATCAGGGCACATCATCCATCATCATCCCCCTACATGCTCTTTCATATCCTCTCCATCTCATAAAGCTTCTCCTAACCATCTTCCCAAAGCTTACCACAACAATGTGAATGCCAACTTCAAAATGCATAAAGCTAAAAATCCACATCCTAGGCAATCATATGTCTATTCTAAAAGACATACTCCAAAAAGGAAAAATCCAATCAAAGAATGCAAAACAATGCAAAAGCCTATGAAAAGAAAATCCAAAACCATGTGGATCCCCAAGAAAAAAGTTGAAACCCAATGCATAATGGCATCCACCATTGCTAATCCCCCATCCCGTGACTCATGTCCCCCATCTCTTAACTCCATCTTGGGTGCCTATATCCCAAAGCACGCTTCCACAAATCCTCCATCATGCCTGCATCTACCATATATCCCCCATATGCTCTTTTCACACTCGTCCCAACTTGTGCCAATGTTGCTCTTGCAAGCATCCCCATATCATGCTCCTTTCCAACCTTTTCATCCCTCCATCTCCTACCATCAATCCCATCTAATCCAATCTATTGCATAAATCACACATTTGGTGTACCAACAACTAGCAACAAAATTGAACATTCCAACAGCCAGTGAAAAATCCCAAAAAAGCCAAAATAGCTGAAGAAAGCCAATATCATTCCAGCTAAGTCCAAAGTCAAAAAGTCAAAAAAGAAAAGAAAAATAAAGCGTCCACTGGTGAAAACTTGGCAATTCAAGCGCCTTGGACAAGTACCATGATGAAAACTTGGCAAACAAGCATCATGCGTAATCCCGCCATCCCCAGCTTAGCCTATCACCCTCATGCTTTTGGTCATCTCTTGACATCCAACTCCATCTTCCAATCTATCCACCTATCCTCCATCCTCCAGCTTCCATCTCACACCATCCACTAATCTTACGCAGCTTTAGCCAATCATCTCAGCTATCATCCATCTCCCTAGCCCCTTCAGCTTTTTCCATCCTAGCTTCAATCCTATCACATCCATCATAAGACCTCCTTCCGCATGTTATCTTCTGATTGGGGGCACTATATTCCTTGGAGATATTTTCTTGTCCATCCTCCCTTGTCATTAGTATCTAGCTCTAGGCTATCCTCATGCAAACCCAATGTCATCCCTTTATATCCATCATAATCCTAGCTATCTACCATCCTATCTAGCCATCTCATCCTGCTCCTCTAGCTATCCTTGGTCACAAAATCTCTCCTCATCATTGGATGCATCCTGCCAAATCCATAACTTTCGCTATCACCCCACCCTTAGCTTTCACATCTTGCACAACATCGAACCATCTCGCTATCCTCTCATCCTGAGCTTTTTATCCATCTGTATCATACCTATCATTGGTCTATTAGCTTGTACCATATCTTGATTAGCCCGCTTGTAAATATCTTGGTCTGTCAGCTTGTACATCCTCTTTAGCTTAGTACCGTTGTATCTATCCAACTTTCATGTTCGTTCCTCCTTGATTAGCATCTTGCACCCATCGCACAACCCTTGGTTAGCTATTCCAATGCATCCTTTAGCTAGATCTCCTATCACCAAAGTTCTATCCTTCTTAGTTCAGCTTGCCAGACGCATCACCCATCCAGATCCATCAACTTAGGTGCTCTTTGATAGATCCTTGTAGGATATAGCTTTTCTCATGTCTGATCTTGGTCCGTTAGTACCTCATCCTACCCATCTCGTTGGCAAACGGTTCTCTTTTAGATTTTTTCTTTCTTTGGATTTGGAATCTTCCCTTCTGGGTCTTGAAATATCTTTTCCAAGCAATCTTTTTGTTTCCTCCTCAAGGTTGCCACGATCTTCCATATCATGGTATGCTATGAATGGGGAAATCTGAGCATAAGGTTTTGATCAAGTCTTTTGTTTATTTTTCTTTTCTGCTTGTGGGTTACCCAGTGTCATTTCCACACTGCTTCCTCTGGGATTCATGTGTGATACTGGGGCAATCCTTGCGTGTTTGTTTTGAGTCAGTTCGTCAGTCCTCTGGATAGTTGGTGAAAAGGCCTTGATGTTCTTGGTAACCTTGGCAATTAACCAACAGTACTATAGCAAATCTAGTGCTCAACTACATGGTGGTACTTCTCTTTGAAGTATCCCCCCCGCTCAAAAAGCTTCAATGGTTTTCCTTCATCTCCATTATCCCCCATCCATATCCAGCATCCGTCTCTCCTACCCCAGCTTATGCATCAGTATCTCTTTGAATCACTCATCACCTTTAGCTTTAGGGATCCACAATCCTAGTCTTAGGGATCCACCAATCCAAATCAATCCACCAAGCCTCATCTTTCGAGATCCACAATCCTAGTTCTAGGGATCTCCAAAACCCATCTTCTGCCAATCTGACTCTTTGAAATCCTATTGCATCAGCTTTTTTAATCCTATCATCCATCTCCCTATCCTAGATTCTTTTTTATAGCGCTCCGCTCCTTCATCCTCTACAATCCCTAAGATCTTAAGCTTGCTTCCTCTTGTGCCTCTGATTCTCGCTTTATCATTCTCCCGTAGTGAGAGTTTGAGCTAACCAAACCTCTTCTCTTAAGCAAATCTGAGTCTTCTTGCTCATCTCGGATTCTTGTACTTTTCAAGAAGTCGTCAAGCCTCGCTTTCTCTCCCCACCACCTTCTTGAGGGGGCATCTCACAATCCATTCTCTCCTCTTCTGCTCTAGCCTTGGGCATCTTATTTTCTTATCTTTGATGCCATGCCACTTGTGGCATCACATCAAAGAGGGGCAAAATGTAGACACCTAAAAATCCTTTAAAAAATAAAGTATTTTTATTTTCTGAAAAAGTCCTGATGACATCATCATTTATTAATTAATTATTAATTAATTAATTAATTAATTTTTATGCCATTAAATCCCTTTATCTTAATTAAAAATATTTATTTAAGGAATCCTCTCCCAAGTCATTTTAACACATTCCATGAAGTAAAGTCATAATGCCATTTTAAGAAGCCATTTTACATCAAAACCATACACCCACACCCAAATTCCAACTCCATTTGAAGCCCTTTTTGAAACATAAGCTTGAGCATACATCTTATCTATTTAGACAAAGCTACTCAACAAGAGAGCTTCTCATTGAGAGAGCCCATTAATGGCTCATATTCTCAATTGAGAGCTCATCTTAGTCTATCTTGAAGTTTATGAATTTTGTTTAGTTTGTAGAAGCTTTATTTAAATTTGGTTTCTATCAGCATACTAACATTTCTCATATACAATGATTATGTGTTTTTCATAATTGTTTGATATGTTTATATGCATGCAATCTATTTTTTGTTAAGAAAAAGTTTTAATGGACAAAGCACAATACTTCTGATTCACCCCCCCTTCCCCCCCCCCCCCCGCCTTCTTTAGAAGCATTATTCCTATTTGAATATTCCAACACAAACTTGCTTTCAGCCCACAAATTAGAAATTGGTTTGCTATAATAGTGGACATATATGGAAGATATTATTGCTGCTCATATCTTCACAAATGAATAGTATAAAATAGAAGACAACCTATAATGCTAATATCCACATACTCCTTTGGTGGATAAAAACATGTTTTTTTATCAAGGAAACAATAATCATGCCCATGCCATAATATCCAACATTTTGCAACAGCAATGTTGTCTTCAGACAAAAATGATTTGCAACAATATTTGAATTTGTTTGGAGTTTAGTGGTTCTAATTTTGACGTGAGAATATCTCATCTCCTTAGCAACAATGCTTGATTGGATTCTCTATTTTCCATGTATGAATTCAACTAAGTTGGAGGATTTCTATCTTGAGCTGGTAATAGCAGCAAAAGATAGAACAAACTTTGAAAATTGAAATACAAACTCGTAATAGTAAATAGAAAAATCACATTTTGAAAATGGCCTCAAACTTTTCCATCATCCATGTTCTAAAGATTCTACCATGTGGGATTGTAATTGGGCATGTTCTAGACAATACCATGTCTTAGATTTTTGAGATTCATCTGTATCTATTCACAAATAGAAATGCAAAACTTACTATCCTTATTTTTAGTTGGTAATTATTCCTATTAGGTTCTTTCTCAACATACTCCTTGGTCAATACTCTTGGAAGGAATAATGCCTAAAATTGTTGAAGAAATAATGAATGCCAATAAGATATAGCAAGCAATACATCTCAAAGTGGATGGAACTTTGTATTTCTAAAATAGCTATAGGAAGATGCATAGTGGGTGATAGGAAGAACCATAACTTGTTACAATTTCATCTATTTATTCACATATTCTATCTAATAACTATTTTAAATATTACTCATAAATATTCAACCATATGCAACATAGAAGGAGAAAATGGAATAGAAAATAGAATAGAAGATTGGGATTGAAATGAGTGTGAAGGCTTATATAAAAGTTAAAATATGGAATAATTTGGAACATAAAATGCTCTCATAATTCCCCCAAATTAGCTTATTGCACGTCCTCATGCAATCATTATGATCATGAGTTCTTTAGTTTTAACTAAAAGCACTTTAGGTTTATGGTTTTTAGCTTTGTCTCCACCCTGAACCATGATAACTCATAGATGAACACAAATCCCTTTCTTTGTTTTACATGACAATCTTTGTTATGTTTCTTCTTCAATAGGGATATCACTTTCGACTTTTCATAAGGGGTTTCTTTTTTCTCTTTTCTTTTTCTTTTTCAAGTTTTTTTTAATTTTAATTTTTCTTATAGCATCATGGTTCAAAGGGTTACATATAGGAGAAATTTATCTCAATTTTCACAAGAGGAGTTTAAATGGGTGAAATAGGAGAGATGAAAGACAAAAAAAAGCTATTATACAATGGATAGCATGATGGGTTTAGCAAGGGCAACTGATGGAAGATAATAAAACCATTCTTCCCCCCAGCTTAAAGGTTGATAGCCCACGAGAAACAAGGAGAGGATAGGGTGTTGCATAATGATCAAATATAGTAAGCAATACAAATAAAGTTAGGAGATAAAATAAGGAAAATAAAATTGATTATTTTACTGACATGCATGTGCAGAGAGACCAATGTCAAAATAGAGAGCAACTCAACAACTATGGAGGAATCTACAACAATGAACAAAGAGAAGCATGCAGAACTGTAACACCACAAAATGCCACCATTTGATTAAAAGCAGTGAAGAGAAGACCATTGGAAGGAACAAAAAACTAGGAGAGTGACTGTAATTTGAGGGGCCGCCATTACCAACTAAACTAGTATCTAGATCATATAGGAAGTAGCACATTCCATTCAAAACACCTCAACTGAACAATCAACTCAGACTATGTGTGATCAAAGATGTGAGGATCATGTGGAAGAGGAGTAGAGTTGCAGAAATGAGCAACATGAGGTGCCAAGAATGAAAAGAACCACTAAAACCAATGAGTGTTCCTAAAAAGAATGATTAGTAGAAAAACCAAGAACAACAATTATTGCATTTTTCAATTTTTACTCTTTTTTTTCACATTTTAATAATGACAAGTGACTGTTGGCAAGCCAATTTTCAATCACTCACCACTTAATGGCATTGTAAAAATAGTTTTCACCATTAAGGATTTATTTATTAGTTAACATCTACTGAAAATCAATTTTTAGATATTAACTGGCCAACAACACTCGAAGGTTTTCATTGTTGGATCTTTTATTGTATTTTTTTCTCTTTTTTGATATTTTTGTTTTTCAATTTTTCAATAACTACATAGAATGACCAAAGAAATGAAATCCTAACATGGATGATGAAAAATGATACTATCCAAAGCTTGAGTTTTATCCATGACCTTACAAAAAGAACTGTTGAAACTTGATTGCATAATGAACTTGAAATGATCACTAAGAATAACCTCATCAGAACTGGAACCACAAACCACTATATTGGAAACATTTTTTTATCTATGTATCTCTCACCACTGAATCTAAAAACCAATTGTAGAGCTTTAGAACATACTAGGACACTTGGGTAAGAGTATTACTCACAAGGATGATAATTCTCATATTTCTCTAGGCTAACTGAATATGATGACAACTCCTGAAGGTATGAACCCTATTCTTTTGAAGCTTGTGAAATATTCGTTGTAGGAAAATGGAAAGTTGTGAGTACCACACCATCATTACCAAATACATGAGTATGGAGTGAAAACCAATAGTAGTCACCAATGTATCCATAGAACTATAGAGAGACACAACTTGAGGAAGGAATGTAGTAGCTGGCACTGTATTCAAAGTATCTTTAGATGCATTGTTGAATAATCATGAATCTCATAAACCATGCTACATATTTTCCTCCATGTGATTAACGACCATGGAAAAGAAATCTCATCTCAATGTGGTAAACACCTTATGTCATAATCTTCTTGTGACCTTGAATAGTGAACCACAAGTGAAACATACATGCACTAGATAGCTAGCAAGCCCACACAATGTTAATGAAGCCAACATAGTGTGTTATGTAATGCTTGTGTAGAAAAACATCATTAATTGGTATTGGTTCTAAGATCATCACACCACAACAATGACCTATAACCATATTCTCAAAACCAAGCATAGCAAGCATAGTAAAGAAATATCATCCATTTAATAACTCTATCATTAAGTAGGTTATTTAGTTTTACAAATGATAGATATAGTTATTACTATGAATAGACACTTGATAGAATAAATACAAATAAACATTTGTGTTCTTATTTGTATTCATATAATATCAATGCTAATTAACACTAGAACACATACCTTGAATTAGGGAGATGTCACATGTTGGGGTTCACTAAAACAATCAATGAAGTTTTATTGAAAATCATCCAAGAACCAAACAATTGAAGGGATTTCACCCCCAACTTAAATTCATGCTACAAGGTCATGAGAACATTATGATAACCAAAGATATTAGGTAACCCAAAGAGAGTAACACATTTTTACAATTTGTGAGCCTTATCAAATATTTCAATAATTTAATGAATGTACCCCCAACTTAACTATTTTTTATAAAAGCATAAGAAGCTTGAATTATCCAAAGAATCAAGAAACAAATGTATTACTTGTTATCAATGAATGATCATCATAAGATACAAGAACCAAGAATGGAGAATATATGGATTTTAATACTGTGGTCCTTATTATTTGGTCATTGAAAGGAAAAAAAGAGAGGAATAATGATCATCCAATTTTAACATTTTGGCCATTAATGCATAAAATCTCATATGATTTTGCTTAATCAATTATTGGTCCTAGATCAACAAGTATGTGAGGTATGCACATTTTAACCATAGGTCTATAAATATCAATATGTATAAGTACAAGAGTGATAAAATATAGATATTGGAGGGTTTAGTAGCATGTTTGTGGAGTATGGAATGCATATGGCTTAAAATTTCTTAGTACATGATTGATATTAACACACAAACTCATGAGTCCATTAATTAAAATTGATGCAATTTGAAGTATGGGCTCATTTGTAGGTATTTGGAATTCACTAAGTAGAAAAGAAGAACAGTGTGGATTATATTTCAATAAATAATATTGTTCTTCTAATTTAAATAAACCAAAATCACATTCCTTAAGTGCATCAATATATTCCAATGTCGATTTGCCAAATTCAAGAACATCGTTATATGGTAAAGGGATCTATGAAAGTTTATTAACCACCTTATTATGAAGTGTTGTACGAGGAAATGTAGTTTCATTTGGTGGATATGGTGGAGTGGGTAGAATATGATGTGAATGAGATATTGAATATGGTAATAAGTTTGAAGGAGATAATGTAGATGGGAATAAGTAGGATGGGTGAAATGAAGATGGTAAGGATGAGTATGGTAGAATATAAGAGGGATATATAGGTTTTTGTGAGCATGCATGATTACATTCATTATGCATACTAGGTGGAGAAGTATGTTTTGAAGAAATATGTTGGCTTTGCAATGAAATAGAGTGATAATATATCTAACCAACATAATGCACACCTTGATCTTCTTGGATTGGTATTTCAAATGGTTCATAAGTTACAAGGTATGCTTGTTCACTTCCTCCCTTGTCTTGGTAGGGATCACAAAAAAATTGTACCTCATTCACCACTTGCTCTTCATTGTTCAGGCATATGCACTAGTCATCTTTCCTATGGAAAAGAGAACAACAAGTGGTTAAATTTTCATCATCAAAATCATATTGCTCTAAGAATTCATTAATGATATTTTCTTGGTTGGAATTAAAAGAATTCTTGCATACCTCTGATATGGGAAGATCAAGATCAGTAAAGATGAATTCGTTAGGTAGAGAGGGTATGAAAATATCACCTTTGATCAGTGCATTCTCCCCATGAAGTTCTTCTTTTGTTTTTAAATTTGAAGGCAGGGGGTTGGGGATGGCAGCTACCAATGGGGTCAAGGGGCAACACAAAATTGATGTACTTCAACAACCATGATAATGCATTATTTTAAACATTTTTCTTCAAAAGTGTCTTTTCTTTACCAATAGCTCACAACAACTAATGATAATATAAAATTAAATCTAGTTTCTAAAGTAATTAATGAATCTAATTTTTAAGCCTACTTGCAAACTCTAAAACAAAACTCTAAAGCAATGCATCTATATGATTTAACCAATGTAAATTAAGATTAATTACTTAAGAAAGGCTAGTAGTTGCAAAAGATTTCATCCTAATGCATTATTCCTAACTCAAATCATCAAACTAACATGTCTTTGACACCTTTCCTCAGCAATGTCACCAAAATGATAGGCCAAAACTAGGGCAGATAATAAGAGGAGAATTAACAATTTTATGATGAAATTTAGGTTGGTCTAAACATGTCAATCCAAGAGCCTAAGCTTGTGAAAGGTGTCTGAGCAGTATGCTATCAAGGGATAATAGTTGTGAAATGAGGAATTATGAATGTAGCTACAACACATGAAGCAAATATATGAAGGACTAAATAAATCCCAATGATAGAAACTATCACTTCTTGGTAACATGAACATTAGAAACAGAAATAAACATTAACAACTATGATGATAATGAATGTAACAAATCACAAAATCAACTAGTTTAGAGGAAACAATACCAACACTAGGCATAAAACTAATCTAATATAATAGTTTAATAATATGAATTTGATATTGCTATATTAATTTATTTCTTAATATGATAGAAAAATCAGAATAAGCTAGTCATTATTAATAATCTGTAATGAGAACGTGATAATCTTTCTTACCCAGCTATGATATTAATCTACCTACAAAACTATCTATGAAAACTAACAATTGAAATGAAGGAAAATCTTATTCTATTAAAAAACTCAAAAAAACCAAACGTTAGCTACTGAAATCACTAGTATTCTTTAGAGTGGGTCCTTCCTCCTTAGTTTGCTAAGTGATGAAATTCAAATGGTTCTTCCTTAAGAAATTTCAATCATGCAATGTTTATATTATTGATTAGAATGATTTTTTTCCATTCTCTGATATTACATAGCACATATATTTATATGTGTTTAGCTTACAAATATAGCACCAAACAAAATGATTTTGTTTTGCTAAAAACTAGGGAATATGAGGGTACATACAAACTTGCTTTCAACCCATAAATTAGAAATTGGTTTGTTATAACAGTGGAAATTTATGGAAGATATTGTTGCTACTCATATCTTCACAAATGAGTAGTATAAAATAGAAGAAAACCTATAATGCTAATACCCACATGCTCCTTTGGTGGATAAAAATAGGTTTGTTATTAAGGAAACAATAATCATGCCCATGCCATAATATCCAATGTTTTGCAACAGAAATGTTGTCTTCAACCAAAAATGATTTGCAACAATATTTGAATTTGTTTGGAGTTTAGTGGTTCTGATTTTCATGTGAGACTATCTCATCTCCTTAGCAACAATGCTTGATTGGATTCTCTATCGTCCACATATGAATTCAACTAAGGTAGAGGAGTTCTATGTTGAGTTGGTAACAACAAAAAAAGATAGAATAGACTTTGAAAATTGAAATCCAAACCCATAATAGTAAACTTAAAAAACCATGTTTTGAAAATGACCTCTTACTTTTCCATTATCTACATTCTGAAGATTTTACTGCATGGGATTGTAATTGGGCATGTTCTAGACAATACCCATGTCTAAGATTTTTGAGATTCATCTGTATCTTCTCACAAAAGGAAATGCAAAACTGACTATCCTTATTTTTAGTTGGTAATTATTCTTGTTAGGTTCTTTCTCAACATACTCCTTGGTCAATACTATTGGAGGGAATAATGCTTTAAATTTTTGAGGAAATAATGAATGTCAATAAGATATAGCAAGCAATACATCTCAAAGTGGATAGAACTTTGTATTTTTGAAATAGCTACAAGAAGATGCATAGCAGGTGACAAGAACCATAACTTGTTACAATTTCATCTATTTATTCACATATTCTACCTAATAACTATATTAAATATTACTCATAAATATTTTTTCATATGCAACATAAAAGGAGAAAATGGAATAAGAAATGGAATAGAAGATGGGGATTGAAATGCATGTGAAGGCTTATACGAAGGTTAAAATTGTTGGATATAATTTTTCAATTATGTGTTATCTTTGATGTTACACAAATGTCATATCAGTTATCTGTCAGAGTGTACCAAGCTTAGTTGGTTAGCAAGGCAAAAGATAGAGTCTACTAAGCTTAGAAGGTTATCTAAGAAGGTTTATAGTGTCTACTGAGCATTCTCAAACTTTACCTTGTGCAGATAGTTGTTACCGAGATTTCAAGGTTAAGTAAGGAAATTTAGTGTCTATTGAGCTCACTTGGTCATCAAAGGAAAATATGACAAAAAAAAGTGTTTACTAAGCTCTCACGATCAATGAAGGAAGTTTAGTTCTTATCAAGTTCACTTGGTAGCCAAAGTATTTCACAAAATTTGCTGTGTTAACCGAGTTGAGATGGTTAACTCAGGAAATTGTTTCTGGAGTAG
This sequence comes from Cupressus sempervirens, assembly GCA_028749045.1. NCBI lineage: Eukaryota > Viridiplantae > Streptophyta > Pinopsida > Cupressales > Cupressaceae > Cupressus > Cupressus sempervirens. Next base: position 628,245,804 of record CM053784.1, read on the forward strand.
TGTTTATCGAGTAGGGTAAGCCAATGAAGAATTTCATTATTTTTGGAAATAAAGCTTATTTTATTAATGTAATACTTATAGCCGACTAATGTATGGTTTATTGGTAAATGTAACTTGTAATTGAGCCAACTTGACAATTTGTAATGTATAAATAAAAGGTCAAGTTGTGGATTCTAATTGTAAGGATTGAGTATGCAATGAGTTGATTGTGTGAAGAGGCAGTGCTAGTGAATTTTGAAGAAGGATCAGATATCCTTTAGTAGAAGTAGAGTTGTATTTGATCAGCCAGGATCTATTGAAGCAAAGTAGAGATTTGTATGAGAAAAGTTTAGTTACATCTTATTCAGGTCAATTCATTGTTACTTTCTAACCATTGTAGTAGTGACTCCAGAATCTCTTAACATAATTGGTTTAGCAGCCATTTTGTAAATCCTCTAACAAGGTGATAGTTGAGTTGAATTGTTCTAAAGACCTCTAGCAAGACCACTCTTAATAGGGTGATTAAATCCTCTAACAGGCTACCTAACAATGTCTTTTGTAACCTTTATTAGGGTTGGCTCCTAATAGGGCTCACTTCAAAAGAGTGAAAATTGGTAGCTAGTTACTTGGTGGTTTTTCCCATATTGGGTTTTGACATTAAATCTAGTGTCTCTTGTGTTCATGTTATTTACTTTTGCATGCATTTTAATAAGTGTGAATGATTAAAGATTAGTAACAAGCTAATCTATCGAGTTACAAAATTTTTGTGAATGTTTACCGAGTGACAATAGTAACTAGTTCTTTAAGACATCATAGGGGTTTGGATTTATTTTTGTGGTCACTAATTCACCCTCCCCTTAGTTACTCCATCTATAATTCCAACAAAAATATGGTATAATTTGGAACATAAAATGCTCTCATCAACTCCTCAGTATGAACTACCACCTTTCCACTCAGTCTTTTCTTTATCATCATTCTTCCATTCAGATTTTCCTTTATCTTGCACAAAACTATCAAATCTACCACCTTCACCATAAGATCTTCCTCTCCCTCTCTAGAATCTACCACCTCTACCTCTTTGTCTTTGTTCATGCTTCTTTGTCAAGATCTCCTCAATATTTAAGGTGTATTGATATGCCTTTTCCACACTTTCCAACTTCACAAAACTTATTTCATCTTGAATTCTAGATCTCAATCCATTTATGTACCTTACAATTTTCTCAACATCATCATCCACATGTCCAAATCTAATGTCCAATCTATATAATTCCTTGGTATACTCTTTCACAGTCATGTCCTTTTGTCTCAAATTTTGCATCTTTCTCAACAAGCTAACTTGGTTATTAGTAGGAAGGAATTTTTTCTTTACCTTGTTCACCATCTTTGGCCAAGTTTGATCTTCTCCTTTCCTCTCCTTTATTTATTAGTTTGCAAATTCTCTCATTATAGTGAAGCGTGACCTTTCAGCCTAGTAACTACAATCTTCACCTTCTTATTATCAAGAGTATTTTCATACTCAAAGAGCTTCTCCATATCTGAGATACAGTCCAACACAATAATGGTATCCAATTTTCCATCATAAGGAACTATTTCTACAATAGGTTTTGAATGTGCCCTAGACAATACTCTCAATAATCATTCTACATCTTTATCTTCTTCTAGTTTTGGAATAGGGTTTGGTGCTACTACTTCATCATCACTTACATCATCAAGATGTGCTTCTCTCCTATGGGTTGTCTCTATAGCATCTAATCTGGTTGTAATTTATCTCAATTGATCCAATATAGCATTATTATTATTTTCTCTTCCTCAAACTATCTTTACCTATTGTTCATTTTCTCTATGAACACATTGATGTAGTTGTCCATGATGCTAACATAGTTCTCACCCATTTCTATAATCTATTCATTTATTTGGTATAATACAGGCACATCTTTTCTCCATACTAATGTGCCTTTGGAAGGGAAGAGCTTATGAATATAAAAGAATATATAGGTTACTAATGAACCAAATTTACAGGGGTTGTTCTTTGATGTCCTAATACTTTCCATACTCTTCTTGAATTTCTTCAACAATAGGTCTACTAAGTCATAAGATAGATTTTTTTTCACCACTTTGTAATCCAAGTCCATAGTTTCACATGATAGACTGTTAAGATGACTCAAATTGCATTTGTTATGTGCTATAACATGAATCCCAAATTTCAGCTCTACATCTGTAGCACTTCTTATTTTCATGCCTTTGCCATCCCACTCGGCTAGGGTTTTCTTTTCCAGTTCTACCCAACCTAGGGTTTTCATCACTTTGGCTTTGGTGAGCATTGGAAACCTAGTGATACAATGAATCATTTTCTTTGCTCAATCCATAGTTGACCATTATGCACCTAGCTTAAAATGAGTCTAATCCATTTAATTTGAAATCTTGGGGCAAATGGGGAATGTGTGTCAAACCATTTTCTTCTAGATGTTTATGCTCAGGTTTTCAAGTTCTATAAACACATAGTTCACCTAGGGTAGCATCCATCTTTAGGGTACCAATTTCTTGACTAGAACACTTAAAATGAGTATGAATATCATTAATAAGGAGTACCTTGGGAGGGATTTGTGATTGAGCTCCACCTAGGTGAAGGGTTTCTACAATTGCAGGCACAAGTTTGAAATCTGACGCTTTTCACTCAAGTCCTTGAACCAACATCTTAGACCCTTTCTTCGCTTTGCTTCTACTTGATCCCATTTTTACTTTGTCAACTAAGAAAACCTTGATACATTTTGCAAGAAAAATTCACTTAGAGTCGCTTGATCACACTATAGATCACTTCTTCAAAATAACACTTATATTTCATGCTTTTTGTTAATGTTTTTGTCATTAATGCTCAAGAAGTTAGCTGAGTTGACATTGTGCTTTACAGGCTATCATCCACTATTCTATTGATTACTTGGTGAAGGATTTGTGACTCAGTAACAATGTGTGTCTTGTTACTCTCAACCTTGCTCGGTAGATTCCATGACCCAAACTTACTTGGTAGAGAAGATAACTCGGTTATAACTAATATCGATCTTCCTCAATGGTCCCTTAGTATCTTAAATATGAATTTGGATCTTTGTCACCTTTCAATTGGAACTATTTGGTTGTGATCTTGATGGCCCAATTCTAGTTATTCTTTGAAAACCTAGTTGGAAATTGTGGTGTCACCCACTTCTTGAGTGACTTGACATCACTACTTGAACTATTGTCCTCAGTAGATTTAGGAATCCATTGTTGTCTCATTTGTTTTCCAATGTTGTCAACTTTTTCTTTCTTTTCATCTTCAATTTTACCTGTATTCATGCAATTTTTGGCAAGATGACCAAGTTTTGTACAAGTAAAACATCTTATGGTGGTGTCTTTCCTCCTCTTATGATGTTTAACACAATTCATGCCAATGTGTCCAAATTCTCCACATTAATGACATCTACACCAAGTCTTGTAGTCCTAACTGAATATTGCTTTCACAATTTGCTCTACTAGATTGAATGACATAGTTTTGAATTCTCATGCTTTGTGCCCTTTTTTCTTGTATTCATGACACTTGCCCTCAAATTTTGGTTTCTCTTTGCATTAATTAGCCCTATGACCATGCAGACTAATTTTGTAGCATTTTCCATTGAATTTTTCTTTTTCATTACTCCAACATTTGTTTGATGTATGACCTATCTTACCATAGTGATTGCAAGTAGGTTTTTGATTCTTTTGGGCACCTTTTTTGGAGGATACACCTTCTTCTTTGTATCCAATTCCTACTTTACCCTTTTCTCTATAGAGATTCTGCTCATTTATCTGATTCAATTGATTTATGTCTACTTGAAATTTCATTATCCTTTCATTGAGTTCCTTTTAAGAAATTAGATCATTCCTCAATCTTTCATTGATTTTTCTTTCATAACTTAGATAATTCCTTATCTTTTCATTTTCAAATATTAAGCTCATGATATCTTCGTTTGCATTAAAGAGTTGATCAATAAGGTCTGCTTGCTTAAGGGATTGATTTTGAATTTAATTATTCCTTCCATCCATTTCTTTTTTAATCTTGTTTCTCAATTCCAAGACTTCAGATAATCTTATTTACTGAATTTCTTGTTCTCTTTTTAGTTTCCTTACTTCTTCTTGCAGGGAGATATTCTTTTCTAGGAGTTCTTTGATTGCATCATTTGCTTCATCTAGGCTACTTGAAGGGATAAAGTCTTCAATTCTTTCTTCAATGTACTAATGATCATTCATCTAATTTTCAAGTGCCTTCCTTCTTTTTAGAAATTGGGAAAGATGCTCCTTTTCTTTCTTGAGTTAATAAATGGCCATTTTCAGATCCAACTTTTCATTGTCAATGACTTTGTCAAGTCTGAATATCTCCATTATCCTTGATCTTTGCTCAAGCTATCAAAATTTCTCTTGAGAACCACAAAACTCTAATACCAATTGTTGGAAATATTCAAGACTATACTAGGTTACTGAGAGGGGAGGGGTGAATTAGTAACCTCTAAAACTTTATCAATTTAAGATCTTAATTGCAATATTCCAAGTACCATTTAGTTCATCATATATGATCTAATTGCATGCATGAGAAACTAAAAACATAAAAGAATTCATAACACTTGAACACAATGATTTAGTGACCCAAAAACCTTCCAAATAAAAAGTAAAACTAGGGTGGGGATGATACCCACAAACCTCAATATTGCAGCATAAAGTTGGCTTACATTGACCACTTCTGATGATCTACCCTATTAGGAGCAATTAGGACTATTAGGTCCACCTTGTTAGAGGTTTTATAAACACACAATGAAGTATGTACTTGTTAAAGAGATTTAAGAAAGATTGTTAAGTCTACCTTGTTAAAGGATTTTGATTGGTTCACCTATTAGGATGAAATAGTAGATCTCTGACTTACAATTGAATTTTTGATAGAGATTCCTTGATGTACTAATCGCCTTTCTATGATAGCTTTAGCTCTATTACTCCCTTTTTGATATGGCCTTCACAATTCACTCTTTATCTGTTGTTTAGCTTGAATTATTCACATTCACATTCTTACACACATGTTATCTTTTTTTTTTTTTGGATTTGATACAATACATTACATATATACCAATCCAACTTACATAATAACAAAGTCGGCCATTCTATAGGTTAACGCACATATTACAAAGTTGGCCCAAATGAGTACACTCAGGTTCTAAAGACCAACTTGGTGAAGTTTTGATACTTAGCACCCACTATCATTACTCAACATCATCATTCACTCAGTGGACATAGAAGCTTGGTCCATACTGATCACCTCAATGTAGTCTTGAACTCGGTTTGCACTGGTGACTCGGTAGATACTGTGTAACTCGGCATAAATTGAATTACTTGTTTAGCATGACTATACTCAGTAAACACTAACTTTGCATTACATGAACTACTAGCTTAGTAGAAAATACAATGCTCAGTAACCACTAAAATGCTTGGTAGCCATTGGAATTAGTCCAAAAGACTCGATAGCAACTATAGTGCTTAGTGGCTACTGAATTACATGGAAAAAATTGTAGACTTGTTCAATGAGCTTAGTAGCCATACAAAATTTGAATAAGTGTGTGTCACTAATAAAAAACTTGACTGATATGTCAACAATCTCTCCCTTTGGCATTAGTGACAAAAACACTTGTCAACCAAAATGTTATGTACATCACCATGTGATACTAGCTCAGTAGAATATGCTACTTTTTTGAGATTTTTCAAAATTTATCTTTGTAAGGTATACTATACGTCATCTATTATATATATTCTCCTCATAGCATGTTTCTCCCCCATACTATGTGTCTCTCCCCTTTTTGACAATAATGCCAAAGATTTATATAAATTTATTTACATAGAGACACCAAAATGAAAAAAAAAAACTAGAATGTACCTTAAGAATAATTGCCATAGTTTTATCCCAATTTTCTTGTAGAATCTTGCATGTATTTAGTGCAATTTGTACTTCTGTAGAGAGCTCTATCATGTGATCTGCAATAGAGAAGTTGTTGTCATGGATCAAGGTTTTTGAGTATGCAACATGTTTCTACATTGTATCCATGATAGGAAGGATCATATTCTAAATATCAATCAATGTTGACTGGATTCTTGTGTCTTCTCTTAACAACTTTACCTGCATGTCTGACAAAAATCTGATCTTCATGTGATGTGAAGAGCTTGAACTAGGGTCAAGTTGTAACTGTTCAGCACTAGCTTTCAGATCATCATCAATTTTTGCCAATTCTCCCTTTATTTCCTTTGTGAACTATAAACATCACATAACTTCCCAAAAAGTGATGTCACATTAGAATAGGATGAGTCAAGATTGATCAAAATTGATGAAAGTTTAAATTGATGAATAGCAATTTGCTAAGCAATGTGCTCCAACACTTTATTTTCAAATTTCTTTTCAACTTTCTCAATTAGCTTGTCTTGTCCACTAGCATCCTCTTTGAATTTTTGGACTACTTTTGCTAATTAAAAAAAAATAGGTTGAGAAGAATCAACCTCAATTCCTATTGCCTCAGAAATTTTTTTTTAAGCATCACCTATAATCTTATACTCCTAGTCTCTTTCTTTTCTTAATCTTTGTTGTTTTGCCTTTTTTTTAAGAAGTTCACCAAATATGTGCATTTGGTCTACAAAAAGATTATAAATATCCCATTTGGGAGTTTCTATTTCCTCATCTAAGTTTTTGTCTTCCTCTATCTCCTTTCCTTTTCCCAAACATTTTGTATTCAGTTGAGACTTATGTTCAACTGTCTTTGTACTTAATGCTTTTGTGTTTGGGATGGAGACAATAGTTGATACACTAGAACTTGTAGTGAAAATTGATACAATATTTATTGATGAAATACTTATAGGAATGCTTTTGGAATCCAAAATTTAAGTGCTTACTACTGGAGAACTCAAAATAGTAGAAGTCACTATATCCATGACTAATGATACTAGCTTAGTAGCTAAAGAAGAGGGAGGTTGCAAATCAGGAGATGAAATGGAAATTACTTTTGTCAATGATACATTGAGCTGATTGGGGATGAAGAGTGATTGGACATTTGAAGTATTTTTAGTTGTCATAATCAAACTTTTTGAAGTTGTCTCTGAGCTTGATATAGCTACTAGTTTCCTTGGAGAGTGAGGAAACAAGTCAATGACTGCCGCAACTATCTTAACTGGGTCAATTACCTCATCATCTTGCACTGCTTCCTCGATAGCTTCTTCCTCTTTTTCTTCTTCATCTTCCTCATTGTCAAAATGTGTAGGCTTAGTATAAGTTTCTTCTTCATCTTTATCATCATCATCATCATCATATTTTATTTCAATTGTTTGTTCACTTAGCTTGTGAAGATTATAGACATTTCTCCAAGTATTTGTGGAATTCTTTACAACATTTTAAATATCTTTCATCAAAATTAAATAGGTATTTAATTTGAGATTCATTTTTTTTAATTGTCCTTCAATGACTTGTTCACCTTAGCATCTAACATACTCAGTACCAATTGTCTCAAGGTTTGTGCATATATATCTTTGATAGTTTGCTTAGTATGCTCCCATATTATCCAAATTTTCTCTAATAAGACACTAGGAATGTGTGATGCTAGCTGATCAAGTGAGTACTTCCATTGACCCATTTTATCCATGACCAAGTCTTCAATCTATTTTTTCTCAGCCTTTGTTTTGGTCTCATATTTGAGAGCTTTGAAGTTGGTTACACCAGCTCCTTCTCTTAATTCCTTTAGTTTTTCCTAGAATGTGGGTAGAGGTCAGCTAAATATGATATCACCACCTTCTTTATCTACCTTTTCCCTTGACCTCCTTGTGAAAACTGCATTAGATGGCTTGGGTGGCTTGGTGATGATCACCTTGCATTTGTTCTTCACTAGTTCTCCTTCTTTCTCTACTTCATCTACATCTTCACTTTTTCTATTGGTTAACATAAGAGGTGTACTTGATTTTAGTTTAGCTATCCTCCTCTTTTGTTTGTTAACTACCTGAGGGAGCTTTATTTCCATCTCTATTCTTGCCTTAGCTTCATCATAAGTTCCAAAGTATGGAGCTTTGGGATCAAAAAGTTCATTGATAAGGGCTTCAATGATATCCTTTTCTTCATCAATATTCACCTCATAAGGAAGAGGTTTCACCCATACAATTCTAGGTTTCACTGTCTAGATGTATACTCTGTCACTATCCACCATCAAGCACACATCATCTTTGTAGTCTTCAACTAACTTCTTAGGTATCCTAAACCTATTGTTCATTTTATCTTTGAACACATTGAAGTAGTTTTCCATGATGCTAACATAGTTCTCACCCATTTTGTCAATGTATTCATTTATTTGGTATAATATAGGTGCATCTTTTCTCCATACTAATGTTCCTTTGGAAGGAAAGAACTTCTGAACATAAAAGAACTGATAGGTTAATAGTGAACCAAATTTATAGGGTTTTTTCTTTGATTTCTTGATACCTTCCATATTCTTATTGAATTGCTTCAACAATAGGTCTGCTAAGTCATAAAATAGATTATTTTTCACCACTTTGTAAGCCAAGTCCAAAGCTTCACATGATACACTATTAAGATGGCTTGAACTATATATCTTATGTGCTATAACATGAATCCAAATTTTAGCTCTACATCTATAACATTTCTTATTTTCATGCCTCTACCATCCCACTGAGCTAGGGTTTTATTTTCTAGTTCTACTCGACCTATGGTTTTCATCACTTTGGCTTTGGTGAGCATGGGAAGCTCAGTGATATGATGAATCATTTTCTTTGTTATTATAACTAGTTTCTCAAGCCATAGTTGACAATTATGCACCCAACTTAAAATGAGTCTAATCCATTTAATTTGAAATCCTCGGGGCATATGGGGAATATGTGTCAAACCTTTTGCTTCCAGACATTTATGCTCAAGTTTTAGAATTCCATCAACACATAGTTCACCTAGGGTAGCATCCATGTCTAGGGTACCAATTTCTTGAGTAGAACACTTAAAATGAGTATGAATATCATTAATAAGGAGTACCTTGGGAGGGATTTGCAATTAAGCTCTGGCTGGTTCAAGAGTTTTTGCAATCATAGTCACAAGTTTGAAATCTGGCACTTTCCACTCAATTCCTCGAATTGACATCTCAAACCCTTTCTTCACTTTGCTATTGCTTGATGCCATTTTTACTTGGTAAACTATGAGAACCTTGATAACTTTTGCAAGAAAAATTTGCTTAAAATTTCTTGATCACACTATAGATGACTTCTTCACAATATTATATAGAAAATAACTTTCAAAAGTAAATTCCTAATAGATATAAGCTATAAAACAAAATTTCTGCATTGATTAGTTGGTAACTAATGAAAATATGAGCATTGATTCCTTAATTCCACTAATGCAATCATTGATGGGAATTTAGTAACCATGAGATGTTTCACTTTTCATCAAATAGCATGACCACATAAAGTGTGCTCGTGTGAGACAAAAAGCCATGCAAGAATAATGTAGATGATCTCTTCTCAAACTAAGTATGTCAACAGAATTTGTAGACCCATAGAAAACACCAGAATTAAAAGATCATGCAATCAAAATAACACAATAAAACTATTGGTTCAATTACATTCCATGAACATACATTCATAAAATATAACACACTTAGGCAAGAATCACTACACTCCAAATGCGAGCATGAATAACATATATTATTGCATCGAAATAAAGTCCTAGAATATATGTTACATTCTTGACTTTATAATAAATCGTCTCCTCAATTTGTGTTTAGAGTGAGAGATCCCTTTATGCAAACATATGCTTCTAAATTAATGAAACAAATCTATTTATGTACAAACTAAATCTCTAACAAATCTAATCTATTTAGTTAAAAAATAAGAAGAAGAAATCCATTAGATGATGTAGTACTATTTTGAAGTGCCAAAAATAGAAGGTCAACCTTCTTTGGATGTTTATAAGAGTTAAAATGCCTTTAGAATGCATTTTTGGTGAATGGAAAGCTATAAATTCTGAACTGGTAGTTAATAGTCAACACACCTCTGAATTCTTCAAAAAAACTTGGTGCACCTTGGAAGAAGTGCATCTTGGAAGCAGTGCACTTTGTGTAGCTTGGAAGCTTAATTTGCCAAAAAAATAAAGTTCCTAGTTTTGAAAATAGTTTCTGAGTTTTTCTCAGGCAAGGTTTGGGATCACTTTTGTGTACTTACTTTGATCTTATTTTATGATTTATACACTCTTTATAGCCAAACTCTTTTGGAAGAAGCACACCTTAGAAGTAGGTCCAAAAAATGCAAAATTTCACCAATTGTCAAATTTCTGGAGTTAGCATTTTTTTCAACTTCAGAATTTTCTAGAGTTAGATTTCATTTCAACTTTAGAATTTTCTAGAGTTAGAATTTTTTTGACTTCAAAATTTTCTAGAGTTAGAATTTTTTTCAACTTTAGAAATTTCAAGAGTTAGAGATTTTTCATCTTTAGAATTTTCTAGAGTTAGAATTTTTTTACAAACTTTTGGGTCTTATTGACCTTCAACCAAAATGATTTGTGGATGTTTCCCTCTAAAATTTTGGATAGGATATGTAATTTCTTGATGAGATAATAAGTCTAGAGCTTCATACTTTACCCTCACTTCCTCATGGAAATTCTGAAATGTGACTACTTGGTCATTCCCTAGAATTTGAAATTCATGGGTTTGAGTGTGATCTTAGGTACTATAGAAGAAAAGGAAAACATGGTAATGTTCAAGACCTCAAGGGGCATCTAGCAATGTTAGATATGTGCACCTACACATCTTAAGAGATAATTCATTCACCAAACCTTCAAATTGCACACTTGTGCACCTTTTGAAAATTGTGCAAGATGCTCAATTCACTGAAAAGTCAATGTTCTCTATTTTAAAAATAGTTTCTGGGTTTTTCTTAGATGAGGTCGGGGATCACTTTTGTGTACTTACTTTAATCCTTTTGATGATTCACTCTTCTTTGAATTGAAACACTTTCACAAACTTGAACTCCTTCTGATTCTACCTACAATTCCAAGGCACCTATGTTGAACCTTGTCATTAATAGTTGCATAAGATGAAGAACCTATTCTAGTTCATGTGTTTGACCTCTGTATCTTTCATCTTTTCTTCTCTCTAATTGCCCAATCCTTCTAGATCAGAGACCAGGTGATCTAGTTTATTTAGAACGATCAAATGTTTGAAACTTTTCCATTTTTTTAAACAAAATTTTCTAGGTCTTTTTAACTAGCCTTTTTGGAGGTCTTCTACTCAAAATTTCAAGTTGAAACTTTCATTGATCCTTAAAATTAGGTAACCAGAGGCTCACTATTTTAGGGAGTGAAATAAGATTTTTAGTTCTTCTTTCCAATGACATAAATGGTTCTGAATTTCAAGCTCTAGGTCAAAATCTATGATCCAACAAGTTAAGGACACATTTTTATCTGCACAAAGAAGAAAACATTAATTAGATCATGTTATAAGACCTAAACAAGGACTCCCCAGGACTTAGACTAACAAAATTGGGTAAACACTAGTCAAAATAGATATTTTTTCCCTAATAAGCTAGTTTTTTGTGCACTAAAAATACCATTTAACACTGTAGTTCTGACCTCTAGGTTTCTTAGTTAGAGGACTAGGGTCTAAACTATACTCAAGGTGGAGTTCCTAAAATTACCTAGGCTTTGGACTAGGGGTATGAGAAGATTTTTTTTACTAGGGTGTCCCCATTTCAAGGAGAAATGGGGTGTGCATTATGAAATCACAACATCTTCTGCCAAAGAAAAGCAACATGTGTATTGACCCTCACAAAAATAGGAGCCAACCCTCTCTCCAAATGAATTTATCTCTCTGCACCATCTATGGTTATTAGATTTTGTAGAGAATAAATCAATAGGCGATGGAAAAGTTTGAATGACTTCCCTTACAAACATTAGATTGGAAATGTAGTATAAAAAGGAAAGATGCATTCATTGCATCCTTGAAATATGACTTACTTGACATCATCAAAAATAATTTTGCCAAGCTGAAAATGAATTCCTATCTTTCTATTTTACACAAAACTTTAAAATGAAAATCATTACCCCTTTAGTAATTTGATGAATTTAGTTGCACTCCAAAGTGGGTTTGGCTAACTTTTCTTGAAATGAAATACCCAATCTTTCAAACTGATTGATTAAGCCTAATATAATAGTTAAAATCAAATTCCACTTTTTAACTACCATTTAATATTCATTTCATCTCTTTTTGCAACGTGTCAATTTCATACCAAGGAGTCCTCTGACTAACTTTAAAAACTGGCTGAATCACCTGACTGAACCTTGTGATTTGACACACTAATTATTTGTTCTATGTTCTCTTATTTTTTTAGATCTCATGTCATAATGAAAATTGGGTAAAAAGATATTTACCATCATAGTTGCCTTCTTAGAACTGCCTACAAGAAAACATGTCAAAAAACCATAAATCACATTTGGTTTTAACTTTGAAAATAGGGCAAACAGACACCTGGGGGAATGGAAACTAGGGTAGTCATTCACTACCATGAGGAGAGTATAAATATATTATTTGAGCTCATGATGAATAACTGTGCACATTTTGCAAATAGTCAAAGTGGGCTACTCATAGTTACAGAGTGAGGAACACTAGCAGAAAAGTGATTTTTGCAAATGGAATGGACCTGGCAAACTATATAAATAGATTCATCAAGACTTTCAAATTGGTAGACTTAAAGTATTTTTAGAGTAGAGCTACAATCCATTTGATCTCACCTATCATATACTTAGAGATATGGCATCTTGAACAGGGGTACTAATCATTTTGGACTTTATGACACCAGTAAAACATTAGAAATTACAAATGGAATCATGTTTGAAAATTAATCAAATAGATTCATCATAAGCTCAAATAAGAAACATAACTAGTATCTAACCTCTATAATTCAATACAAATGGAATTTTCTCATTCAATTCAACTAGGTCAAAGTTATAACAAGTCAAACAGGGCTTCCTAGAATTTTGAACAATTTACATTCATATGACAATAATAAACCAACTTTGAGGGATTCAAAACCTAGTCAAAACATATCAAAATGACTTTAAATATGAAACATGGATCATTTCATATGTGTAATAAATATTCCTAAAGTGGAAATTCATGAAACATTATTGGGTGAAAAGATATTCAATTGGAAACTAGGCCTCCTGCCTGCCACTGTTTGACACTTCGGCAAAAATGCAGATTTGAACATTGCTCAAAATTCAAGTTCATGGAATGACTCAGAATGAAAATTTATTTTCATGGGATGAGTTGATCCACTGATAAGATGTTTATAAACATTAAACACCTCTTAGGTCTCAAATGGATAACTAGGTACACATGCATTAAAAGTGCTTTTAAGGGCTCAAAAGCTTAGAAAGGTACTCAGATCGACGGGGCAATTCTAAGTCCCATCATTACCAATGCACCATCTACATTCTAAAGTTTTATGAATTCCATTTTTAAGAATTTCTTGAGAATTTTTGTGTTATTTTTTGTTGATGATATATTTACAGCAAGTAGATGAAGCATTACAAGTACTCAAAGATTATCATTTCTATGCTAAGCCATCCAAGTGTGCTTTTGGTATTAAGGAGGTTGAGTATTTGGAACACATAGTTTCATATGGAGTAAAGGTGGACCCTAACCAAATTAAGACTATCATGGAATGACCTATTCGAAGCACCATTAAGAAGTTGAGGGGTTTCTTGGGATTGGTAGGGTACTATATAAGATTTGTGGAGAAATATGGTGGTATAGCATCACCCCTCACACTCTATTGAAGAAGGATTATATTCATTGGAATGAATATGCTAATTTAGGATTTGAGAAATTAAAGAAGGCTATGTGTACAAATCTAGTGCTTGCCACTCTAGACTTCACCAAGGAATTCATTATGGAATGCGATTCTTCTAGAAATAGTATAGGAGCATTTCTCATGAAATAAGGTCACCCAATTTCTTTTGAGAGTCATCAATTAAAAGTTAAAAGTCAAATCCAACCTATTTATGAGAAGGAAATGCTAGAAATCCTTCATGAAATTAAACAATGGAGGCCTTATTTAATGTGTTGACACTTCAAGGTTAACACAGATCATGATAGCCTAAAACAATTTTTGGAACAAACACTATCTTTGAAAGAGAAACAAAAATGGGTCACTAAGATGTTGGGATATGACTTTGAAGCTGTATATGAGAAGGGGAAAGAAAATATTGTGGTTGATGTAATTTCTAGGAAGGATGAAAAATATGAAACCTTATTGTGTGAACTTTCAATATTAGAAGAAAATTGGGTGGTAGAAGCCAACCCAAAGTGATAAAATGATGTTGCAACAAGTTATCTCATCCAAAAAGTAAAAAGTGATCCTAGTAGTTCAATTTTTTTTTATGGGGATATTCTTTGGTGTAAAGAGTGCTTTTATCTCTACAAGAATTCCACTCTTAAACACAAGATTCTCATAGGGCTACATGAGTCCTCAATTAGTGGTCATTTAGGCTTTTTGAAGACATATCATCTAGTCAAGAAAGATTTTTTGGGGAAGTGCTAAAAGATGATGTTCAAAATTTTTTGGTTTTTCAAATAAATAATGGGAGAAAATTAAGACACTAGGCCTCTTGAAACCTTTATCTATTCCTAGCTAGCTGTAGGAAGAGGTATCCATGGACTTCATCACACAGCTTCCCAAATATTAAGGTCATAATGTCATCATGGTAGTAGTTGACCACCTCAATAAATATGCATATTCATTTCATTATCACATCCTTTTACAAGTAAAGTGGAAAATTTTTTCTTGGAGAACATCCAAAAGCTACATGGTACACTTAAGGTTATCATTAGTGATCATGATCCTATCTTTTCTTGTCACTTTTGGAATGATTTATTCTCATGTTTGGGTACTCAATTAGCTCATAATTATTCATATCATCCTTAATAAGATGGGAAAACTAGGGTTGTTAATAAATGTTTAGAGGAATATCCATGTTGTTTTACTTTAGAGAAACAATTTCAATGGGTAGATTGGCTACATCTTGTAGAATGGTGGAACAATACTTATTTTCATAGCTCATAAAAAATGTCTTCATTTTTGGAAATTTATGGATGTCATCATCCTTCCATCACATCATCATTTAAGGTCTCAGCAAGAGTTTAGGTGGTAGAGGACTACTTTCTTTAGCAACAGTAGTTCATCAAGGCAAATTTAGCTATGACACAAAATTGAATGAAGCAACACACAGACCAACATTTTAGTGAAATAAATTTAGAAGTTGGGGATTGGTTCTTCTTGATACTACAACCTTATAAACAAATATCAATGAAGAAACAAAAAAAGAATACTAAATTGTCTCCAAGATATTATGGACCATACCAAATCATGAAAAAGATTGGTAGTGTTTCCTATAACCTAAAGTTGCTACCAACAACAAAGATACATCCAATTTTTCATGTTTCTTATTTGAAGAAGGTAATTGGGAAGAATATTCCTACTTAAATATAAGTACTACCTATTGGTGTTTTAAAATGTTATAGGTTTTAAATTACAACCAATGAGAAAATGGTACATCTAGGGGCAACTAACTCCCATCTTCAACATGTTATTTCAGGCACTAGGCCAACTATAAGGCTAGACCCTTCTTCACTTCAGGTTCTACAAAACCTAGGCTGATGGACCTTAGATTCAATTTAATATGGTCCTAGTGCAAAACATATTCTTGAATCTCACAAAGCAAATAAAAACCCTTATTTCTCCTAATGACCTATGCAGTGACAAAGAAATGTAGTAGCAAATCACAACTCTATGAAATGCACAAGCTAAGTGAGGGTTAGACTGTTCTAGCTCTTCAACATAAAATGTAAAGATGATTTGAATTTGATTTTATTTTATGTGGATAGGGAAAGTGGATGAAAACTAGGAATGAACAACAAACTTATGATCCTTTAATAGATCAGTGCCTCATCCATTAGGCAATTCACAAATCTCCTTGATACATTTTGGATATCTAGAACACATATCTTATGCAAAGACTCTAGATCTATCCATTTACCTTGTAAATTGGATATCAATGTTCAATCTAAATCTCATTCTTACCTAATATCCTCCTCAATAAACTTGTAACCCTATTGATTTTCATGAAGCATTTACATAATTCCTTGAATTACAAGCAACAATGAAGCAACATACAACCTTAAGGGACTGCAATTATGATTTAGGATCTTTGTTCAAAGATCATAAAACATCACAACTCACTAAGAAAGGAGAAAAGATTTAAACTAAAACTCAATATTTGTTGTTCCTTGTATTTATTTTCTTGAAATAATACATAAAAAATGCATGAAGGTAACTCATAAAGAACCTAATAAACTAGACTATACAATGAAAAAATGTTGTCATGCAAGAGAGAAAATAGGGGGAATGAGAAACTGATGGGATGGGAAGGGGGTGTCATAGCCAAAGAAAAAGCTTCATAGTCTGGAACCAACACATCCCAGATCTTCCATTCAGACTTCATCAATGTCTTCATTCCAAAGAAACTTTCCAATATTTTTGAATCCCTACCATGAATGAAAGAAAGAAAGATATAGCAAGAAGTGAATTCCTAGATCTATTATGCCACTGGCATTTTTCCACTCAAAATTCTTTCCCAAGAAGTTAAAAAGCCTCTCTCTTCCTTCTCTCTGTAACTGCAAATCAAATCCTCATCATTTGGCTTCAAAAAGCACAAACCATCTCAAATATCTAATGAGAATCATAATTGATTTTGATGCCAAATGTCAACTCAAGGCAAAAGTGAAAATTAGTTAAAATGGTCTCTAGAATGCAATAAAACTAATTAAAGTCAATTTTCTCCACATTCACACTTCAACAAGCCTTTACATTTGCCTCATGACCAAATTTGATGCTCCTTGATGAATTTTTCCCATTCTACTGAGAATGCCCCCAGAATTACAAATTGGCTTGTAGCATGAACCGGTCAGCACCTATGCAAAAGCCAACCTCAAATTTGGAAATTTTAGATCGTTCTAGTTCCAACTGTATATTGGAGTGCCTATTTTGGGCAAAAATTGCACCTTTTATGCACATTTGAAAATTGGGCTTCTATTCATGACTTCCATAGCATTATACAAAAAATTATCCTTTAATATAGTTTGAACTATATTAAAAGTTTCAAACTTTATTAAAAAACTCTGACCTTGTACACACTTTAGAGGAAAAATATTAAAAAATTAATTTTTAAAAACTTTTTAAGTTCCCCTCATAGATTCTAGCCAGTTCAAATCGGGGTTTTCCACCATCATGACACATGGCGAGATGTGATTGGCTTGGACCTACATAGCTGGCACCACATGGCATCATGTGATTGTCCTTATCACTACCACATCAGCACACCACTTGAATGCCATGTCATGGTCGCTATGTTGCTATGTTACTGGCGTGTAACTTCACCTTAGTGGCATAGTGATTTTTGTCATATTTTCCATGTGGCATGATCTGGTGCATTGGAGATATCTGTTGGCCATGTTACTACTTCCTTGAAATTTGTGCCACATGGCATCTTATGATTGGTCTGGTCATCACCATGTCATCACCTCATCATAGCAACTACTACCTTGCTGCCACTTGTCACTCACTGGTTCATTGTCAAACTACCGCATCATACAGATGGACCCATGACCATCTTTGCCAAATTTCAAGGTTTTTTGACAAGTCACTATGTTGCTACTAGAAAACCTTAGATTTTATAGCAAGTGACATAACGACTTGCCAAATTCTACAACTTTTTAGTGACCTGCAATGTTGACATTATCATTTTGTGCATTCATATTCATTTAAAATTTATTACCTCCTTGCCTCCAACTATCTGGGTTAGTGGTGGAGTCCCCACGCATGGGCTAGGCTTCAAAATACATTGTCTTTAAGACACCATCTTATCATATGCTTTTGTATTTAAACATTTGAAAAAACCATTTCCCACTAAATGTGGGATCAAATTACTTATAACTTTCTTCAAACCCTCCCCTACTACACGGGGATGAGCATTCATTGTTCTTACTAGCCTAGATAACTTCTTCTTTGTTGTTACTCCTATGTGTCTAAAACATGAGGCTACTCCTCTTCAACACATGGATTCTTTATTTGACTATCTTATTTATTTCCTGCATGAGCTTTGATATTGGGCAGCTTCCATTCTTGACTAGGGCTTTTAATCCTTTGCCTTGCTTCCTCTCACATATTATTCTACTCTAGGGTGTCCTTGTCTTCTCTTCCAACTCCCTTAGTGTGAGCTCTTTTGGTATGGAATGGGCTACTTTAATTTCATGGCTTTTATGATGTTGCCTCCTTTGTGCATGGATCTTCCTGTTAAACTTTGCTTTGCATTTCAATGTGTGGGTGCTCTTTCCCATGTGTGGGTCTTTCATGCTTTTCTATCGTGGGTTTGATCTTTAGGTGTGCTCTCCTCCTTTGAATTTTACACTACATCCATCACTAGTAACATCAGCAAAAATTTCAATACAGCCTTTAATAGCAGCACCCACACTAAGAAACCCAACTTTGTGTATGTCGCTCTAGTCTCTAGGAGTTGTAAGAATGCAAGATGTCACTTGCACATTTTATTTATGTGCCAAATCTTCTAAATGTGGTCTACTAATTTTCACTTGGCTTAAAATGTGACATTCTAATTTTTGTGTGTCCATGTCATTTTTTCTGAACTTGATGCAACTTCATCATTGTTCAACCCTTTGCAAGAACTTGTTAAATAAAGCACATTCCTAGGTGAATCAAATTTATGCTACATATCTACCTCCTGATATGAAAAATTATCTTTTGCATTTATAAATAATTTTAATGAATCAACAAGCCTAGAACATGATTCAACCTTACCCTCTAAATGTACATTACCAAGCATATCCTGTACATAAACATTTTCTTTTGCAATGCAATTTTGACAATTGTCACTATCTTTGCAACATGCACAACTTTCCTTGCTTTGAAATTTAGATCTAAGGCCCCCTTGGCTAGTTCCAACCATTTCAAGTTTGCCATCTCCTAGAGAAGATTGAACAAGTATGTCATCTAGTGAGCATTGGTTTATTTGAGCTGAAATATATAGTGAATCTTGATTTTTAGGATCCTCCTTAACTACATATTTTACTTGATTCTCCAACTCTTATATTTTTTATTTCTTCAACTTTTACCTTCACAATGTTTCTATCAATCTGAAAGAATCAGTTAGGCACCAAGTGGGTTTGACTAAAAAATGTTTCATTTCTAAACAACTAAAATACAAAACTGATCCATTAACCATCTGGCATTAATTTAGAAGAAATATGACAATTGATTTGTCATTAAAAACTCATTTTATCATTTTATTTCAACTTGTCAACTTTGTGCTAAGAGGTCCTTTGACTGGCCTTAAAAACTGACCCGAACAACTAATGAGGCTTTGAAATTAGACTGATTGATTCTTTGTTCCACAGAATTTCACCCTTTCAAATCTTGTCTGATGATGAAATCTCAGTCAAAAGGTATTGATTGTCAAATTTCCTTACTTAAAATCACTTGCAAGAAAACAAGTTAGAAAACCATAAATTGCATATGGAATCGGCTTTGAAAATTGGGCAAATGGGCATTTGGGAAAACCAAAATTGGGGCATTGGTTTACTATCATAGGGAGAGTATGGATCTGCAATTTGGGCTCATGATGCAAATGTCGAGCAGTCAAAGTAGGCTACTCAGATTTTATAGAATGGAAATAATGGAGGAAAAGTGGTTTTTGCAGATGGAATTGACCTGGGAAAGTGTGTAGACAGATATGTCAAGACCTAAAAACTATCACACTTGAAGAATTTTTAGAGTACAACATATTGGAACAATCAATTTGATCTCACCTATCATAGATTTCAAGTTATAACATCCTAAATAGAGGTTTTGACAAATTTGCATATGCTAACACAAGTAAAAAGTTAGAAATTGCATTTGAAATCATGCTTGAAAACTAATCAAACAAATTTTTCATAAGCTCAAACTTGAAACATAACAAGTATCTAACCCCTAAAAAAAATTCAAAAGGAAATTTAGCATTTTGGTCAACTAGGTGAAAATTATGGCAAGTCAAACAGGGCTTCCTAGAATTCAGAACAAATTGCATCAGCATTACAACAATAAATGACTGACTTCGAGGGATTCAAAACCTAGTCAAACAGATTCAAAATGACCCAAAATATAAAACTTAGGCTCTATGATATGGATAGTAGACACTCTCAAAGTGGAAATTCATGAGACATTATTGGGTTTGAGATATTCAATTGCAAACATGGGCTCCTATTGTTGTTTGACATAGGTGAAAATGCAAAATTAACAAATGCTCAAAATAGGACTTCACAAAATGGCTCAAAATGTCAATTTATCATCATCCAACACTTAGAGACACTGAATGCAAGGTGTTAGAAACATTAAACACATCTTGGGCTTCTCAAGTATAGTCGGGTACATATGCATTAAAGAGCATTTATAGGGTTTCTTCAATGGTGCTCGAAATCAGGGCTACAATTTTGAGTGCCAACACTACCAAAGCTTGATGAAGAAGGAAGAATAATTTTGGAACTAGAGTGAATTCTTAAAACATGCAAAAACAAGATAAGGGATAGAACCCTCACCGAATATCTCATCCAACGGAATAATTTACTACTTGAAAAGGAAACATGGAAGGATGAGGATTTCATTCAAAATAATCCATACTTGGTTAGCATTGAGGACAACACTTCTTTGAAGAGAGGGGGCATGCTACACCCTTAATATTGGTGTATATAGGGTTATGAATAGTCAACTTGTGGGTATCTTAATCCTTAGTTAAGTAGGTTGTTGAAAATAATTGATCAATTGTATATTTTCTTTGATGTTACACAAAATGTCATGTCTTTACCAGTCAATGTCTAACGAGCTCACTCGCATGATGAAGACATTTTTCTATGTCTTCCAAGCATTCCAGTGTTTAACAAGTTTAGAAGAAAAAGTCTACCAAGTTCACTTGATCAACAAAGAGAAGTTCATAGAAGTTTAGTGTTAACCAAGATCACTTGGTTAACAAAGAAAAGTTGGTATGGAACCAATGTTAACTGAGCTCACTTAGTTACCAAAGGGAATTTAATTTAGGATGTAGTGTTAGCCAAGCTTACTTGGTTAACAAAGAAAATTCTTTTGTGAATTAGAGTTGACCAAGATGGGTTGGCTAATGAAGGATTTTTATATATTAGTTTATTGAGTCTTTTGGGTTAATATTTTTTTAGCCAACTCAAAGGTTGATTATTAAATATTTTTGAGTCTATTCAAGCTAACTTGACAATGTAATTCATATAAGTATAAGGTCAATTCAAGGATTAACGAGAGTAATTTGTTGAATAGAAGATGATGAATATAGGAAGAAAATTGGAAGGATAAGAAGAGTATCCTTGTTTATCGAGCTACAAAAAATGATCCGATCAAGGAGGATCAAGTAATTAAGCTAGAACTGAGATCTAAAATAAGCAAGTCAACTACATCAGCAATTAAGTCAAGTCATTGCTATTCTTTAATAATTGTAGCATTGATTCAAAATCTCTTAATAGAATTAGCTTAACAACTATTTGCCAAATCCTCTAACAACATGGTATTTCTAGATTGAAGTGTCTGAAGACCTCCAACAAGGCCAAACCTAATAGGGTAATCTAAATCCTTTAATGGGGTCACACCTAAGTGTTAAAATAAATTTTGATGATACTAAATTGGGAGAGTGTCCTAAGCATTGGTGAGTATTGATATGTTTCATTCATGACTGTATTTTTTATTGATGTCAAAATAAGATTATTTTTGTAAAGATTGGTAGAGTAGCAGACATATATCTTGATGGTATAGATAATGATTTGATTTTCTGGTCATGTGTAATTATGGACATGTACAACATAGTTATCTTGATGACATGATTAAGTGTGCAAAGTCTAAGTCGATGGTGTACAAAATTTGTACTTGATTTATAGAAAGTAGTTTAGAGACAAAGTATTGGGAAAGTAGTTTTTGATGATTGTTGTCTATCTTACAATGAAGTGATGCACAATGATAAGGATAGTCATTTGATGATGTTAGTGATCATGCAAGTCTTAGTATCATACATATGAAATTTTTTTATAGACTGTGAGTTGAAATTGCTATTGGAATTGTAATTTAATTAATTGGGAAAGCCTCAACGCCAACTCAATGAATTATTATGAAGATATGGTATAAATGAAAGAATTTTTCCTTAATTGTAACATGTGTTCAAGTATTGTGATCATTGTTCAAGTGCGAATTGAAAAAAAGGAGAAGAGTACTTATTGAATGTGTGAAAGAGATCCAAAGGATTATTGGATGCATAATTCAAGATTTGGTTACAAGATCTGAAGGAGCATAACTCTACTTGACATGAAAGAGATAGAGGAAGGAAGTACAATTTAGTTCTATTAATCTACAAGGAATAATACATATATATCATTTGGATAGTGGGTTCATTGGTCTTGACCTTGAAGTTGTTTGGGTAGTGGGTCTGACTATCTTCCACAACTCTTAACAGGGTTGACATAACTCCTAATAGGGTTGAATATCCTAATAGAGATTCAAAGTCTCCTAACAGGGACTCATACATACTAAATGTTGTAACAAACTCCTAACAGGGTCTATCCTCTAACAAGGAATATTTATATTAGTACATCATCTTGTGGGTACCATCCCCACCAAGGTTTTCCTTCTAATCAAGAGTTTCCCTAGTTAGCATATCTAGTGTTATTTTGTATGGGTATCTTGTTATGGTTTTAGTTTACATTACTCATATGGTTAAAGATTATTTAAAGTTATTATTTGTGATATTATTTGGATAACTAATTCACCCCCTCCCCTCTCAGTTATATCAATGGACTATGTATTGTAACAAATCGTATTAGACCTTCAAGTCCTTGAAGGAAAAGATTAATAGTTTTGAGAGATTAATGATGAATATGTTCAAGAAGTATAATCTAAGATTTGGTGGGGCCAACTATGATAGTTGGAAGGAGAAGATGAAGACTTATCTATTGTGCATGGGTCTAGGGTATTAGATCTTCATAAAAAGTCTTCAAAAGAATCATTAAAGAAGAAGATCTTGAAGGTTGTAGTGAAGAAGAGAGAGATCTATTCATGTGTAACATGAGAGCAATAAAAGTAGGAATGAGTACAGTCAAGTAAAATCACTTGTAACACCTAATAAAAATTTGAAATATTTAGAGTCTACTTTTGAAGGTGATGGTCATGCAAAAAGAATGTGATTACATAATTGGATATGTAAATTTCAAGATGCTATAATGATAGAAGATGTATTTGTAAGAAGTTATATTTGCAAAATATTAGAAATGGTCGCACGTATTCAGTCTCATGGTGGAACCAAAGAAGATGATTAAGTCATTTGGAAGATCTTGAAAATTTTGACACTGCCATTCAAGCTAACAACATAGATGATTTAGTTAGTGATTCCTTGTACTAAGGAATTCACTAAGGAAACATTATTTGGAAGATTAAAATTAGTGGAAGAAGATATAAGCCAGTCTGGTAAACTTGCAAGATTCAAAATAATCTTTAGTGCCCTAAAAGTTTGACCTAATTTAACAAGGAATACAAGCACTTGTGGAGATTTTGATGGCAACACTAGAGCTATTGAAGACACAAAAATTGAGAAAGGAATAGCCCTTTTGGTGAGAAGAGAAAAAGATGCTAAGAAAATATTTAAATGTTGGACTTGTAATGAATTTTGTCATTGTGCATCAAAATGTCCCAAAAGAGAGAAAAAGTATGAGGGAAGATTTAATCCTAGAAGAGGTAGAGATAGAAATTACATATATGCAAATGAAGATGAAGAATCTAATGAGAAAGGTCAAAGTGAGAGTGATGATGAAATAGGATTTTTGACTACCAAGGAAGATTTTCTTTATAGAGAAATTAGAGAAGAAAGAGCTCTGGTTACCCAAAAAGAAAAGAAATTTAATAGGATAATTGATAGTGGTTGTTCACATCACATGACTAGTGATATGAATAAGTTTGTTAAGTTTAAGAATTATGATGGAGATATTGTTAGAGTTGGTAACAATGCATCCTATCATATAATAGGAATTGGATCCATTAATCTTGATGATAAAACTAACACTGATGATGTGTATTTTGTTGATGGATTGAAGTATAACTTGTTGACTATTGGACAATTGACAAAAGTTATCAGTTGTAGTTTACTGAGAAGACCTATATACATGAATTGTAGATCTCAGATCCATACACACACTTCAACATGATCATTATCTGAGAGATCATCATAGAATGAACATTGAATTGTTCATTCAAGTAATCCAACAATGCGACCTATTGCCTTCTAACAAGAAGGATTTTGCCTTTTCTCTCATAATGAGAAGTGGATAACTTAACCCCTAGTACAAAGTATTTAATAACTATATGAGAATGCAAATTACTCTAAATGAGATGCATGTATTAGTCTATAAATAAGAAAGAGTATTTAATCTATATGTATGCATTATTGATACTAGAAAGTCAAAAAGCTATGAAAATATGAGCACAATGAGTAGATATTCCAACAAAAATTTGATACATAAAATATCCAACCTCTGTAATGAGGAATTAAAGGCTCCTTAAATAGAATCCTAGGATTGATCAACGGTCAAGATCACTCAAAATGAATGATTAGGATTAAAGATGAGATTTAATTAAAATGGAAACTTCCTTGTGTAGATGATGTTAACTATTTCAAATCTAATTGTGATGAAGAGTTAACTGACTTTCACATGAGTGTGAGAATGAGTTAAGTAAGTTAATTCTAATTCAAGAAATAGTTCACTCAAAGTTTCCAATTTGAAACTCAAGAGAAGATTTGGAGAGATTATTTAATTTAATAAAGTGAAGTATGACTTCATAAATGCATAATATTTAATTAACTGAATAATTAAATTAAATATATTTAATTCCTTTGTATTATTAGCTAAAGAAGTAATTTAATTTAATTAAAGTATGAATAGTTATAATTAAATTAAACATAATCAATAGGTTTAATATAGCTATTTTGAGTCAATACTTTAGGAATTAAATAAAAGAGTGTGATTAACACAAATTAGGGTTTTCTACATCTAACACTTAGGTCAAGTAGTGAGTATCAGAATCAAAATTGCCTAGTGAAATAGGATTCTAGACATAATCTAATAGACCAGAGTTGGTTATCATGGTAATATGAAATTTTTTTGGTATTACATTTTCCCCTCTTTGAATGAATGTGCGAGCATCACATTTGATTCAAAGAAATCAGAAGTATGAAGCACAGATCAAGCAATGAGACTAATTCTGAAATTGATGATACAAAGACCAATTGATAATCCTTTAAAGGTTATCTCAAGAAGGAAGCTTAACCTTAGGGGATCAAGATAGAACACCTATATACAAAGATTGATAAACTTTTAAAGGTTATCTCTAGAATGAAGCTTAACATTAAGGGATCTAGATAGAACACCTAGATACTAAGATTAATAAACTTTGAAAGGTTACCTCTAGAATGAAGCTTAACCTTAGCGGATTTAGCTAGAACACCTAGATACCAAGATTGATAAGATTTTAAAGGTTATCTCCAAAATGAAGCTTAACCTTAAGGGATCTAGATAGAACACTTGGATCCCGAGGTTAATAGTATAAAGATTTTCAAATTCAATAGAATTGTTCCTAGAATGAGACTCAATTCTCAGGAGTTGGGGTTTATATTGTCCCAATACCCATCCATTTAAATATGACAAGATTAATAAAAATTCATAGAATTATCCCCAAAATGAGGCTTAATTCTCAGCAAAATTTAGGATTATCTCCAGAATGAAGCTTAATTCTAAGCAAGAATTCAGGATTATCTCCAGAATGAAGCTTAATTCCCCAGAGTCTAGATAGAACACCTGAATACTGGTCCATAAAAGATAATAAGATCCAATCATGAGTCATAGAATCATCCCTAGAATGAGGCTTGATTCTTAGGAGTCAAGGTTTACACTGTCCTGATACCTATCCATCAAACTCTGACCAAAAATGTTATAAGATGTGATTAGCTAATCAAAAGATGAGATAGATGATGTATAATTCTAGGTAGAGGGTAACAAGATGCCTTGACTGATGAGGACATAAGACTCAGATTGAGTTGAAACTCAGATTTAATGATGCAATCATCCTACCCCTCAAGAGCAAAATTGAAAGATGACACACTAAAAATGTGATGTAAAGTAGTATATTGAAAGATATCAAAGAAATTAGAGATTTGGAAGAATATACAAGAGATTAGAAGGATCAAAAGAAAATTTGAAGTCGATTCAAAGTGATTTTGAGGTCCAAAAGACCAAGTTTGACCAAAGTTGAAATTTGAAAAATGTCAAAAAATATGACTTAAAAGAATTTACAAAGATTCAAAAAGTATTAGAAAAGTGGAATGCACAAGCATTCGATTGCATTAGTCCCAAAATTTTAAAGTGTGATTTTGAGCTATTTAAGTGTGTCAAATTTCAAATTCAATCCTAAAAATGGATTTAGAGCTGTCAAATTAGTTAAGGGTGATTTGTGCACTTTGCAAAATTAGGTCAAAACCTATGTAAGGACCCAAAATGTCATTTTCAAATGATTTGTACTTTTTTTTTTTGTGAAAAATAGAGCTTTGAGGAGAAAATGGTGGTCCCCATGCAGAGACATTGATTTGATCACACCTAATGACACAACCAACTAGCAAAGTAGGAACCTCTAGTGAGTACTCAATAATCTTGCCTTTTACTTTTATTTTTGCACATTTTGAGATGATTTTACATGTTTTAGGAACTTTATAAAAAAATTTGTTAGATTTTGCACCAGGATATCACTCCTCAGGTGAGCCTAATCACCTCTTACGTGAAGAAGTACCAGATTAGTACTTCATTGTGTGGCCTTGTGGCTTTCATCACACATAAGATACCCATCTTTTGCATGAAAAAACTTAATTTGGTGTCATTTTCTCATATCTTATTCATTCTTCACACAAGAAAGTGTCTCCTCATGCAAAGATGCATAATCTCATGCAAGAATTGAGATGTTTGTGCAAAATTTTGGTGTAAAATGCAAGTTTAAATGTTTGAAATTTGATTTTTCACTATAATTTTTCTCTTTGTTTCATCTTATTTAGTGATTGGATACTGATCATTTGTGTTTTGTTTTCATTTGTTTTGGTTACATTTCTCAATGTTAGATTTTGATCCCATTACCCAACATATGGAGCTCTATTGCATTAGCTTGATCATATTGTTACGACACATATTGATAGATTGGGATTGTCATATCTTTGCTAGATTCCACTAATGTTGGTAAATCATGGCCTTTTGACTAAATTGGTGAAGTGTTTCCATTTAGAGATGAACACATTCCATTTTCCATAGGGGAAGATAACGATCACCCCAAAGGATATCTATAGGATACTCTGTATACCATTCCATGCACTGCAGATGGTTTATGATACAATTCAGCAAGTAGGTATAGAGGCACTGGGGGCCATCTTCTAGGAGGACCTTATGATGGGTAGAGCCATCACATGGGATGAGCTAGTGCATACCTATGGCCCCACTCATAGGTTGCCATCGATATTGAGGATATTCATCAATTGTTTCTTGATGTCAGACAGAGGGTAGCATGGATTGGAGTACAAATGGGGTCGCATGCTTCAGATGATGTTAGAGACTCTAGAGAGATATTGGTGGGGTCAATGCATGTTGGCCTACATGTATCATGAGATGTAGGAGATAGTATACCATGAGAGGAAAAGCATGGCTATTGGGGTCTATGTTCTTCAAATATAGGCATGTGAGCACTTGCTAGTTACCAGATCCATTTTTGTAGATGAGCGATAACCTATGGAGTTGTACATTTGTAGATACAGAGGCTAGCTAAACTAAATAGGTCTGGGGAAGATTGAGTAGTTGAGAGGCCATCTGGATGACTTGGTAGCAGTGGTATGGTAGCCTTAGAGAGAGATAGAGGATTGGGATGATGCATAGGTAGAACTGAGCCACACATTCACCTCATGACCATTGATAGGTTGATCTCTATAGATGGTGAAGATATTTCCTTTGAAATAGGTGTGGTGGTAGTATGACCAACTACAAGACATTTCATAGGAGTACTATTCCCATGTATGACTGGTAATAGATTTAGATCATGGATGGTCCTCAATGTTGTATCTAGGGAGATTGATGATAGATGTGCATTACTTGGTTATGATACAATAGGACTACCTATTGGTGGTCATAGATGGAGGGATGGATCTTTCATATCAAGCTTGCTTTGCAAGTCATCCTTTCCTTAGGTTTATAGATCAAGTGGGGATGGCCAGACCTAGATAGCTAGCATAGGCAACCCAGGCACCACCATAGTAGCCCCAGTAGGAGAGAGTGAGGCATAGGACATGCCAAGTGAAGATTCCACCTTAGTAGATGAGAGTAGATCAAGGTATGGGTGGTAGTGGGACATAACAGAGGAGACTGTGAGGGGAGATGGGATCTCTAGGACCCAGAGGAGGTAACACATAAAAACCTCACATTGAGAAGCAACAACCAACCAAGTAGCTAGCTAAGTAGGGAGATGAGAAGATTCTTGGCTAGCCTGTTGTAGGGACCTAGGGTGGATATGGCCTAGCATAGACATAGGAGGCCTTGAGGAGGTCCAAAGAGAAGATATGTATCATGTAGTGGTAGCTAGGAGAGTTGTAGATATAGGTAGATGCAAGAGACTCATAGATCATGGACTAGGAGCACGAGATCTGTGAGCTTTGAGAGTAGTTAGAGCTATTAGATAGGAGATCCAAGTAGGAGTAGGATGAGATTTGGCTACAATCATCCAAGGTGGCTTACAATTTTGCAACTTATGTAGTGGTTGTACCAAATGAGGCTAAGCAGGTGCCTTAATTTTTATAGTGTGCATGAGAGTTAGGGGGACACAACCTGTAGTGAGACTAGACATGCATCCTCCTCCTCCTCCACTAGGAGGTGAGGGGGAAGGAGAGATTTAGATTCATATTTTCTCTTATTTTAATCTAGCTCTATATTGATTAGTGTGCCAACAACATTTTGTACCATTTTTGAGATCGACAGTGCTTGAGTACCATCCAATTTTTCAATGACGTACACTTATGATATATATATGAGATTTTGATTTGAGTACCTTTTCCATTTTTCATCTTTTTGTCTTTATAGTTTTTTGTACAAGAGATGTTTATGCTTATGATTATGAATGTAGATATGATGTGATGTATGGATGCAAATTTGATACTATGTATGAATGTAGTGTAGATGAGATGAATCGTGAAATTATGTATAAAATGAAAAATGTGAATGAATGAACATCTCATGTAGTGTCCTATTTTTATTAAAAGTGACAGGTATCCCATGAAGATTGATAGGATGAACCAAAGAACCAAATACTTGTGCAACTGTGAAGAAATATGATACTTTGAGGAAGCCAACAATCCCTCATCACAAAGGCTGTAAGTAGATTTGCAATTCAACCATGTGCTTTTACAATGCAACACTATGCTAGATGAAACCTTAAATTATATGCAAGCTTAGGTCTGGTTACCAAGCTTCAACAATTATCATTACTGAGTGTATAATGAAACCCCATATGTCATACAATTCCCACTGACATTGCAATCATAAGAATATGAATAGGAAACATTTTCTACTTTTTTCAGGATTAAATGTAAGCATTCAAGGCACAAGAAGCCAGAATGAACATAATATTTATCCATTTTAATGTAGCAAGTGAACATAAGAATCAAAGTATAAATGCTAGGATGAACATAATATTTCTTGTGTGTAAACACACAAGAAAAATGAGAGATACTTCTTATGCTAACTAATTAGTAAGTATTCTATTTGCAACAACCCTTGCATTTGTAACCTGAGATAAATGTGTGCTATGTATGCTCATAGTGACTCATATATTCACTTAGTAGGAGAAGTATTAATATTTACTTTAGCATAAAGAGTTCACTCTAACAAGAAAGGAGAAAAACCAACCTCACTAATTTATCCATATAAAAGAAGTTGAGGTACACCTGGCCATCTAGTATGAGATGGAGGCTCTTATAGTGGGCACCCCTTTTATATGGATGTTTTAGATCATTGGAACTAAACCACAAATAGAAAGAATAAAAAAAGATCATGCCCCTAGTCCTTGCTTCTCCATTCGAAAGTGACATCATTAACTTAGTCAAAGAGACATGATAAAGAGAAAGAAGAAAAACAAGAAAAGCTCAAGTATCCCAAAAAAATTCATCATTTTTAGTTCATTTTATGTGTTATAGGATTGATATCAAGTGTCAATGTTTAGAACATATGTGAAAGAAATGTCTTTAGTAGGGTGACAAGAGTAGATAGACATAGTCATAAAAACTAGTGACTAAAGTCAAAGAGGAATCTTTAATAAGAAGAACCTTAGTAGTAAACTGAGTGACAATAGACAGACATAGTTAAGACAACTAGTGACTATGTAAGAGAGATCTTCCATAGGAGGAATCGGTAAAGTGACACAAGCGATAGTAGGCAGACATAGTTAGAACAATTGGTGATTGACACAAGAGATCTTCTATGAGAGGAATCTCTAAGTGACACTAGTGATAGTAGGAAGACATAGTTAGAACAACTGGTGCCTGACATGAGAAATCTTCTATGAGAGGAATCTCTAAGTGACACTAATTATAGTTGGTAGACATAGTTAGAACAATTAGTGACTAATGCGAGAGATGTTCCATAAGAGGAATCTCTAAAGTAACACTAGCAATAGTAGATAGACACAGTTAGAAAAAATGGTGGCTAATGCAATAGATGTTCTATAAGAGGAATCTCTAAAGTGAACTAGTGATAGTAGACAGACATCGTTAGAACAACTAGTGACTAACGTGAGAGATTCCTATGACAAGATTTAGTTCATGGATACATGAGTGAAAGTAGCAAATGAAAGTAGAAAAGAAACTATACATGAGTTAGAAGATGCATTGCGAGATACAACATTTTGAATAAGAGTCACCTGTTTAGTAAGATTTCACCTCCTTGGCAAAGATTCATTTTTATTTTTTTTTGTATTTTTTGAATTTTTCCAATTTTTGGTATTACCAAGGAACCTATTGCTATGTGTTCACTAGGGTAATAATTTCTTTCAGGAATTTTGTAATTTTTATATTTTTTAAGACATTTAAGTATGTACAGAGAGCTTCTAAGATCAGATTATCTATAGAACTACTTTAGGTGGAGAGTTTTGATCGGCTCCTTGAGCACCTCTCCCTCGGTTGTAGAAAGTTGGTAAGCACCATATCCAAACACTATAGTGATTATGTATGGTCCAAGCCATATGGGTTCAAACTTCCCTTTTTAGACCATTACTACTGATTCTTAGGGTTTTCTCTTAGAAAAAGATTACCCAGTTAGAAGTCACATGGCTTAACTTTCTAATTGTAGCTTCTAGACACACACTACTGATAAGCTCAAAAATGATCACATGCCACTTTCTGATGTTCATCTAAAAAAATTAGCTCTTGAAGTCAAGATATTCTATATAGTCTTCATTAGTAATGAGGAACTTCATGGAGATTATCAAAGTAGGAATCTTGACCTCAATTGGAAGCACAACATTCACTCCATATACTAAAGTAAAGGGTGTTGTACCTGTTGGAGTTCTGATACTTGTTTTGCAAGCTCATAAAGTTGGATTAATTTGAAGGTGCTAGTCTTGTTCAAATTTACTAACTGTGCAATGTAAGATCTTAAGGATTGTCTTGTTGGATGCTTCCGCTTGACCATTACCCTAGGGTAATAAATGGAAGACCAATTTTGTGTGATTCTAAACTTATTGCACAACTCCTTAAGATCCTTGTTTTTAAACTATCCTCCATTGTCAATAATAATGGAGGAAGGTGCACCATACCTACATATAATTTAAGTCATAATGAACAAAATTATAGTTTTGCAATTTTCTATGGAGAGAGGGACTACCTCTACCCACTAAGTGAAGTAATTTGTAGTGGTAATAATGAACTTATGTCCATTTGAAGAGGGAGGGTGAATCTAACCCACAAGATCAAAGGCCCATTGTTGGAATGGCCACAATGTAATAGATGGATTTAGATCTCTAGCTAGAGCATGAATCAGATTCCCATGGAGATGGCATTGTTTGTAGGACTTAGCATATTTGATTGTCTCTTGCTCCATATTTAGCCAATAGTAACCAACTCTAATAAGTTTATGAGCTAGTGTCAAGCCATTAGAGGGAGATCCAAAAATTCCCTCATGTACATCTATTAATGTTGACTTGGATTCATCAGGTTCTAGACACCTAAGGAGTGTTCCATTGACACCTCTTGTAAACAAGTCATTAATAATAATAACATTTCGTGAAGTATTATGGATAAGGTTACATTTTTCATTTTGGGTTAGATTGTTTGGAATGGTTTGGTCACACGAATAAGAGTATATATGGTGGTAACAAAATTAGTCATGTCCTACAATAGAATAGACCATCCTAAATTTAGGAGATTCATAGGTAGGGTAGAGTAATGTTTCCACTAGGAACTCATGTTGAAGATCATTTTCTGGCATCTGTAACAAGGAAGCAATAGTAGCCATGGTATCAGGTGATTTGTTGTCTGCTCGAGGAATCTGTTGAAAAGTGATGTGAGAAAAGTATTTCTTTAGGTCATCCACCATGCATTTATAAGGGATCAATTTCTCATCCTTTGTCTGATATACATCATTAACTTGGTTGATTATGAGTTGTGAATCACCAAAGATGTTCAATTGATCCACTCTCCATTCAACTGCAATCTTCATGCCATTAATCAAAGCTTCATACTCTCTGATATTGTCTGTACAAGGAAAAAAAATATTGTATGCCTTATGAAATGAATACCTCTATGGTTTTATGAATAGTATCCCCATACCAAATCCCTATTGTGTAAAGGAACCATCAAAGAACATCACCCAAGTTTAATGTGTAATTGCTAGAATTGATTCATTAGGGAAATCAATGTTGAGTGGAAGAAGACTCTACATTGGTGATTTTGCTAACTAATCAACAATCACTTGTCCTTTGATAGCCTTTCATTCAACATACTAAATGTCAAACTCACCCAATATCATGACCCACTTAGCCAACCTTCCTGTTAGAGTTTCCTCGCTAAGCAAGTAATTTAGTGGATCAGTTTTAGCAACTAGTCGCATAGTATGAGCGACCATGTAGTGTCTAAAATTTTGAGAAGAAAATACAACTTCCAAGAAATATTTCTCAATGATACTATAATTCATTTCATAAGAAATTATTGTATAACTTAGATAGTAGTTAACCCTTTCCTTATTATCATTGTCCTCTTGTACTAGCAAGATACCTAGAGATGTCTTTGTTGCTGAGATGTATAAAATGAGAGGCTTCTCATGGATAGGAGGCATCAAGATTGGTGGATTAGATAGATATTGATTTATCTGTGTTAAGATCTATTCACATTCTTGGCTCCAATTGTATTTCACAACTTTATGTAGAGTCTTGGTAAAAGGTTGTGACCTATCCACCAATTGTGAGATGAATCTACGAATGGATTGAAGTCTTCCTTGTAAGCCCCTTATTTGAATGATATTATGGAGTGGAGGCATGTCCATGATTGCTTGAACTTTCTTTAGATCAACCTCAATTACTTTCACATACATGATGTACCCAAGAAATTTCTTGGATGTTACACGAAATGAACATTTCTTTTGATTAAGTCTTAGACTAAATTTCTTTATGCAATCTAGGATAGGTCCCAGAACTTGAAGGTGAGTATTGCATTTTGTGCTCTTAATCAAAGTATCATTCACATAGTCTTCCATTTTTTTATGCATCATGTCATTCAATATTGTAGAAACTACCCTCTAATATGTAGAACCAACATTTTTCAAGCCGAATTGCATCATGTTATAACATAAAGTTCCCCATGGATAAGTGAAAGTAGTCTTTTGCTAATCTTCTAGTGTAATTTTGATTTAATTATATCCATAAAATTTGTCCATGAGTGAGCAATTTCATATCCTTCCATCATGTCCACTATCATATCAATGCTAGGAAGTAGAAAATCATCCTTCAAACATGCTAAGTTTAGATCTTGAAAATCTGTATAGACTCTGATAGATTTGTCATGCTTGGAGACTAGAAGAATGTTTGAGATCCACTTAGTGTAATCAATAGTTTGGATGAAACCAATTCTCAAAAGCTTTTCTAGTTCAACTTTAATAAGCAATGTAATAAGAGGATGCATTTTTCTAATATTTTGTTTAACTAGTTTAACCACTGGTGCAATAGACAAGTGATGCATTATGAGATTAGGATCTAACTGTGGAATAGTTGAATATGTCCATGCAAAGTTTATTATTTTCTCTAGGAAGAAGGTAATGAATTCCTCTTTTTCTTCTAGAGATAGTGACTGTGCAAGATGTATCATGTGAGGATGTTCTTCTATTCCCAAGTTGATTAGTTGTGTTGGCTCTATCAACACTGATGATCTTTCTTGAAAATGACTAGGAAGTGCATCAAATATCTCACACCTCAGAGAGATTTTCACCCTTGGATACGTCTTTTATTTTTACTTTTTAGGTTCTAACACTAGCACAATGTGGTTTTCACCATCAGACCTTTTATTTCTTTTCTTTTTTATTGTGTGACTAAGATATGTGATGTCAGCATCAGTCATATTGACACTTTGTTCACTGGTGGAAGATGTTACAACTTTGACAATGTTTAAGTAATGTGAAAGAGCATAATCATTCTATAATGTAGGGAATTCACTAGATGTATTGAAATTCTAGTCTATGAGCTTAGAATAGGTGAGTGAAAGAGATGTGGTAGGTTCAATTGCATTTATAGTATAATCATCAAATGCTTGAACAAGAAATTTGAGACCTAGAGTGGCTTCGTTTGCAAGTGTGTTTGAATGCCTTTGATTTCTAACATCATTAGTTGAAGACTCAATGACACTAGTTGGATAAGACTCATCTGACATAACCCTAGATGCTTTACCTACTTTGAGGATATTTTCATAGAAATGAACTTAATTTATATCTTTTTCTATAGTTTCTTTTGTGAGAGAGTCGAATTCATATTCTTAAGAAACTATGCTACATGGTGACAGATCATAGAATTCCCCAACAGTGATAGGGAAAAACTCTCCTTCTTCATCTCAATTTTTAAAAAGATACTCAATGCATAAAGCATGACTAGAATCTTCTTGTTCTTGTTGGGTATGTTGTGAATAAATAGTATCATCAGAAGAAATACTATCACCATCCATGGTGCTGATACGTGGTACAAAATCATCAAGCTCAACAAAGAGTTTAGTAAGATCATTATGAATGGGATAAGGATAAGGATCCTCATCATCAAAATTGTCTTCATGGTCATTGAACTTAGCTTGTGACTCATTTTTAGATGAATTCTTAGGTTCTGTTATGAATTTGTTAATGCCTAGATGGAAGGGAATCTTCTTGAAGCCTAGACTAGATGTATCTTGATTCCCTCTAGCTATCACTTTGATAGGATCAATCAGATCATTTTTGTTGCATCCAATAGCACCAGTTCCCTTTTAGTCAAATTTTTTTGTAAGTTTAAGACCTAGACCATAATTTTTAGGAGTAATTTAATGAGACTATTTTTTGAGGTCAACTGAAGTTTCCTCTTTGTAGATCCATGTAGCAATAGATCTATTTTTACTTTCCTCCTTGAGAGGGATAGTAGATTTGATAAATGCACCATTATACTTGATTTGAGGTGTCAACACAAAATATCTCTTCACTTCAGATGGTCTCTCGTAATGACGGGAAGACTCAAGAAGACATGTCAATGATAAAATTGGTTCTATGTAATATTCACCCATTCTAGTTTCTTTCAGCTTGAGTGACTGCTCAATTTTCTTCAACTTGTTAACATGATATTCTATAGAATCCCTATTAGAAGGTATGAAGTTTTCAACAAATTTCAACATGTTAAAGGTATAGCTAGTACTTGCAGGTATGGCGACTTTAGAGCCATAAAATAGGAACCTTACACATTGATCGTAAGTGGAAGGAACAACTTACATATCATGCATCCATGGTTTCTAGAAGAATATTGTAAGCTAAGGGAAGGTCTGGGACTTGATAAGTGACATCCCTTTTGACAGGACCAACCTAGAGAGGTAACACAACAAGACCCAAGATTTGCACTCAACCTCATAATACACTTTGATAGTTATCTTGTGACAAGGGCCGATGGACTCTTTAGAATAGTCCAATTATCTAGGTAGATTAATAGAGATAATATTTAAACCAGATCCATTACTAATAATCACACACTAGACATGTTTCTAGTATATTATGACCTTAATGCATAGAGGTTGATTATGCAGATGACCCGATAAATTATCCTCCTGCTAAGAGAAGGACATATGGTAAGGTGAGGTTAGATGACCTACCATAGATTAAAATCTCTCAAGATCAAGATATTGAGGAATGTTTGAATCAATCAGAACTTTGTCAAGAATCTGCCTATGAGTAGGTGAGATTATGAGCAGTTCAAAGATTGTGGTTTTAGCATTTGTTCATGGTAATTGATCTAGGATACTATAGCTAGCAGCCATAGAATTTGTTGCAAGTTTTAGTCCTTTTCCAAGTGGACCAAGAAAGTGGTTTGTCTTTTTGTTGTTCTAGATTAGATGTAGAAGGTGTAGGGCCTTTGAGTACCAACTTAGCATGAGAATATGTAACAAGATTGGCACAAGATTGTGATGACTCATTATCAAATGTGTTGGAACAAATAGTGTCTTAGGTTTAATTTTGTCTTGTTTTCCCTTGATGATGATAATGTTATAGTACTCAACACCCACTAGTTCAATCATATAGACTATATCATCATCATCATCATTAGAGTACCTAGAGTTGATCTTTTTATTAGATTTTTGTTTCAATTTTTCTC
This sequence comes from Cupressus sempervirens, assembly GCA_028749045.1. Lineage (NCBI taxonomy): Eukaryota > Viridiplantae > Streptophyta > Pinopsida > Cupressales > Cupressaceae > Cupressus > Cupressus sempervirens. Next base: position 628,282,896 of record CM053784.1, read on the forward strand.
CCTTTTCATAGTGAGGGAATGGATCTTTGAAAGCCTTATGATCCAAGTTCTTTTTATGCCCACCCACAACAATGTCACCATAGTCAATTAAGTCTTGAATTTTGTGATGCATGTTAATGTAGTTACTATTTTTGTGACCTTTGTTTTGGTGGTATTTTCAAAATGAAGTTTAGTTCCACTGTGGTGGTCATGGTTGTGGATCATAAGGATGAGATTTGTCCAATGGAGAAATGAGCTTGTTTTGCAGCAAGGTCTTGTAGACCACATCCAAAGTTTCACCAAGAGGTGTAAACTCTTGTTTAGCGCATATAGCCCAAGATGACTTCCTCAAATTGTTTCCAAATGTCTTGTTGTCAAAAGGAGGTTTCTCAACATTCTTGGATGCCTTAACATTATCTATAAGATTGAAATCTTAGGAGGTTTAGGAGTAGTGTTGTCAACAACTCCATCATGCACAATCTCTTAGTTTTTGTTCACATATTTGGATTTTTCCTTATTAGAGGTTAACCCTTGTTTAGTGTCTTTCTGAAGGGTTAGTTCACCCTTTTTTATCATGAATTCCTCTATTTGGATAGCTTGTGTGACCATGTCTTTGAAAGTACATGGACCTTGATGTTGAACTCTATACCCAAAATTAGGCAAAAGATTTTCCGTAAAGATTTCAAGTTTCTCTATTTCCAGGTTTTTAAGTGAGTATTTAGTGTAAAGTTGTCTCCATCTCTAGAGAAATGAGAGGAAAGGTTCCCCAACTTTCTATTTAAGGTTTCACAAGTCTCAAATGTTAACTGGGTATTATATGTTGTGAGAGTACTATTGGACAAACAAGTTAGCAATCTCATCAAAAAATTTGATACTAGTAGGCAAATGTGAAAACCACTCCATAGCCTAAACACCTAGACTTCTTAGGAATAGATGCATGAGATATGGTTGGTTACACATTAATTCCATAGATAAGGTACTAAATTCCCACAAATGATCTTGGGAATTGGTGGTTCCAAAGTATTTATCATACTTAGGTAACTCAACTCCTTTCAAAAAAGGAGACATGTCTATACTCTTGTCAAAAGGAAACAGACAAAGAGCATCTAAGGTGTATGTTTTTGTAGGTTTATCTTTATCACTCATCATTTGGGCTAACTATTCTTGCATGGCCTTCAGTTTTTTTTGCAATTTAGAATTTTCAATTTCCTCTTTAGGTGTAATGATAGTTTCAACGTTAAAGTGATTAGGTAGCTTGGCTCCCTCTTGAGCAAGTTTGAGAAAGTATTTCTCTCTCTCTTTGTCAAGCAAGATTTCCATGACCTTTTGGAAGGTTTTGTCCTTAAGAAATTTTTTGACATGTTTAGGGAGTATTTCTACCTCTTCTTCATTCTCATCAATAAAGAGAGGTTCCTTATGTCATCCATTCCTATGTTGATCTTGGTCTCTACTATGCTCTTCATGTTTAGTTTCTTGATCAACCATTATAGGAATGTGATTATTTTTAGTGTGTTTTGGTTGGAAAGGTTGTCTAAATAAGAATTCAATTTTGTTTTTTGGAGATGTACGACCTTTGCTAGTTTCAAGATCCTCTTGATACAAGGGGTTCCTAGTTTTTTGTAAGTTTATGGATAACATTCTCTAAATACAAGGTGATCTAACAAGTCAAGGAGATCATCAAGACTCCTCACTAGATGAACTGGACACAAACCATGTATAAACTAAAAAGTGACCTCTACTATGATTATGACCTCTAGCTCTACCTCATCCAAGTCTAAGGGGATAAAACACATTTATGCTTCTTGTTGCCATAGTCATAGACAAGGACAAAAAGTGAAAGCCTAGAAAAGGACCACACTAGAACATAGTCTCAAAAAGTAGGATAAGAGTGTTGTATACTAAGGTATGAGTCATTTGAGTATTGGCTAGGACAACCAAATATTATGACTATCATGACACGAAGTATGAAAAGAGAAAAAGAATAAGGACAAAATAGACATGAGACTAGATTGTCTATAAGTCACAATTTGTTAGCTAAGAAAGGAGCCATTGTTTGACACTATTTATACAAAGAAAAGTGGTAAAAAGTTGCAAATAATAGGCCATATTTAGAGCACAGATAGCTCTGATAGAATAGGTTGATAGTTTTAAGGCAAGATTTCATGTGAGGATGAGGATTCCCAAGGAATTGCATGAAAAGGCACAAAGAGCTAGGGAAGATTCATAACAAGAAATTTTGGAAAGTTTTCTTGTGTGAGAAATTGTCAGAGCCATGCGAGGATGTGTTATACTCACAAAAGATAAGATTTTGACATAAAAGGATAGAATTTGCAAGATCTCGCATGGAGATTTCCAGGACTACATGAGGACTTGGATAGTTCCATGTGAAGAAGTGCTAACTAAAAAGGTTCTCATGCAAAATTGTGCAAAATTGGGTGCAAAAATAGGGACTAGACTAACAAATGAGACAAAATTTTGAAGAGATTTTACAAGTTGTAGATAGTTCTAGACAGATTGTTGATTGTGTTTACAAATTTGAAACAAATAAAAAATGGTTTTCAAGTTTTGGACAACATTTTGTTTTCAAAAAAATACAGTTTATTTTTTGATAGACATGGGAAGCAAGCAGTAGTCACAAACAATCCAACCAAGGACAAAGAAACTCAGAGGGATAGGGAGTCTTGACCTTCAATTTTTTTGATAGATTCAGACAAGTTTAAAGACTCAATAAAAAACATGCTTTATCCCTATAACCAAAAATGGTAGAGGAGGCAAAACCTTTTTCCCACAACTTATGTGCATGTGCGCACCTCACACAGTCCTGTCATTCCACTAGAGGGTGCCCCTATTTTTGGTGTATTCCAAGGGCTCAATAACATATAAAATGAATTAGCACCCTTGTGGTAGGGGTCAAATGCATATACCACCTTCTAATGCCCTAGGTACATGCCTATGGTGAGTAATCTATAGGAGAGATTCTTCCCCCTCCTTGCAAAAGGATTACTCCCCCTTTTGGAAGTGAACCAGGTAGCAACTAACTTAGAAGTTTTTACTTGGCTTTCATTCATAGTAATCCTTAGTGGCTTCACAAGAAAATTTGAGACCAACATCTCATTATGACATCTGAAAGTGCACACACTTGACTAGCAAGATTGGGTCCAGCGTTGGCCAATGCAACAAACATAGCCTCCTCTTGATATGTGATATCAAGAATCAAGAGGAAGAAATTAACATGGCTTTGGAGTCTTTTTATCTACAAAGCTTCTTTATTATAGTGACTTGGAATCTCTAGGGAAAGGAGTGTGCTCACTTGGGTCATTCCTAGAGGTTAGATTGCTTTGGTAGGCCCTTTAAGGGTTGACTCAGACTGGTGGTTTAGATCTAAGGGTCCAATTTTCTAATTTTCCTCAATTGGAAAGAGCATACTTCTCTACCTTATCACCTTGCTCAAACATACAAGACATGTTAATCACTGAGTTAGCTTAATCAATCCCAATTCATTCTTCCTAAATATTTTTATTCCCTAAAAGGAAATCATCATCCCTTAATAGAAAAGGACTCTTATAAGAGAACCACTAACTTGCTTGCCTCCCTTGAGTACTGTCTTTTAGAGGCTTCTAGGTTCTTGATTTACTCTTGGGCATCACTTCAAAGTAGTAAAGAGCATACTCCCCTATTCCCCTATCTTGTAGCCTACAAAGTTCATAAACCCTATTTATACTATGTCTAAAAAGAAATAAAGAAGACACAACATCTAAGTGGATTTGAAATAAGTCTTTGACATACGATCTTTGACAAGCATCCTACAATCACATAGTCAGTTCATATTTTAAATGTTTTGATAAGGTGTCTTCATCAAACATCCTACAAACCACTATTAAGCTATAGAAAAGCCAAAAATTCAAATGAAAATGCTTTAGAAAAACACTATTCATCAAAATCAATTATAAATTGAATTTTGGAAAACTATAGTTTCCATGTGCTATTGCAAAATTTTGCCCGAAAGCATGCACAAGCCCACATTTTGCAGTAGCAAGTGCAGATGAAAAGGAAAAATATTTAGTTCTTTCCTATGAAAATGAGATTTTTCGCACAAAAAATTGGAAAACTATATGGACAAACATGATAGAATCATTAAAAATGCAGAAAATAGAGTAATTAAGGAAAGAAAATTTGATTTCTTAACCCCATGATGGGCAAAAGAAATGTATGCATGAATTGTGAGCCTCAGATCCTCACACGCACTTTAACATGGTCATTTTCCAAGAGATCATCTCAAAATGAAGATTGAATTGTTCATTTGAGTAATCCAACAATGCAATCTATTGCCTTCTAACTAGAAGGATTTTGAATTTTCTCTCAAAATGAGAAGTAGGCAACTAGACCCCTAGTACAAAGGATTCAATAGATATATGAGAATGAAAATTACTCTAAATTAGATGCATGTATTAGTCTAGAAATAAGAAAGAGCATTTAATCTATATGTATGCATTATATTAATATAAATGAGATTAAGATACTAGAAAGTGAGAAAGCTATGAAAATATGAGCACAACGAGTAGATATTCTAATAGAAATTTGATACACAAAATATTCAACCTTTATAATGAGGAATTGAAGGCTCCTTAAATAAATTCCTAGGATTGATTGACGATCAAGATCAATCAAAATGAATGGTCAGGATTGAAGATGAGATTTAGTTGAAATGGAATCTTCCTTGTGCAGATGAAGTTAACTATTTCATATTTGAGTGTTATGAAGAGTTAATTGAGTTTCACATGAGTGTAAGAATGAGTTAACTACGTTAATTCTAATGCAAGAAATAGTTCACTAAGATTTTCCATGTTGGAACTGAATAGAATATTTGGAGAGACTATTTAATTTAATAAAGTGAAATATGTCCTCATAAATGCATAATCTTTAATTAATCAAATAACTAAATTCAATAATTAAAATGAGGACATTATTAAATTAAATATATTTAATTCCTTTGCATTATTAGCTTAAGAAGTAATTTATTTTAATTAAAGTATGAACACTTATAATTAAATTAAACTTAATCAATGTGTTTAATGTAACTAATTTGAGTTGACACTTTAGGAATTAAATACAAGAGTGTGATTAATGTAGATTAGGGTTTTCTACATCTGACACTTAGGTTAAGTAATGAGTATCAGAATCAAATCTTCCTAGTGAAATAGGATTCTAGATATAATCAAATAGTCCAAAATTGGTTATCATGGCAATGTGCCAATTTTGGGGTATTACAAGACCTACACTATCAAAGACAGAGATGGTAAGATAATTGGAATTGACACTAGATCTAGAGGTAATGTATTTGAGTTGAATCTTATTAAGATGACATGTTTGGTAGCTAAAGTGGATAATAGTTGGTTGTGGCATAGAAGATGCTAGCAATATGACCAATCAATCAATCAATCATCAAATAAGATTTTTTGATGATAGAATATTCCCTTGAAATATTCTCTTACATAGTCAATTAGATATTCATGATGTCATCCTAATGATGTATACTAGTGTGCATGTCCATATGACCAACCGAGTTCAAGTGATGGAAGAAATACTAATGTAGATACCTCAGTGTAGAATAGAACATGTCAGCAAACTAACTTGTATGACTTGCAAAATTATTTTGACTATTAAATCTTGTTGAGACAACTCTAAGGACAATATGTGAGCTGACTAAGGAATAAATTATTAATATGTTTGGTATATATAAAGAACTTCAATTGCGAAGTTAGTATGTAATATGTACGATGAAAAATGCTATGTGATGTAATGTTATGATGCAATTTGATATATGTGCAATTACTCCTTGTATGAAGAACTAACAATCAGAAGAATTGTGAAGTACAACAAGTAATTCAACTATGCCCAGTTACTGACAATCAACAGATTTGTGAAGTACGAAAAGTAATCTAGTTATGTGTGTATATCTATTCTCTTGAAGAACCCAATTGTATAGTTTCATGTTAGGGCAATGGGCTCTTCTTGTACACATTTTTATATGATCTAGAAACTCCTAATAGGCTTGAAGCAACTCTTAGTAGGGTTGAGGCTTCTAATAAGGCCTAGTCTCCTAACAGGGACTCGAGACACTATATATTCTTCATAGACTCCTAACAAGGTCAAATATCCTTAAACAAGTTCTTTATATAGTGAATCATCTTGTGGGTTCCATCCCCACCAGGGTTTTCCCTAGTTAACAAAATATGTTGTTATAAGCTCTCTCTTTGTATGGTTGTTTATTTTTTTTAGCACTATTAGTTCTCTTTCTTATGCTTATGGAAAAGTAATTAATAATATTTATTTGTGGGTAAAAAGATTGAAAATATTGATTCACCCTGCCCCCCCACCCCCCCCCCCCCCCCCCCCCCCCCCCTCTTAGTATTATCTATTTCTAACAATTAGTATTAGAGCCTACTTATTTTGAAGAGGCTTAACAACTTGAATAAAATGCCTATGGATATGGAAAAATTGAAGAAGAATCTTGAAGAAGCTCTTGAACAAATTGATCTCCTTACTGATGAAAGAGATGACCTAAAAGATAGATATAAAGATGAAAAAGCTTACATTGGTGAGCTTAAGGACAAGATAAATAACCTAAAGCAAAAAGTACCTAGTAAGCAAACCAATAATGATGATATTGAAGATCTAAAGAAAGAAAATGAGATCTTGAAACATGAGTTAGAAATAGTTAAACTCAAGCTAAGTCTTAAGAAAAATGGAGGAAAGAATGACTTTGAAATAAAAGTTGATAATGTAGATCTAAGATCCCAATTAAGAAAAGTAACATTTGAATTGGAATCTATCAATTCATATCATGAAAAATTAGAAAAATACAACACCATTGTGAAAGGTGAGGTGGTACAAACTAAACAACAACTTGAGAAATTATATACCAGTAGTGAAAAGATTGAAGAACAAATATCTGTACAAAGACCTAGCTATGAGAAAATTGGACTTGGATTTTTCCTTGGACAATCTACCAATAAATCTATTGAAAGAAAAGAACCTAATACTCTTGAAGTGAAGAAGGATTTAAGAAAAATAGATGATACATCTAAAGACAAAGATAATATTGCTCACTCTAAGAAATCTAAAGAATCTAATCAAGATAAGGATAATAAAAGAAAGGAATCTCATTCTTGGTGTCTTGAACTTGAACATACTAGAGATGATTGTCAAGGTAAGTCTTTCAAACATATTTCAAATTTTTATTGTCATAATCATCATGGATATGGACATTATGCCATGGACTGTAAGAAACCTAAATTTGATAGTAATAATGCAAATAGTAGAATGTTTAGGAAAACTAACCATGCAGGAAACAAAAGAAGATCTCATGGCAATGATAGTGGAGAAAGAAGACAAATTGTTTGTTACAACTAGAACAATCTTGGACACATTGCAAGGAATTGTAGAGCACTTAACAACTAGTAGAATGAATAAATAAGGAATGTTCTTGTATGCCAATTATGTAATAACTTTGGACACGCAACAAAGTTCTACATAATGGATAGAAGAGACCTAAATAGGAATCAAAATTACATAAGGAATAATAGAAGAAATGATGATAGTCTGAAGGGAGAAATCAAGGAGTAGACAAAAGAATTCAAGGAAACATTTGTAAAGGAAAAGGAACCTGAAAGCTCTCATACAGTTGTAAAAGATGTACCTGACAAGACAATAAAGTCACTTATTGTATGTGACTCATCCTACTAGAATTAATCATTCTTAGTGAAACAACATGTCACTTATTAATAACTGATGTTAGAGAGAATATCATAGGTTGCATAGTTAACAACATGTACTAGACATTGAGAGGAGTCTATAATAAATTGTGCATTGCTTAATATGATCAAGATAAGAACATATAAGAAGAATAATCTATCTGTTATACAGAGAGAGTGTACAAAACTAGTGCAGATATGCATTTAATGTGAGGTAAAGATTGCAAAAGATTTAAAGGACATAAATTGATTTTCAAACATTATTTTCTTTTATGAAGTCTTAAGTGTGAGATTGAAGCAAGATTTGAAGTGCTGAATAATTTTCTAGATGCACAAATTCACCAAAACCCTAAAATGTATAATTAAAGTATTTTCTAAACTAGTGACTATACTTTTTAGAAACGGCAAGACAAGAAGTGTTTAATGTAAGCAATAAACCTAGATATAATTTAAAGAAACACCCATTTGTCTCTCTGCTTGATGACCCTATTGCAGCATTTTTACAAGTTCTAAAAAATGTTCTTCATGTCAAGGGTATAAGAGGTTATATTGACTGCAAAATTAAAAGAATAGGAGATACAAAGATTCATAAAGAACTGGAGAAAATGTGCAAAAATGATTTCTCCCTAAAACCAGAACATGTATACCTAGAAAAGCTTAACCTAGTTAAGCATATGTTCTACATGAACTTTGATAATCATGAATGGACAAGAATAATTCTGAGCAAAGTTCATGATGACCTTCTATAGTTGGGAGATTCTATCATATGTATTGATAATGACCTAATTCACAAGGTCATAGGTTTGAGTAATGAAGGATGTAATCTAGTGAACATAATGAATGTGTGCAAGTTAGTTGAGAGAAATCTCAACACATTATTTAATGGTAGAAAGATGAAGGTCAACATCATTCAAGATGATGAAGTGAGACTCATTAGTAAAATTTTGGGATACAATTTCAACCATCGATCTAGGATAGATTCGGTCCCTATATGATTTCTTCATGCAGCTTACATGGTAGTAAAGGGGTGAAGAGGTTAATCTATGTGACATTATCAAAATATAGTCATTGGATAATATATCAAGAATCAAGAAGTTTAGGACTACAGTCGTTAGATTCAAATCCTTATTGACACATATATTCTTCTATGCAATAAAGAAGTTTCCTAGTATCACTAATTGGGATGGAAGTGAGTACACAATGCAGTCTATCACTCATGCATACAGAACCAAACTAGAAATAGTCAGAGATAATGATATTGATAGGATGATGAAGTCCTTCCAAGCTAAAATGAAGCAAATGTATAAGATACATCCTGCACTAGTGGAAAAATATAAGGATGAACTATGCTTCATGGTAGAAACATATTTCACATGTATGGAGGTAGTAGTTCCTCAAGTTAAGTTCATTGAACCTATGGTTTATGAAATGAGTGAGGAATTGATTGAAGGATATGTGCAGATAATCCTAAAATCTAGAGTTGATTTTGAATGTCCTAGATGGGGGACATATACTAAGAAGATGATAGAATTAAAACAAGTTAGATAATTAAGGACTCCAAGAAGAAGGAAAAAAAAGTGATTGATTCTATCTTGAAGGAATCAGGAATGACAAGAAAGGAATTTGAAGAGGCAAGAGGGATAGCCATGGAAATGAAAGCCAATGGTCAATCTAAACTATTGATCCCTACACCTCTTGCAATGGCCAGACCGACTAAAGAGGTCATAGTTGTACAGTCAACTGTGCAAGCACCTAGAATGCCTTATGCAACACTTGCACGACATCAACCTCAGAGGCATCCAAAGAATAAAGAAGAAGGACTGATACCAAGGAAGTCTACAAGGCTTGAAAAGACCAAACCCCCTCATAAGAAGAGAGTTAAACAAGCTATAAGTGGTCCAAGCAAGAGGAGAAGAACTATACAAATTAGTTCCTCTGAATCTAAAGACGAAATTGGTGATAGAATAGTAAAACAAATAAATTAGGAAGAAAAGACTTCAACAAGCAGAAAAGCATGGAAACCAAAGGTAGAGAATCTTACCATAAAAATTATTGATGACAACAATTTTGTTCAATTAAATAAGTACTATGAATTGAATAATAATATGGATAGGAGATAGCTAGAGAATGTTATAGTTAGAAATATGATCCTAAAAAATAAAAGGTTTAATAACATAAGAGGTTAGATACCTGAAGATTTGTATAATAGACTATTAAATGAAAAAAGTAGAGTAATTGAGGAAGATAAGCAGATAAAGATTAGTATGGTGAAAAAGTTATGCATTATAAATATTGAGGAAGAGATAAAAAAAAATTTGAAAGTAATAACACCATTATTGAGGAATAAAAAGAGATCCATTCTCCTCATGGGAGGAAATTATGAAGAAGTGAATGTGGAAACTCGAAAGGCAATAATCACATATACGTCTACTATGCCAAAGGAGAGTGCACAGCCAAGGAAGACAAGCCCTATGCCTAAGAGTCTAAGAAGAGTGCATAGATAAAGGAAACAAGTCCTATTGTAGTCTTTCCACCTCATAGTTGTGAGCAAACAACTAAAACACCAATTCCAAGTGATTCTCCACATATTACTATTGGCTATGAATTTATGCAAGTGGATGAGACCAATGTGATAGCATATAAAACTAAGGACCCTTTTAAAGATTTTGGTTTCAACATTGTTGGAAATATTGTTCATTACAATAGCTCATCTGATGAAGAAAAAGGTTAGGAGCCTAAGGAAGAAGATGCACCTTCTGAGAAAATTGAATCTATCATTGAAGTAGCTACTTCAAGTGTGCCCTTAGCAATAACAATAGTAACACCCTCTACTCCATCTTCACAAGAAGCAATGGTCATAGTAGTTGTAGTTCAGTCAGATGAAGAAGATGAGGCACATAATCTCGTATCTTCTTTAAGTAATTTCTTGAAAAGAAGAAACATGTCAAGTCTATTGAGAAGACTCTAACTTTAGTTTTGGACAGATTAGAAAAGATAGTAAGTCTTGTTGAAACACCTATAGATATTCAATAGTGAGTAGAAATTTTACGTAAAACTTTTGATAATGAGTTTACAACACTTACCAATGTGGCTACAATTCAAGCACAAACTAAGCATGATGGTAAACATCTTAATACCATGTGTATAAATATAAGGAATGATATAGAAACTTTGAATGTATGAATTAAATCATTGAGACAGAGTATGGAAGAAGGGAAACAAATATATATGCTAAGTGTAACTTGCTATACCTTCACCATCAAGGTTTTGATGATCAAATAGAAAGGAAGATAATTGAGCTATAGATACTCATTGATAACTTTTTGAAATAGAATTAGAAGTTAGAAACCATTGAGCATACAATACAAGCACTTCATGATAGCATCAAGGATACTCAAGAAGAAAAGAAAAAAGTTTTGAAAAAATTCATCTTTTGAGAGATCACTTATCCCCAAATATTACATTAGTAGAAGATCAATTGGAGAAATTCTTAGCAACCAAGTCCTCATACAAAAAGTTTGTGGTTGTAGATTTGAATGCAAAAGAGTTAACCACACATGCTCTATGTGCACTAATTAGTGTGTTTGATGCACTAAATGATAGTTGGAAGAAACACCTTGTGCTATTAAAGACTAACTTGAGTGATTATTTTTCCAAGTTTTGATGCAACTACTAGATTTTGACAGATTTTTCCTTTTATTGGCACCTTTATCATTGATGTCAACAGTGGAGAAATAAGGAAAATTATAATTGTAAATTATAGAGTTATATTTTGAAGTATAGTAGTAAGTTATTCTTTAAGGAAATTTTGTAATTAGAAGTATAAGGGACATAATCCTTTCAAAATATGAATACAATATTTTTACTATGCTTTGGTTATTTACTTTGATTGGTATGACAACATGTTTGGGACTTAGCCAATTTTCTCAAAATGTCACCATCAATGCCAAAGGGAGAGATTGTTGGCAATATGAAAAATCATTCAAATAAGATGTGATATGTGATTGTCATTTACGTCAACATTTGCTTTACAATTAGTCATTTTTACTTGTGAAGGAAATTTGTCTAAGTATTAGACAATGTTACAGCAACATGACAAGATTTGTTGATAATAGACTATTCCCTTTGAATATTCTCTTGTGCAATTAACCAAAGATGCATGAAATCATCCTGATGATGCATACCAGTGCGCATGTCTGTATGATTAACCAAGTTCAAGTTATGGAAGAAATATTGATGCAAATACCTCATAGTAAACAATAGAGCATGTCAACAAATTGACTTGTATGACTTGCAAAATTGTTTTGACTATTAAATCTTGTTGAGCCCACTCTAAGGATGATATGTGAGATGACTAAGGAAGAAATTATTAATGTGTTTCGTATATGTAAAGAATATCAATTGTGAAGTTATTGTGTAATATTATGATGAAAAATGCTATGCAAAGTAGTGTTATGATGCAATTTGATATATGCACAATTATGCCTTGTATGAAGAATTTGCAATCAAAAGAATTGCAAAGTACATAAAGTAATTTAGCTATACATAGTTACTGAAAATCCAATTATGTATGTATATCTATTCTATTAAAGAACTCAATTGTATAGTTTTATGTTAGGGCAGTGGGCTCTTCTTGCACACATTTGTATATGATCTACCAACTTCTAATAGGGTTGAAAAAACTCTAATAGGGTTGAGTCTTCTAACAAGGTCTAGTCTCCTAATAGGGACTCAAGACACTATACATTCTTCATAGACTCTTAATAGGGTCAATATCCTTACCTATATTCTTTATGTAGCAAATCATCTTGTGGGTTACATCCCCATCAAGGTTTTCCCTTGGCTAGGGTTTCCCTACTTAACAAAATATGGTGTTATGAGCTCTCTCTATGTATGGTTTTTTATTTTGTTTAGCATTATTAGTTCTATTTCTTATGCTTGTGGAAAAGTAATTAATAATATTCAATTGTGGGTAAAAAGATTAAAAATATTGATTCACCCCCCCTCTCAGTATTATCTATTTCTAATAGAAGTTTTTTTCACGCAAACTTTTATAACATTGGGAAGTTTAGTACCACTTTTGCAGTTAGAGATTTGACCAAGATTGTCAAGCCTACTAATGTTGTCTATAAGGAATATATTTTGGCTAAGAATAAGAAAGGATCATTCCTTAGTAAGAAGTTCACTACAATAGAGAAGCTAGAGATCATTCACAGATTTGAGTGGTCCCTCTAGAACAAGAGGATTCTATGGTGAAAGGTATTTTATGATTTTTGTTGATGATTTCACTAGAATGATGTGGGTAGCATTTCTTAAAGATAATTTTGAAGATTTGATAAGTTTAAGATATTTAAGAACATAGTTGAGAATGAATCTTTTGTTAAACTTAAGTGTTTGAGACTTGGTAGAGGAGGAGAATTTACCTCTAGAGAATTTAGCATATTTTGCGATAAAAATGGATCAAAAGATAGCTATCTGCACCTAGGACACTTGAGAAAAATGGGATTTTTGAGATAAGAAATAAGTATTTAGTAGAGGCACCTAGAGCGATGCTATTTGAAACTGATGTTTCTAAGACATTCTTGAGAGAAGTAGTGAATACATTAATATATACTCTAAATAGAGTATAGATCAAAAATTGTATGGACAAGACACCTTATGAACTATGGTTTGAAAATTCACCATTAGTCAACTATTTTAGGATATTTGAGAGTAAATATTATATTAAGAGAGATGATGACATTGGTAAGTTTGATCCAAGAAGAGATGAAGGTATGTTTCTTGGCTGCTCTTTAAAAAGTAAGGCTTATAGATGTTTTAACTATAGAACTAAGACAATACTTGAATGAACAAATGCAAGGATTGATGAGAAGTTTGTAAGTAAATAAAATATGATAGATTATAATTTAGATGAAGAAGAAAACAACTCTGGAATTGATAGACAAAATGCTGAAGTTTTGATTAAAACTAACAATGACTTACAAAATGATGTGCTAACTTTTGAGCATAGAGGAGAATAGCTCCTAGTTCTAAACCTATAGGAGAGATAAGAGTTGAGATGTCAACTCCTACCCCTAATAGAAATCTGACAAGGAATCACCCTCTTGAGCAGATTATTGGAAGTAAAGACAAAGACATTATGACAAGGAACAGAGTAAATAAGGAGATATGTCTAATATTTCAAATTAAACCCAAGTGCATAAATGAAGTGGTCAAAGAAAATGATTGGATCCAAGTAATGAAGGAAAATTGGATTAGATATTAAATAATGATGCATAGGAGTTAGTTCCTAGACCAAATGATGAGAATGTGATAGGAACAAAATGGGTTTTTAGGAATAAAATGAATGAGAAAGGAGAAGTTGTGAGAAACAAGGTCACGTTTTTTTGTAAAGGTTATTCACTAGAAGAAGTCATTGATTATGAGGAAATATAGTCACCTGTAGAAAGAATGGAAGCTGTAAGGATGTTCCTAGCTTATGCAGTGATCAAGAAATTCAAGGTTTATCAGATGGATGTCAAGTCTGCCCTTCTAAATGGGGAATTAGAAGAAAAGGTTTATGTTGAGAAGCTTGAAAAATTTCCTTTATAAGAAGACAAAGACATGGTATGCAAATTAAAGAAATCTCTTTATGATCTGAAGAAAGCACCAAGAACCTAATATGTGAGTTTGGAAATTTAGTTGGATTTTCTAAAGGTACAATAGGTAGTAACTTATATCTGAAAGAAATTGAAGATGATTTGTTGATCAATACAATTTTGTTGATGAAATAATTTTTGGAGGTAATGATGAAGCTAGTAATAAATATGCTAAGGAAGAGTATGTTACAACAATAAATAACTATAATTAAGTTATGTTGATGAAGCAAATATTGAAGGATATCAAAATTGAGATCAAAGAAATTGTTACTATTTACTATGATAACACAAATATAGTGAGTATATCTAATAATCCTGTATTGCATTCTAAGACAAGTATCATGTGCTAAGAGAGAAAGTAATAGAAAAGGAGATTGGATTGAAGAATGCAAGTACTAAGGATCAAATTGTAGGTATCTTTATAGAATCATTACCTAAAGCTACATTTACATACTTGAGAGGTATGCTTTGGGTTATGCCCCCGCCTACTTCTAAATAGTTGATGTAGAGAGTGCATCAATCTAGAGGCACAAAGAACTATTATTTGATTAGATTGAATGATGATGCTTCCTATATAGGGGAGTATCTAGTGTGTATTGAGTCATTGAGGACTCTTGGTTTTTTGTATTTGGTATTGAATAGTGTCTTTGGACAATTGAACTAGTTAATGACTTGGAGTAGTTGATTGACAATTTGTATTGAGATTGATACCTTTGACATTGATGTCAATGGGGGAGAGAATGTGCATGAAAAACACTTCCTAAAAGTATTAGGGAGAATATGCATGAGATGAGGATAGGAGTAGAAATACAATACTACATGGTATTCTTAGAACATAGATATTTTTCATTTATGTTGCCATCAATGACAAAGGGGGAGATTGTTAGTATGAATGCTAATGATACTACATTGGGGGAGTATCCTGAGCATTGGAGAGTATTGACATGTTGCATTTATGACTGTATTTGTCATTGATTTCAACATATGACTATTTCTATGAAGTCTGGTAGAGTAGCGAATAGAGATCTTGATGGTACTAGAATTTTTGTTTGATTGTTTGGTCTTGTGCAGTTATGGATATGTACAACATAGAGTCTTGATGACATGGTCAACTACTTAGAGTCTAAGTTGATGACGTACATAAGTTGTACATAAATTTTTCTTGATGATTATTGTTTATCTTACATCTTAAATATAATGAAGTGATGTGTAGTTAGGCATTGATAAAGGATAGTCATTTGATGTTAGTGAGTGTGCAAGTCTTAGTATTGTACATATGAAGTTTTGTATAGACTAAGCCAAAAGTGCTATTGGAATTGTCATTTAATTAATTATCTTATTTTAATTAATTTGGAAAGTTTCAAGGCTGAATCAAGGAATTATTATGAAGATATGGTATAAAGGAAAGATGTTTTCCTTGATTGTAATGTGTGTTCAAGTATTGTGATCCTCGTTCAAGTGAAAATTACAAAAAGAAGCAAAGTGCTTATTGAATGCATGTAAGCAATCCAAGGGGTTGTTGGATGTGCAATTTGAGATATTGTTACAAGATCTAAAGGAGAAGAATTCTAGTTGACAAGATAGAGACAAATCATTTAGACAATGGGTTCATTGGTCTTGACCTTGAAGTTGTTTGGGAAATGGGTCTAGTTATACTAAATGTTTTGATAGACTCCTAATAGGCTATATCATCTAACAAGGAATATTTATATTATTACATCATCTTATGGGTACCACCCCACTGAGGTTTTCCCTTTGATCAAGGGTTTCCCTAGTTAACATATCTACTATTATTGTGTATGAGAATCTTGTTCTAGTTTCAATTTACATTACTCATATGATTAATGATTATTTAAAGTTATTATTTTTTATATTAGTTGGATAATTGACCCCCCCCCCCCCCCCACACCTCTCAGTTATATCAGTGCTATATATTCTAACACTAAAATATTTTTTTTAACCTTCAACAATGTTGTCTCCTAACACATGGCTCACTACAAAAGAGTGAAAATAGTAACTAGTTGCAATTGGTGGTTTTTTTGAAATTGAGTTTCTACATTAAATCCTAGTGTCTCATGTGTTCATGTTATTTTCTTTATGTTTATGAAACTAATATAATTAAGGTTAATCACATGTAATATCATAAGATCTACATTTTTAGTGTTAACAAAGTAATAGTGCTTATACTCAGTTTTAACCAAGTGATTAAGTGCTAACTGAGTTACATCAATAAAGTTTTGTTTTGTTTTGTACTGACATCTTAAGGGATTAGGATTTTTGTGTGGTAACTAATTCACCCCTCCCCTCTCAATTAATCCTCTTACATTTCTAAGAATTTTTATTAGAGCATTTGATGCTTGTAAATAAAGGTTTCAAGGACATAAGCTAAAGATCAAAGATGTTGTATAGAAGAGAAAGTCCTAAGTTGAACAAAGATAACTTCCAAGCATGGCAGAAACTCATGAAGTTGCATTTGGAAAGCATTAGAGACTCAGTACTAAAATATCTAAACCCCAAGTATGTGGGACCTACTATAACTATGACTATTGAAGAAATCACAGAAAAGAAGAATTATAACATCATGATGATTGACATTGCCTATTCTCTTAATTATGCTTAATTGATGAAGTCAAAGATTGTGATATTTCTTATGAGATGTGGATCAAGATAAAATATATCTATGGAGAAGATGAAAATGTAAGGAGAGCCAAGGAAGAAAGTCTCAGAGTTCAGTTTGATCAAATGGAGATGAGAGAAGATGAAAACATTATAAAATACAATGAAAGAATCAAAGCTAGTTTAAATACAATTAGAGCCTTAAGAGGAAAAAAAGATGATGTGATAATAGTAAGAAAGGTACCCAAAACTCTTCTTCCTATTTACACAATTAAAGTTTACATAATTTAAGAGAAGATATGTGATCCTAAAAATGATATAAATTTGGATGTAATAGTAGGAAGGTTAACAACCTTTGAGTTGGGTAACTATGATAACTATGTTCCTAACACTAACAACATTGAGTCTACATTTCAAGCTAAGCTATCACTCAAAAAGAAAAAAGCTGAAAAATCTAGAAAGAAGTATGAGAATTAAGATGAAGAAGACTTTGATGATGATCTTGAAACTAAAGAAGTGTTACTTGCAAGGAGATTTCCTAAAGGCAAATGAAAGTACAAAGATAAAATACTTCTAATATGTTTTTCTTGTGAAGAAGTTGGTCACCTTGCTACAAGCTATCCAAATAAAGAGGGAAAAGAAGAAAATAAGTACAACAAGTACAAAGGAAAGATAGATTTTAAAATCAACAAAGAGAACAAGGATAAAGGTAGGAAATCTTGTTATATGGTTAAAGACTCTGACAGTATTGATGAAGATGAAATGGTTTATATTGCTATTAAAGATGAATCAGATGATGAAAATGATAAGATGGCCCTTATTTCTCATGTTGTCAAGAATGAGACATGGAACATAGATATTGGTTGTTCTCACCATATGATTGGAGATAAATAAAAGTTTGTAAATTTGCTACACTATGATGGTGAAAGTGTCAAATTTGGCAATGATGAACCATGTTATGTGAAAGGAAAAGGATGCATTGCATTGACAAAAGAACTCAAGTGTTATAATTCTTGAAGGACTGAAACATAATCTACTTAGTGTGGCACACTTGAACAACATTGGATTTATGGTAGAATTAATGAATGGTAAGCCAAGCAATTGGATGGAAAAGGAAATATGGTTGGGACTGGCAATCAAGTAAAAGGTAATCTATTCTATCTTGATCTAACTAAAATTTCATGTTTCCTATCTCAAGTAGAAAAAAATTGGTTATGGCATAAGAGGTTGTGTCATGTGAACTTTGTTAATGTGGTCAACATAAGAAATGACAAAAGAGTGATAGGCATTCCAAGTCTTAAGAGACCTGACATGGGCATGTGCAAGAATTGTCAAATTGGTAAGATGGGCAAGAAAACTTTCATGATCAAAAACTATCAATCTAAAGATGTTCTAGAGCTAGTTCATATAGAACTTGGTGGACCTATTGGCCCAAAAAGCTATTGTTGATGATTATTCTAGGATGATAAGAGTAATGTACTTGAAGGATAAATCAAAAGCATTTCAAAAGTTTAAGTGGTATCTAGCTAGAGTAGAGAAATAAATAAGAAAAAAATTAAAGTGTTTAAGGTCAAATAGAACAGGAGAATTCATTTCAAATGAATTTAATGAATTCTTTAATGAGAGAGAAATCAAAAGATAGCTATTAGCATCTGGTACACCTTAGCGGAATGACATAATGTAATATCCCCATTTCAGTATATAAATTTATTAGAAAGAGTATATAACATTAATAATCGATAATATTGTAATTATATTAAGATACAAATACAAATTGTTATATGATTATAAATATTAATTATACATATATATATGAATATTATCATATATTTAATTGGATATTTATATGTCATAGATAATTAATATCTATATGACAATAACATATTATATTATATCTTTGTCATATATTAAAATAATAGTTAATTAAATTCATATGTAATATATATAATCATATATTATTATAATGTAAATAATATTAATATATTATTAATATATAATATATAATCATATATAATTAAATAATATAACTACCTTATTAAATTAATGAAAAGACACATCTCTACGAAATAGTGATATATATATGAGATATCACTTGATTGAATAGGGGATCATAAGAAATATTATCAAATCAATATAAATAAATGCCAAATCAGAAGATGCCCCAAAAACGGGACATTACAAGTGGTATCAGAGCTACAAAGTATGAAGGCCAAGCAAAATTGAGGACTAAATAGAGATTTGCAACCTACAAATGAAGTTGTAAGTTTTATTAGATCAAACCTTACTTTTACTGTCTAACAATTATATTTTTCTTTTTCTTTTGAGTCTAAATAAGAAATAGATCCATCATGGATTGTGTAAGCACCTTGATGATAGATAATAATGTTGCAATCAAATACTGGAAGGAAGCAATCAACATTGCAGTTCATACCTTCAATACATTTTAGTTGAAGAAATATTCAGAGAAAACACCTTATGAATTATGGTATGGCTATAAACCTAATGTGTGTTACTTCAAAGTACTTGGAAGAAAATTTTATATCTTAAAAGAGTAAAGAAAAGGAAAATTTCATGTAAAAAGTGACGAAGGTATATTTCTAGGATATAATAACAAAAGTGAAGCATATAAGTGTTTGAATCTATCTACTCATAAAGTTATAGAAAATGTACCAAAAAAGAGTGAAGAATAAAGCAGTAAAGAACTTTAAGACTATAGAAGATTTTTTTAATTGTGAACCTGATACTTTACCTAAAACAATTGGGAATCAATAGTGTTCACCATCTAAGTCCCCAAGATCTCCAGTTCAAATCAAGTTGTAGACAGTGCAACCTGAGTCATATTCAGAAGGACTCGAGTCATAGTCAAAAGGTCTCAGGTTTTTGATAGTGAAAATTGAATCACAATTTGAAGGAAACAAGTCACAATAGTGGGACTTGAGCATGATTTTGAGAAAGGAAAACCAAGTCATTCAAGTCCTAAATCCAAGGAGAAGTTACCTATGCTTGCTAGATATGTCAAAAGGTATGATGTGCCTAAGAAAATCATTGGAGATCAATTAGAAGGTACAGTGACAAGGAAAAAACTAATAGGTACATATTTTCTTACTAAATTTGAACCCAAAACTATTAAAGATGCATTGGATAATGAAATTCAGATTGAAGCTATGAATGAAAAGATAGAACAAATTGAGAAGAATATGACTTGGTCTCTTGTTCCTAGACCCAAGGATAAGAATGTAATTGGCACAAAATGGGTATTCAGAAATAAGTTGAATGAAAATGGAGAATTATATGGAATAAGACAAGGCTGGTATGAAAGGATTATGCTCAAGAGGAACGTATTGAATATGGAGATACTTTGTCTCCTATTGGTGGACTAGAATGTGTTAGAACACTACTTGCTTATGCTACACATAAATGATTCGTAGTATATCAGATGGATGTGAAGTCAACATTCTTGAATGGAATCTTATAAGAGGAATTCTACATAGAATAGCCTAAAGGTTTCATTGATCCTAACAAGAAGAATATGGTTTGCAGATTAAATAAAGCTTTGTATGGTCTCAAACAAGCCACCAAAGCCTAGTATGAAGGATTGCATAGTTATATGATAAAGATTGGTTTTCAAAGGATAAATTATAACAATGGTCTATACATCAAGCAAGGACCACAAAAGAAGATATTCCTAGTAGAATTATTTTAAGAAATATCTAGAGTGGTTCTAGATATTGTAGAGATTCTAAAGAGTCAAATTCTAGAAGTTGCTTTAGCTGGGTTAACTAGGCTTTGGAGGAGAATCTTCATTATATATATATATATATATATATATATATATATATATGAGAGGGATCTATGTGTGTAAAGATCATCAAAAGGGAATATGTTAGACTTAGAAAACCAAAACATTCAAAAATATTCTAGAAATCGTAGCTTTTGGAATTGGAAACTCTATACTCATAGTCTATTTATACTTGCAGAGATCATGTTAAATGCGGTAAGGGAAGTGACTCAGTAGAATAAGGAATCATTGAACATTTAGTCTATATTATCTTTATTATCATGGACTGTGATATATAAAAAATAAGAAAGAGGATATCCATAATTAAACAGAACAAATAATTGTGAGAGAGGTAATATAATGAGATCCCATTAATATGAAGAATTATAGATACATGAGGACATGACAATTGAAAAAAGTACTATTTGTGCTAATACAAAATAGGATTTCTATTTTTGAGAAATTGAGAAAAATGTAATCATAAAGCCAAGATTAATATCAAAGAGTGTCAAATAATAAGAGCCCATATATACATTTAGTATGAAAGCCATAAGAAATTATGCAATATATTTTGGTTAGAAACTATAAAGTTTGGATCAAGAGATAAAATATAGGATTATCAATTGGGATGAGTATGTAACATTACAATTATTATTATTTAACTAAGAGATATTATAAATCAAATAGGATACTTAGAAGAACATAATAATATGAAAATATTAAAGTATATATTTGTTGTAATTCATTTTTTATTATTTTATATATTTCAAAAAGGACAAATTGAACTATTTTCAAACTTGTATCAATAATATTTTGTATTATCTTAATAGTTTCCTTTTTTTCTTTGACAGGAAGAGATAGGAAAATATAGTTAGAATCTGTCCAATATGTTAAGGTACATTACAAAAAAATGAAGTGACACCTATATGCATACATACATACATATACATATACATATATACATATTTATACATATATATCATTCCATACATTCATTTTTAGTTCTTTGCAATAATAGTACCTCAAGACACATAGATTTATTGGAAATATAGGATAGACTAGGTTATTTGGAGGGGAGTGGTGAATCAAGAACCAACAAAACTTATTCTTATTTCACTAATTAATCCTTCATTTATATTTTGATCTAATTACATGCATGAAAAAACTAAAAGCATTAAAACATTCATAACACTTTGGCATGAGATATGGTGACCTAGAAACCTTCAAAATAGAAAGTAAAACTATGGTGGGAATGATACCCACAAGTTGTAGTACTACAATACAAACTTGGCTGATTAAGGCTTACAATTGGCCACTTCTGATGATCTACCCTATTAGGAGATTAAATAAGGACTACTAGGTCTACCTTACTAAAGGATTTATAAAACATACAATGAAGTATGCACTTAGTAAAGAGATTTGCAAAAGATTTTTAAGTCTACCTTACGAAAGGATTTAATTGTTCCACTAGTTAGGATGAAATAGTAGCTAATCTTTGATCTGCAACTCTGATTTTCTAGTTGAGATTCCCTTGAAGTGTAATGATTGCCTTGCTATGATAGATAAATCTTTACTACTCCTTATACTCCTTGTAGCCTTCTTATTTCACACTTCTACTCATATTATTTCTCACACATTTTTCATGTCTCTATTGAATGTGATACAATTTACATTACATATATACCAATCCAAATCATAATTCATCAAAGTTATCTACAATACAAGTTTCACCAAAATACACAAAGTCAGTTCAACTGCTAGTACTCAATTTTTTTAGACAAACTTGGTGAGGTTATGATAGTCGACAACCATTGTCAATGCTCAATATTTTCATGCTCTCAATAGATGTAGAAGCTCAATTTATACTAATCACTTTCAAGTAGTCTAAACTCGATCAACATTGGTGGCTCTGTGAACACTATAAAACTCAACATATAATTTGAATCACTTATTTGATGCTACAAGACTCAGTCAACACTAACACTATGACATTGATATAAACTAAATCACTTGGTTAACACTTCTTGGCTCGGTCAATGTAATGCCCCGCCAAGGAATCCAAAGAATTTTACTAAGTTTGTTAAACAATTTTTTTTTTATAACATGAAAGTAAATATCATATATAACTTATACATAATAAACGAAAGCAATAGCAATGTCCATCTAAAAGTAAACATAACATACATAACCGATTTCATTCTTTAAAAATCCCTTAACGTTGAGTTACATCTAAACTAACTAACATACATGAATCCATCTAGTACAACATCCACATGAATAATAATGATAAGTCCAATGTTCATACATTACATTTTCAAATGCTCAATCATCCACTATACATGTCACAGGGTATGAAGGCTTAAAAAAAATATACATATGTGAAATAAGGTATATCATCCTATTCCAATCCATGATACATCAAAGTAGAGATAATTACATGATACATCACCATAGAAGACATATACATCCATCATAAAGATCAAACAAAATAAACTAAGTGCACGGTTCCTCCCAACTGTTAATAGTATCATTAGACCATCATAGGCCCTAGCCATCCCTCCATGCATAACATCCCAAAACACCGAAGAGATCATCGATATTAACATAATAGGAATGTCACTCCTAACATATACTATATCATATGCAGAAAGTAATCTACATGCAAATAAAAGCATAAGATAACATCATCTAACAAATGCAAATCATCAATGAAAGGATACATATCCACCATCACGAAGGATGCATCAGCCACGACGTCTCGATGAATCTCAAATGATAAGAGTGGAAAAAACACTACCACTAGACCACATGGTACCTAAGTGGTCCACTCCCACCGTGCTAAGGAGATAATCTCAAGTCCCAAACAGGCTATCCATATAGCACAAATCTTTATAGTTCAGGAATCCTAAAAGTATACTAACTCAAAGGTTCTAACACGCACAAAAATGACATCTAATTCCTAGAGGCACACAAAGACATGTAGGAACCTACTATGCAAGTAGGAAAGTGTCATCGCATTTATCTCGTACAAGTTATCCTGGTAGTTAGCTAAACTCCATGGGTCCATACAGATCTCATGTGGCCACTAGTATCCTCTCATATTGACAACGCATACTATGGAATGCAAGGTTGCAACCATGCCTTCTCACTACTCCCATCCTATCCTATAAGAGCACTCAAGGCATGGGCGAGAACCAAAACTCTTATCTTTTTAGGTTCATTCAGTTAGTATTAGGTGTGAATGTTATCACTTATTACTCCAACTTACAATGAGTTACCCTGGCAGCCTCTTAGGGCCCCGACCCCATTGCAAGCCACTTCCTGACACTACAAGTAGATTTCCTACCCTAGGCTCATGGAATCATAAATCACCACAGTCCTGTACAACCGACTGTAAAAAAAATCCAAAAGATAATCCATAATAAGAATCATCAAATAAGCATCAAATATCCATAATAAGAATCATCAAATCTCCAAGATAAGAATCATCAAATCTCCATGAGCATCCGAAAAACATCCATAGAAAATCATGACCACAACAGTTCTCTATCGGCAACTGAAGGCATCACTGATAATCATAAGTATCCATTGGTTCTCACTAACCAAAATATATCTCAAAATAAATCACCATAATCATTGGTTCTCAACAAGAAACCAAGAATATCTCAAAATCATACTGATCGAAGACTCCAAAATGGTTGAGTCAAACATGTCACAACATGACATCATCAAGAATAAATCCACATTTTAGTCCCATAATGGTGACTAGAAAGTAATCCAATGATACCTGATCGATGACTCAAAAATGATTAGCTCAAGTGTCTCATAATCAGTAAATACAAACATTTCATAGAGCATACAGTCACATTACCATGGTTGGGCTTATAAAGATCGAGACCAAATAAGATCAACATGCCAACACATCTCATAACCCCCGAGCCTCTGGTAACAACCTAAGACTGGGCAACACTAGTCAACCCAAAAACCCAAAACAAGAAGCATAAAGAATACACGATGCAAACACATGTTTTATTTTTGCTATCTTACATAGTTGAATCAACTGTAAAGGTTTTCAGTTTTCTGTTTGCAAGTATCTTTTCAAGTGTCTCAAGTTTCATCATCATTTGACCTACAAGTCAACCCGTTTGTTTCCCGATAATATTATCCTTCCATTAATAAAAATTACATTTAAAGAATAACTTAAGGATAAATATTCACTAAACTGATCATCATTGACCTTTAATTAAATTGTTCTCTTATTTAACCATGATCCATATTCTAATTGATTAACCTTTCAACTTTTCTAAGATCATTATTCTTTATATTCTAAAAGGACCAATTATTCTTTTTTGAATAAGAGATTATAACTTTATTTCTCTTAATCCATTAACATAGGTACACCATCCATGACCTATTAACATCTTTTAAGTTTTCAATTAGAAACTTAATTAAGTATTACTAAAGTTTGAGTCTTTGAATTTAATCGTCACCATCATTGACAACCATACAATATCTAAAGTCATAATTCAAGTCATAAGAATAAGACCTATCAACTTCAATATAGATAATCTACAATCTAGTTAAAATAATTATATCAAATAAATCTCTATTACATAACTTAATTATTAATTAAATCTAATTAACTCTCATTAATTGATTTAATTAATAATTGTATAACCATAAGAACATTCTAATTAACATCAGTTCACTAATAACTAACTAGAATTCTGTAAGTTAAAAGTCAACTATAATTCAATACTCAAATGATCATATTAATAATTCAATAATAATAACTTGTTAATATTTAATGACAAGCTATATTGGGAATCTTATTATTAAATCTTTAATAATCACATACATCACTCTCCAACAATGTTCTCATTTATATTTTAATAATAACAAGTTATAATAAATCCTCAATGCCAGGTATTATTATCTCAAATAAGTTTTCTCTATGTATGTTGATTCAGTTAACTAATAATCTTCCAAATTATTAACCAATTAAATTTGATTAATATTTTTTACAGTATTTCGATCATTAACTAATCTACTTTAAAGTAACTCTGTTCGTATTAGTTGATAACTATTTAAACTATTTATACTATTATTTATTAATAGTTTTTTAGACCAAACAAACATTAATAAATAATAAACTTATCACAACTATAAATAAACAATCTAGAGAACTTTTACATAGAACTTCATTAGCTAACTTTTAATACGTATTAACCAATAACATAATAATTTAATCTTAATCCAATATCATTTAGAATTTCTATATTTAAATCAACATAATATAACTTATCATCTTACAATTATTTAATCAATATTAAAATCAACCATTAGACTCCATTTTCTAATTGTTCTAATAATATTTTGTCTATACAAAAGTTGTTTGAAAAAGATCTCTATCACAAATCAATAAGGGTCATTGTAGATTTTAACATGAATAATTTTCAAATTCTTAGCATTATCATCTTCATTAAACAATTCTAAAATTGTTTAATATATATTAAATAGTATTCAATATACATTATAAAAAGTCCACTATATAAACTATATTAAAATCTCTTTTCTTTAAATCCATTTACTTAGATTGACTAATAATTAACTACACTTCTTCTACTATTAACTAATCTTAATTAAATTTTATTTAATTAGATTAGATAATAGACCATATAAAACTAATGCATATTAATAAGATTTTAATAAGGGAAGATTGCAATAATATCATTAAATAATCTCCAATAGATTATCTCTAATCAAATTTGTTGATAACTATTTAAACCATTATTTATTAATAGTTTGTTAGACCTAACAAACATTAATAAATAATAAACTCATCAAACTATATTTCCATAAGCCCCATTAGTTATTATTTAACTAACCTTTAAGGCATATCAATAATTCAAATCGTAGTTATGTTATAACAATGTTATAATGTAACTATGACTCCTTGTCAATATAATAATTCTTATTTAAATCTAAATCCAATATCATTAAAATTTGAGTTTCTTAATAATCATCATTAAACACTTTTACCACCCCTTAACTATATATTAAATAGTATTTAATATACATTAAATAATTAATATTAAAAGTCATCCATTCTCTATTTAATTCAATATCTCTATCCATCAGCTCCATCCACAAACTTTCCATTAAAAATTTCTATTAATTCATTTAAAACATTCTTATTAGTCTTTATACTAATTAAATAATTATTAAATTCTAATTATATTACTTTGATATATTATTTTTGTGAAGTTTAAGCATAAAGAACTCTTGGTTATGAGAAATGAAGAGACATCCATTCTTAAATAAAACAGTCCTAGTACGACGGCCATATGTCCCTAATGAACCGTTGGATCAGGCTGAAATTTAAATATGTTGGAGAGGGCCAAATTGCGCCGATTCTGACTTGAGCGATCGAATATATTCAATCTCGATAAAAGGTTATAAATGACTGAATTCGGGTCTATCCAAGAGGCAGCGACAGGACAATTTGTGATGAATTAAAAATTTCCTCTTAATATAATTGTTCTCTAAATTTAACCATAAAAGGGTTTGTTCATATGCATCTAAAAATATAATTGATAGAAAGATAACATCTAATCATTCGACTTTTCACCATAAAATTTTTGTTTTAATTTCAAATTTTGTCTATCTAATTTCACAATATAAATTCAAACCCAAACCCAATTAAAATCTAATTATTTCTCCTTAATTGGATCTAAGATTTTTTTATTATTTTCTTCTCAACCAAATAAAATATCTTGATTCCAATTTGAAATAGTAGATTCAATCATAGAGAGTATTTAGACACATATAACAGATATGATGAAGACAAGAAGAGAAAAAGTGCAAATAAAATATGAGAATATCATGAGTGCACCTAGATACTGATGCTAATTTGCCATGCCTCAGAAGTCCATAGAAAATCCCTTCCTTCTCCATCATTCGCAATTCTTCCAAGAATCCAAGCCAATCGAATCTTCCAAGTGATTAGAAGTGCTAGAAGGAGCATAGAAGCAAGTAGAAAATATATGAGCATATGAATCTTCTCCCATGCATGTAAGCTTTGAAATTTTTATTTTTGCTTGTAACTCGTGGCTTCCATTAAGCTTGTAGCTTCCATTAAACTTGTAGCTTCCATTAAGCTTTTCTTTTAAGCTTCTATGAATGCCTGAATATCAAGAGCTCTCACGAAACTTTTGGAGTGCTTCTTGAAACCGCTGAAAGGTGTCACCAACTAAGCATGGGTCTTTTCCAATTCTTTTTTGATGAGTCATAAAATGGTAGACACCTTGTGCTTAATTGATGCACTAACCCCCGTGTTGTTGACACATGTTAATTCCCATGCAAGCTTATAACTCCAATTTACTTTACTCTTTCCAATTTTATTTATTAAGTCTCATGCACTAACTTTAATATCTCCACTTTTCAATCTTAATATATTTATATTTTAATCATATGAGATTTAGAATCTTTTAATAATTTAAAATATATTTTTCACTTTTAAATTTCATTTTTCAAAACTTTATTGCTAAAATATTTATTAGCTTTAATAATAATATTATTTAGTCATCTATTTAAAAATGAGCTCCAAATATATTATTATTAAAATAAATATTGTCACATTCTAAATTTAATATTATAACTTTTATCTTCCAATTTAATTATTTTATTTAATTAATTTCCCAATTAATTAAATAAAATAAATATCAAAATACCATATTAATTTTCTATTAAATTAAACCATTAACTAAATCTTTTAATTAGGCTTAATTAATAGAAAATACTTCAAAGACTCACAAAGGTAAAAATACGAAAAACTCATCATAGCCAATATACATACAAATCAAACCAAAGGGTTTATATCACAAATTACATCATTTGACGCATTCGGAGGGTACTCAACTCAGATACTTGTCCTAATTTTTCAATTAGAACAAATGACTTAAAGGGTTAGGATTTGGACTTGAGAATTTATCTCCCCTCTCTTATCATTGAGATAATGTGATAGGGTACGCTCATCCTGGCAATTCAGGGAAGTCGATACCCGGTACCTACAACCTGCATAAAAACTATGCATGTACAAGCACAATATATACTAAAATAAACAGGCAATGACAGGAAGTGGTGCATCGTGTAGATCCCGACTAGTAGGTGACTACGACTCCCTTCTTTAACCACATCAGACACACCATATAAAAGCAAACACATAAAACAAACACACACACCATACACATGTAAGTATGGGGTAAGTATCCATAAGAAAACACATATGATAATAAATCATCTTACTAATCATCATTAATAACTACAAACACTGAAAATAATCATCATACATACATGAAATGTAGAGTCTAAGTAATCTCATCACATATCAATTGAATCCATAGCACAATATCTGATAGTCTCATAATAATGTTACTAATCATCAACATGAAACTAGCTCTAAAAGAGTTCAACAATGATAACAAAATGCGAACCAAGGGTAGGCACTACATCCACCCCCCTTGGGATTAAGCTTACTCCTGGAAGCCTACAAGAATGAAAAGCTAAGATACTCACTATGCAGGTCCCATTGAACCCTTTTCCTCCCTACAGGGGAATATGATTTCACTGAAAATTTTACAAGACACTTAGAGCAATATGATTCTGGTTTAATGGTAAACCAAAAACCATATTGATCCAACATAATTCATTTAACAACTACTGAAATATATCTCTTAATACATTATAAACAAGAGCAAATTAGTGCTTGTAAAGATAAACAAAAGTTTACTACCTTACAACATAGATAAAAGATACATGTTTTACAACTAGAATGAATTTCAATTTTCAGTTTTGCCTTCGTTTAGGTTTTCAGTAAAATTTCAGTTTTGAAAGCTAAGTGTTGAAGTATGAAAAATATGCAAGTAACTGTTTTAAATTCTGTTTTCAGTTCACCTAGTTTTCAAGTTTTCAGTGTGAAAGAGATACACATGATAGTTCAAAATTTTCATTTTGTTTAACTAGTTAATAACTAGTGACATTCCAATATACCAAAAGCTCCCAATGTTGAAACTCGGGCTCTGATACCAAATGTAATACCCCGCCAAAGAATCCAAAGAATTTTACTAAGTTTGTCAAACAATTTTTTTTTTATAACATGAAAGTAAATACCACATATAACTTATACATAATCAACGGAAGCAATAGCAATGTCCATCTAAAAGTAAACATAACATACATAGCTGATTTCATTCTTTAAGAATCCCTTAACGTTGAGTTACATCTAAACTAACATACATGAATCCATCTAGTACAACATCCACATGAATAATAATGATAAGTCCAATGTTCATACATTACATTTTCAAATGCTCAATCATCCACTATACATGTCACAGGGTATGAAGGCTTAAAAAAAATATACATATGTGAAATAAGGTATATCATCCTATTCCAATCCATGATACATCAAAGTAGAGATAATCACATGATACATCACCATAGAAGACATATACATCTATCATAAAGATCAAACAAAATAAACTAAGTGCACAGTTCCTCCCCACCGTTAATAGCATCATTAGACCATCGTGGGCCCTAGCCATCCCTCCATGCGTAACATGCCAAAACACCGAGGAGATCATCAGTATTAACATTTTAGGAATGTCACTCCTAACATATACTATATCATATGCAGAAAGTAATCTACATACAAATAAAAGCATAAGATAACATCATCTAACAAATGCAAATCATCAATGAAAGGATACATATCCACCATCACGAAGGATGCATCAGCCAGGACGTCTTGGTGAATCTCAAATTATAAGAGTGAAACATACACTACCACTCGACCACGTGGTACCTAAGTGGTCCACTCCCACCGTGCTAAGGAGATAATCTCAAATCTCAAACAAGCTATCCATATAGCACAAATATCTATAGTCCAGGAATCCTAAAAGTATACTAACTTAAAGGTTCTAACACATACAAAATCGACATCTAATTCCTAGAGGCACACAAAGACATGTAGGAATCTACTATGCAAGCGGGAAAGTGTCATCGCATTTATCTCGTACAAGTTACCCGAGAAGTTAGCTAAACTCCATGAGTCCATACAGATCTCATGTGGCCACTAGTATCCTCTCATATTGACAACGCATACTATGGAATGCAAAGTTGCAACCATGCGTTCTCACTACTCCCATCCTAGCCTATACAAGCACTCAAGGCATGGGCGAGAACCAACACTCTTATCTTTTTAGGTTCATTCAGTTAGTATTAGGTGTGAATGTTATCACTTATTAATCCAACTTACAATGAGTTACCCTAGCAGCCTCTTAGGGCCCCGGCCACCATTGCAAGCCACTTCTCGACACTACAAGTAGATTACTTACCCTAGGCTCATGGAATCATAAATCACCACAATCCTGTACAAGCGACTGTAAAGAAAATTCAAAAGATAATCTATAAAAAGAATCATCAAATAAGCATCAAATATCCATAATAAGAATCATCAAATCTCCAAGATAAGAATCATCAAATCTTTATGAGCATCCGAAAAGCATCCATAGAAAATCATGACCACAACAGTTCTCTATCGGAAACTGAAGGCATCACTGATAATCATAAGTATCCATTGGTTCTCAATAACTAAAATATATCTCAAAATAAATCACCATAATCATTGGTTCTCAACAAGCAACCAAGAATATCTCAAAATCATACTGATCGAAGAATTCAAAATGGTTGAGTCAAATATGTCACAACATGACATCATCAAGAATAAATCCACATTTTAGTCTCATCATTGTGACTAGAAAGTAATCGAAGAATAACTGATCGATGACTCAAAAATGATTAGCTCAAGTGTCTCATAATCAGTAAATACAAACATTTCATAGAGCATACGATCACATTACCACGGTTGGGCTTATAAAGATCGAGACCAAATAAGATCAACATGCCTACACATCTCATAACCTCCGAGCCTCTGGTAACAACCTAAGACTGGGCAACACTAGTCAACCCAAAAACTCAAAAAAAGAAGCATAAAGAATACATGATGCAAACACATGTTTTGATTTTGTTATCTTACATAGTTGAATCAAGTGTAGAAGTTTCTAGTTTTCTGTTTGCAAGTATATTTTCAAGTGTCTCAAGTTTCATTATCATTTGACCTACAAGTCAACCCATTTTTTTCCCGATAACATTATCCTTCCATTATTAAGAATTACATTTAAAGAATAACTTAAGGATAAATATTCACTAAATTGATCATCATTGACTTTTAATTAAATTGTTCTCTTATTTAACCATGATCCATATTCTAATTGATTAACCTTTCAACTTTTCTAAGATCATTATTCATTATATTATAAGAGGACCAATTATCATTCTTCGAATAAGAGATTATAACTTTATTTATCTCAAACCATTAACATAGGTACACCATCCATGACCTATTAACATCTTTTTAGTTTTCAATTAGAAACTTAATTAAGTATTACTAAAGTTTGAGTCTTTGAATTTAATCGTCACCATCGTTGACAACCATACAATATCTAAAGTCATAATTCAAGTCATAAGAATAAGACCTATCAACTTCAATATAGATAATCTACAATCTCATTAAGAGAATTATATCAAATAAATCTCTATTACATAACTTAATTATTAATTAAATCTAATTAACTCTCATTAATTGATTTAATTAATAATTGTATAACCATAGGAACGTTCTTATTAACATCAGTTGACTAATAACTAACTAGAATTCTGTAAGTTAGCCAACTATAATTCAATACTTAAATGATCATATTAATAATTTAATAATAATAACTTGTTATATTTAATGACAAGTTATATTGGGAATCTTATTATTAAATCTTTAATGATCACATACATCACTCTGCAACAATGTTCTCACTTATATTTTAATAATAACAAGTTATAATAAATCCTCAATACCAGGTATTATTATCTTAAATAAGTTTTCCCTATGTACGTTGATTCAGTTAACTAATAATCTTCCAAATTATTAACCAATTCAATTTGATTAATATCTTTTATAGTACTTCGATCATTAACTAATCTCCTTTAGAGTAACTCTGTTCGTATTAGTTGATAACTATTTAAACTATTTATACTATTATTTATTAATAGTTTGTTAGACCCAACAAAAATTAATAAATAATAAACTTATCACAACTATAAATAATCAATCTAGAGAACTTTTACATAGAATTTCATTAGCTAACTTTTAATACGTATTAACCAATAACATAATAATTCAATTTTAATCCAATATCATTTAGAATTTTTAAATTTAAATCAACATAATATAACTTATCATCTTACAATTATTTAATCAATATTAAAATCAACCATTAGACTCCATTTTCTAATTGTTCTAATAACATTTTGTCTATACAAAAGTTGTTTGAAAAAAATCTCTATCACAAATCAATAAGAGTCATTGTAGATTTTAACATGAATAATTTTCAAATTCTTAGCATTATCATCTTCATTAAACAACTCTAAAATTGTTTAATATATATTAAATAGTATTCAATATACATTATAAAAAGTCCACTATATAAACTATATTAAAATCTCTTTCCTTTTAATCCATTTACTTAGATTGACTAATAATTAACTACACTTCTTCTACTATTAACTAATCTTAATTAAATTTGATTTAATTAGATTAGATAATAGACCATATAAAACTAATGCATATTAATAAGATTTTAATAAGGGAAGATTGCAATAATATCATTAAATAATCTCCAATAGATTATCTTTAATCAAATTTGTTGATAACTATTTAAACCATTATTTATTAATAGTTTGTTAGACCTAACAAACATTAATAAATAATAAACTCATCAAACTATATTTCCATAAGCCTCATTAGTTATTATTTAACTAACCTTTAAGGCATATCAATAATTCAAATTGTAGTTATGTTATAACAATGTTATAATGTAACTATGACTCCTTGTCAATATAATAATTCTTATTTAAATCTAAATCCAATATCATTAAAATTTGAGTCTCTTAATAATCATCATTAAACACTTTTACCACCCCTTAACTATATATTAAATAGTATTTAATATACATTAAATAATTAATATTAAAAGTCATCCATTCTCTCTTTAATTCAATATCTCTATCCATCAGTTCCATCCACAAACTTTAAATTAAAAATTTTTATTAATTCATTTAAAACATTCCTATTAGTCTTTAGACTAATTAAATAATTATTAAATTCTAATTATATTACTTTGATATATTATTTTTGTGAAGTTTAAGCATAAAGAACTCTTGGTTATGAGAAATGAAGAGACATCCGTTTTTGAATAAAACAGTCACAGTACGACGGCCATATCTGCCTAATGAACTATTGGATCGGGCTGAAATTTAAATATGTTGGAGAGGGCCAAGTTGCGTCGATTCTGAATGGAGCGATCGAATATATTCAATCTCGATAAAAAGTTATAAATGACTGAATTTGAGTCTATCCAAGAGGCAACGACAGGACAATTTGTGATGAATTAAAAATTTCCTCTTAAAATAATTGTTCTCTAAATTTAACCATAAAAGGGTTTGTTCATATGCATCTAAAAATATAATTGATAGAAAGATAACATCTAATCATTCGAATTTTCACCATAAAATTTTTATTTTTATTTCAAATCTTGTCTATCTAATTTCACAATATAAATTCGAACCCAAACCCGATTAAGATCTAATTATTTCTCCTTAATTGGATCTAAGATTTTTCTATTGTTTTCTTCTCAACCAAATAAAATATCTTGATTCCAATTCCAAATAGTAGATTCAATCATAGAGAGTATTTAGACACATATAACAGATATGATGAAGATAGGAAGAGAAAGAGTGCAAAAGAAATATGAGAATATCACGAGTGCACCTGGATACTGATGCTAATTTGCCATGCCTTAGAAGTCCATAGAAAATCCCTTCCTTCTCCATCATTCGCAATTCTTCCAAGAATCCAAGCCGATCGAATCCTCCAAGTGATTAGAAGTGCTAGAAGGAGCATAGAAGCAAGTAGAAAATATATGAGCATATGAATCTTCTCCCATTCATGTAAGCTTTGAAATTTTTATTTTTGCTTGTAACTCGTGGCTTCCATTAAGCTTGTAGCTTCCATTAAACTTGTAGCTTTCATTAAGCTTTTCTTTTAAGCTTCTATGAATTCTTGAATATCAAGAGCTCTCAAGAAACTTTTGGAATGCTTCTTGAAACCGCTGAAAGGTGTCACCAACTAAGCATGGGTCTTTTCCAATTCTTTTTTGATGAGTCATAAAATGGTAGACACCTTGTGCTTAATTGATGCACTATCCCTCGTGTTGTTGACACATGTTAATTCCCATGCAAGCTTATAACTCCAATTTACTTTACTCTTTCTAATTTTATTTATTAAGTCTCATGCACTAACTTTAATATCTCCACTTTTCAATCTTAATATATTTATATTTTAATCATATGAGATTTAGAATCTTTTAATAATTTAAAATATATTTTCCACTTTTAAATTTCATTTTTCAAAACTTTATTGCTAAAATATTTATTAGCTTTAATAATAATATTATTTAGTCATCTATTTAAAAATGAGCTCCAAATATATTATTATTAAAATAAATATTGTCACATTCTAAATTTAATATTATAACTTTTATCTTCCAATTTAATTAATTTTTCAATTAATTAAATAAAATAAATATCAAAATACCATATTAATTTTCTATTAAATTAAACCATTAACTAAATCTTTTAATTAGACTTAATTAATAGAAAATACTTCAAAGACTCACAAAGGTAAAAATACGAAAAATTCATCATAGCCAATATACATACAAATCAAATCAAGGGGTTTATATCACGAATTACATCATCTGACGCATTCGGAGCGTACTCAACTCAGATACTTGTCCTAATTTTTTAATTAGAACAAATGACTTAAAGGGTTGGAATTTGGACTTGAGAATTTATCTCCCCTCTCTTATCATTGAGATAATGTGATAGGGTACGCTGATCCTGAGAATTCAGGAAAGTCGATACCCGGTACCTACAACCTGCATAAAAACTATGCATGTACAAGCACAATATATACTAAACTAAACAGGCAATGAAAGGAAGTGGTGCATCGTGTAGATCCCGACTAGTAGGTGACTATGACTCCCTTCTTTAACCACATCAGACACACCATACAAAAGCAAACACATAAAACAAACATACACACCATACACATACAAGTATGGGGTAAGTATCCATAAGAAAACACATATGATAATAAATCATCTTACTAATCATCATTAATAACTACAAACACTAAAAATAATCATCATACATACATGAAATGTAGAGTCTAAGTAATCTCATCACATATCAACTGAATCCATAGCACAATATCTAATAATCTCATAATAATGTTACTAATCATCAACATGAAACTAGCTCTAAAAGAGTTCAGCAATGATAACAAAATGCGAACCAAGGGTAGGCACTACATCCATCCCCCTTGGGATTAAGCTTACTCCTGGAAGCCTACAAGAATGAAAAGCTAAGATACTCACTATGCAGGTCCCATTGAACCCTTTTCCTCCCTACAGGAGAATATGATTTCACTGAAAATTTTACAACACACTTAGAGCAATATGATTCTGGTTTAATGGTAAACCAAAAACCATATTGATCCAACATCATTCATTTAACAACTACTGAAATATATCTCTTAATACATTCTAAACAAGAGCAAATTAGCACTTGTAAAGATAAACAAAAGTTTACTACCTTACAACATAGATAAAAGATACATGTTTTACAACTAGAATGAATTTCAATTTTCAGTTTTGCCTTCGTTTAGGTTTTCAGTAAAATTTCAGTTTTAAAAGCTAAGTGTTGAAGTATGAAAAATATGCAAGTAACAGTTTTAAATTCTGTTTTCAGTTCACCTAGTTTTCAAGTTTTCAGTGTGAAAGAGATAAACATGATAGTTCAAAATTTTCATTTTGTTTAACTAGTTAATAACTAGTGACATTCCAATACACCCAGAGCTCCCAATGTTGAAACTCGGGCTTTGATACCAAATGTAATACCCCGCCAAAGAATCCAAAGAATTTTACTAAGTTTGTCAAACAATTTTTTTTTATAACATGAAAGTAAATACCACATATAACTTATACATAGTCAACAAAAGCAATAGCAATGTCCATCTAAAAGTAAACATAACATACATAGCTGATTTCATTCTTTAAGAATCTCTTAACGTTGAGTTACATCTAAACTAACATACATGAATCCATCTAGTACAACATCCACATGAATAATAATGATAAGTCCAATGTTCATACATTACATTTTCAAATGCTCAATCATCCACTATACATGTCACAAGGTATGAAGGCTTAAAAAAAATACATATGTGAAATAAGGTATATCATCCTATTCCAATCCATGATACATCAAAGTAGAGATAATCACATGATACATCACCATAGAAGACATATACATCCATCATAAAGATCAAACAAAATAAACTAAATGCACGGTTCCTCCCCACCGTTAATAGCATCATTAGACTATCGTGGGCCCTAGCCATCCCTCCATGCGTAACATGCCAAAACACCAAGGAGATCATCAGTATTAACATAATAGGAATGTCACTCCTAACATATACTATATCATATGCAGAAAGTAATCTACATGCAAATAAAAGCATAAGATAACATCATCTAACAAATGCAAATCATCAATGAAAGGATACATATCCACCATCACGAAGGACGCATCAGCCACAATGTCTCGATGAATCTCAAATGATAAGAGTGAAACATACACTACCACCCGACCACGTGGTACCTAAGTGGTCCACTCCCACCGTGCTAAGGAGATAATCTCAAATCCCAAACAGGCTATCCATATAGCACAAATCTCTATAGTCCAGGAATCCTAAAAGTATACTAACTCAAAGGTTCTAACACATACAAAATCAACATCTAATTCCTAGAGGCACACAAAGACATGTAGGAACCTACTATGCAAGCGGTAAAGTGTCATCGCATTTATCTCGTACAAGTTATCCGAGCAGTTAGCTAAACTCCATGAGTCCATACAAATCTCATGCGGCCACTAGTATCCTCTCATATTGACAAGGCATACTATGGAATGCAAAGTCGCAACCATGCGTTCTCACTACTCCCATCCTAGCCTATACAAGCACTCAAGGCATGGGCGAGAACCAACACTCTTATCTTTTTAGGTTCATTCAGTTAGTATTAGGTGTGAATGTTATCACTTATTAATCCAACTTACAATGAGTTACCCTAGCAGCCTCTTAGGGCCCCGACCACCATTGCAAACCACTTCTCGACACTACAAGTAGATTACATACCCTAGGCTCATGGAATCATAAATCACCACAATCCTGTACAAGCAACTGTAAAGAAAATTCAAAAGATAATCCATAAAAAGAATCATCAAATAAGCATCAAATATCCATAATAAGAATCATCAAATCTCCAAGATAAGAATCATCAAATCTCCATGAGCATCCCAAAAGCATCCATAGAAAATCATGACCACAACAGTTCTCTATCGGCAACTGAAGGCATCACTGATAATCAAAAGTATCCATTGGTTCTCAATAACTAAAATATATCTCAAAATAAATCACCATAATCATTGGTTCTCAACAAGCAACCAAGAATATCTCAAAATCATACTGATCGAAGAATCCAAAATGGTTCAGTCAAACATGTCACAAAATGACATCATCAAGAATAAATCCACATTTTAGTCTCATCATTGTGACTAGAAAGTAATCCAAGAATAACTGATCGATGACTCAAAAATGATTAGCTCAAGTGTCTCATAATCAGTAAATACAAATATTTCATAGAGCATACGATCACATTACCATGGTTGGGCTTATAAAGATCGAGACCAAATAAGATCAACATGCCAACACATCTCATAACCCCCGAGCCTCTGGTAACAACCTAAGACTGGGCAACACTAGTCAACCCAAAAACTCAAAAAAAGAAGCATAAAGAATAGATGATGCAAACACATGTTTTGATTTTGTTATCTTACATAGTTGAATCAAGTGTAGAGGTTTCCAATTTTCTGTTTGCAAGTATATTTTCAAGTGTCTCAAGTTTCATCATCATTTGACCTACAAGTCAACCCGTTTGTTTCCCGATAACATTATCCTTCCATTATTAAGAATTACATTTAAAAAATAACTTAAGGATAAATATTCACTAAATTGATCATCATTCACTTTTAATTAAATTGTTCTCTTATTTAACCATGATCCATATTCTAATTGATTAACCTTTCAACTTTTCTAAGATCATTATTCATTATATTATAAGAGGACCAATTATCATTCTTCGAATAAGAGATTATAACTTTATTTATCTCAAACCATTAACATAGGTACACCATCCATGACCTATTAACATCTTTTTAGTTTTCAATTAGAAACTTAATTAAGTATTACTAAAGTTTGAGTCTTTGAATTTAATCGTCACCATCGTTGACAACCATACAATATCTAAAGTCATAATTCAAGTCATAAGAATAAGACCTATCAACTTCAATATAGATAATCTACAATCTCATTAAAAGAATTATATCAAATAAATCTCTATTACATAATTTAATTATTAATTAAATCTAATTAACTCTCATTAATTGATTTAATTAATAATTGTATAACCATAGGAACGTTCTAATTAACATCAGTTGACTAATAACTAACTAGAATTTTGTAAGTTAAAAGTCAACTATAATTCAATACTTAAATGATCATATTAATAATTCAATAATAATAACTTGTTAATATTTAATGACAAGTTATATAGGGAGTCTTATTATTAAATCTTTAATGATCACATACATCACTCTCCAACAATGTTCTCATTTATATTTTAATAATAACAAGTTATAATAAATCCTCAATACCAGGTATTATTATCTCAAATAAGTTTTTCCTATGTACATTGATTCAGTTAACTAATAATCCTCCAAATTATTAACCAATTCAATTTGATTAATATCTTTTGCACTACTTTGATCATTAACTAATCTCCTTTAGAGTAACTCTGTTCGTATTAGTTGATAACTATTTAAACTATTTATACTATTATTTATTAATAGTTTGTTAGATCCAACAAACATTAATAAATAATAAACTTATCACAACTATAAATAATCAATCTAGAGAACTTTTACATAAAACTTCATTAGCTAACTTTTAATACGTATTAACTAATAACATAATAATTCAATCTTAATCCAATATCATTTAGAATTTTTAAATTTAAATCAACATAATATAACTTATCATCTTACAATTATTTAATCAATATTAAAATCAACCATTAGACTCCATTTTCTAATTGTTCTAATAATATTTTGTCTATACAAAAGTTGTTTGAAAAAGATCTCTATCACAAATCAATAAGAGTCATTGTAGATTTTAACATGAATAATTTTCAAATTCTTAGCATTATCATCTTCATTAAACAACTCTAAATTTGTTTAATATATATTAAATAGTATTCAATATACATTATAAAATGTCCACTATATAAACTATATTAAAATCTCTTTTCTTTTAATCCATTTACTTAGATTGACTAATAATTAACTACACTTCTTCTACTATTAACTAATCTTAATTAAATTTTATTTAATTAGATTAGATAATAGACTATATAAAACTAATGCATATTAGTAAGATTTTAATAAGGGAAGATTGCAATAATATCATTAAATAATCTCCAATAGATTATCTCTAATCAAATTTGTTGATAACTATTTAAACCATTATTTATTAATAGTTTGTTAGACCTAACAAAAATTAATAAATAATAAACTCATCAAACTATATTTCCATAAGCCCCATTAGTTATTATTTAACTAACCTTTAAGGCATATCAATAATTCAAATCGTAGCTATGTTATAACAATGTTATACTGTAACTATGACTCCTTGTCAATATAATAATTCTTATTTAAATCTAAATCCAATATCATTAAAATTTGAGTCTTTTAATAATCATCATTAAACACTTTTACCACCCCTTAACTATATATTAAATAGTATTTAATATACATTAAATAATTAATATTAAAAGTTATCTATTCTCTATTGAATTCAATATCTCTATCCATCAGCTCCATCCACAAACTTTCCATTAAAAATCTTCATTAATTTATTTAGAACATTCTTATTAGTCTTTAGACTAATTAAATAATTATTAAATTCTAATTATATTACTTTGATATATTATTTTTGTGAAGTTTAAGCATAAAGAACTCTTGGTTATGGAAAATGAAGAGACATCCGTTCTTGAATAAAACAGTCCCAGTACGACGGCCATATCTCCCTAATGAACCATTGGATTGGGCTGAAATTTAAATATGTTGGAGAGGGCCAAGTTGCACCGATTCTAACTATAGTGATCGAATAAATTAGATCTCGATTAAAAGTTATGAATGACTAAATTCGGGTCTATCCAAGAGGTAGCGACAGGACAATTTGTGATGAATTAAAAAATTCCTCTTAAAATAATTGTTCTCTAAATTTAACCATAAAAAGGGTTTGTTCATATGCATCTAAAAATATAATTGATAGAAAGATAACATCTAATCATTCGAATTTTCACCATAAAATTTTTATTTTAATTCCAAATCTTGTCTATCTAATTTCACAATATAAATTCGAACCCAAATTCGATTAAGATCTAATTATTTCTCCTTAATTGGATCTAAGATTTTTCTATTGTTTTCTTCGCAACCAAATAAAATATCTTGATTCCAATTTCAAATAGTAAATTCAATCATAGAGAGTATTCAGACACATAAAACAGATATGATGAAGACAGGAAGAGAAAGAGTGCAAAGGAAATATGAGAATATCACGAGTGCACCTAGACACTAATGCTAATTTGCCATGCCTCAGAAGTCCATAGAAAATCCCTTTCTTCTCCATCATTCGCAATTCTTCCAAGAATCCAACCCGATCGAATCCTCCAAGTGATTAGAAGTGCTAGAAGGAGTATAGAAGCAAGAAGAAAATATATGAGCATATGAATCTTCTCCCATGCATGTAAGCTTTGAAGCTTCTATTTTTGCTTGTAACTCGTGGCTTCGATTAAGCTTGTAGCTTCCATTAAACTTGTAGCTTCCATTAAACTTTTCTTTT
Source organism: Cupressus sempervirens (assembly GCA_028749045.1). Lineage (NCBI taxonomy): Eukaryota > Viridiplantae > Streptophyta > Pinopsida > Cupressales > Cupressaceae > Cupressus > Cupressus sempervirens. The sequence goes on from CM053784.1 coordinate 628,324,914, forward strand.
AAGCTTCTATGAATGCCTAAATATCAAGAGCTCTCAAGAAACATTTGGAATGCTTCTTGAAACCGCTGAAAGGTGTCACCAACTAAGCATGAGTCTTTTTCAATTCTTTTTTGATGAGTCATAGAATTGTAGACACCTTGTGCTTAATTGATACACTAACCCCCGTGTTGTTGACACATGTTAATTCTCATGCAAGCTTATAACTCCAATTTGTTTTACTCTTTCCAATTTTATTTATTAAGGCTCATGCACTAACTTTAATATCTCCACTTTTCAATCTTAATATATTTATATTTTAATCATATGAGATTTAGAATCTTTTAATAATTTAAAATATATTTTTCACTTTTAAATTTTATTTTCTAAAACTTTATTGCTAAAATATTTATTAGCTTTAATAATAATATTATTTAGTCATCTATTTAAAAATGAGCTCCAAATATATTATTATTAAAATAAATATTGTCACATTCTAAATTTAATATTATAACTTTTATCTTCCAATTTAATTATTTTATTTTATTAAATTTTTAATTAATTAAATAAAATAAATATCAAAATATCATATTAATTTTCTATTAAATTAAACCATTAACTAAATCTTTTAATTAGGCTTAATTAATAGAAAATACTTCAAAGACTCACAAAGGTAAAAATACGAAAAATCTATCATAGCCAATATACATACAAATCAAACCAAAGGGTTTATATCATGAATTACATCATCTGACGCATTCGGAGGGTACTCAACTCAAATACTTGTCCTAATTTTGCAATTAGAACAAATGGCTTAAATGGTTGGGATTTGGACTTGAGAATTTATCTCCCCTCTCTTATCCTTGAGATAATGTGATAGGGTACGCTCATCCTGGCAATTCAGGGAAGTCGATACCTGGTACCCGCAACCTGCATAAAAATTATGCATGTACAAGAGCAATATATACTAAACTAAATAGGCAATGGCAAGAAGTGGTGCATCGTGTAGATCCCGACTAGCAGGTGACTATGACTCCCTTCCTTAACCACATCAGACACACCATACAAAAGCAAACACACAAAGCAAACACGCACACCATACACATGCAAGTATGGGGTAAGTATCCATAAGAAAACACATATGATAATAAATCATCTTACTAATCATCATTAATAACTGCAAACACTGAAAATAATCATCATACATACATGAAATGTAGAGTCTAAGTAATCTCATCACATATCAACTAAATCCATAACACAATATCTGATAATCTCATAATAATGTTACTAATCATCAACATGAAACTAGCTCTAAAAGAGTTCAACAATGATAACAAAATGTGAACCAGGGGTAGGCACTACAGTCAACACTAAATTCACATCACTAATAATGTAAACTCAATAAAAAATAGAGACCATGATTTGCACTATGCAACTCGATAAATACTATGAAGCTCAATTTCCACTGATACTCATCAAATTGGTATATATTTCTTAGTGCAAACTGAATATTAATCCTAGGACTCAATAATAGCTATAGAACTTGGCAAAAACTAAATTACTTGGTTAGCATTATAAACTGCAACATAGGATCAATAGCTACTAACCATTTAAATAAGTGTGAGTCACTAATAAAACGACTTGACCATATCAACAATCTCTCCATTTGGCATTAGTGACAAAAACATTTATCAATAAAAAATTGAATTCTCAAAATTTCAAATTCAAAACAAACTTTAGTTTCCATCATTTGTCTTCAACTTGTTAACATACTTTTTTTTGAGATTTTTCAAAATTACTTTTGTAAACAATGTTTTCTAATTATCTATACATGTATAATATTGTGTTTCTCCCCCATACATATATACATTTTACTTACTATATCTTTATATCGCATCTTCTCTCTCATTTTATCTTATCTAATTTTCTCAACTTCTCCCCCTTTTTGACATAAATGCCAAAGGAGTATGCTACATGGTAATTCCAAAATGTGACAAGAAATCATAATGTACCTTCAAAATCAATGTCAATGTCGTATCCCAATTTTTCTATAACATCTTGCCATAATTTGATTAGCTATGGAGAAGCTATTATCATGGATGAGAGTTTTGGCATGTGCAGTGTGTTTCTACAATGCATCCATGTTTAGGAGAATTATTCATTGGATGTCTACAAGTGTGGCCCTAATCCTAGTTTCTTCCCTTAAATATATTGCTTACATATTAGTTAGAAATATGATCTTTGAGTAGTGAGTAAAACTATAGCTCGAGTCAAGTAACAACTGGTATGTGCTTGCCTTCAAGTCTTCATCTATCTTAGATAGTTTATCTTTCATTTCCTAAGTGAAGATAGATGTATCAAATAACTTGATAAATAATGATGTAACATTATTTGCAGAGGTTTCTAATGAACTAAGAATAGTAAACAAGTCTACTTGATATATTGCAAATTTCTATGCAACTTTCTCCAATACTTTATTTTCAAATTTTTTCTCTGCTCTCTATAGAAAATTTTCTTCCCCTCTCAGATCTTCATTGAATTTATGAACAAAATTTTTCTAACTAAACCAAAATAGGTTGAGTACTATCAACCTCGGTACTTAGTGCATCTACAAGTATGTTCTTTACATCTTCAAGCACTTGATTTTCTCTACTTTTCTCTTCTTTAGGCTTCTACTACTTAGCTTTCTTTTGCAATAGTTCACCCACAAAGTTAGTTTGATTAGGATTTAGAGTAGAGATATCCAAATTTAGGATTACTATATCCTCATCAATATCTACCTTTGCTCTTTCTTGAAACTTTAGTACTTGGTTGAGGCTTTCTCTCAACTATCTTTGTACTATCTATTTGCATATTGGGAATTGTAACATTAGTAGAAATAGAAGGGCTGGGAACAAAAGTGGATATTGCACTGATAGAAAAAATGCTTAATTTCTTTGTAGCCAAATCTGATGGAGGAAGCACTAGCTACTTAGTAGATGAAGTGTTCATCACTTCAGTCAATATATTACTCAGCTAAATAGGTTTAGAGATTGGTTTGGTGCACAAAGTTGTAGTGGTTTCAACAACCCACTCAGCAGAGGCTTTCTCTGAGCTTGATGGAATTAAAGGTTTATTTAGAGAGTGAGGAAATGAGGCCATAATTGCTGCTACAATTTTCTTTGGGTTAGTTTCCTCAATACTTTGAATCTCAAGGAAATTCTCCTTGGTAGCTTTCTATTCTTGCTCCTCATCATCCAGATTTGCATCATCTATTTCTTTATCTTCTTGCTACTATAATTTTCTTCCTTGTCATCTTCATCATCTATATCACTAACATTAACACCAAATCGCTCTATCAATGAAGTTTGTAGATATTCTTCCATGTAGTTGTAGTTGTCTTCACTACATGTTCAATGTCATTAACCAATATCATGCAAGTGTTGAATTTAAGAGTGATTTTTTCTTCAGTTTCCTTCAAGGATTCTTTCACCTCTTTATCAAGAAGACTTGAGATAAGCTACCTCAGAGTCCATTCAATATATCTTTTGTAGTTTTCCTAGAATTTTCCCATCTAGGCTTGATTCTTTCCATAAGCTCATTGTGAATTTTCCGTACAAGTTGATCAGGTGAGTATTTCTATTTACCTAATTTTGACATTATCATGTCTTCAACTTGCTTCTTCTCATCTACATTCCTAGTTTCATATCTAAGAGATTTAAAGTTTTCCATGCCATCTCCTACATCAATATCTTTTAATTTTTCCTAAAATGCAGGTGTAAGTCTTTTGAAAATAATATCCTCTACATTTTCTTCACCTATTTCAATTTCTTTCTATATCTAGATTCTCTTCTTGTGAATACTATTGTAGATGACTTAGTAGGTTTGGTTATGATAACCTTACCCTTCTTCCTTATTGGATCTTCTTCTTCAGATTTTTCTTCTTCTACCTAATCTTCTGCATCATCTTCTTCTACATCAGGAGAGTAGAAATTACTTGCCTCAGTTATCCTCTTCTTTCATTTACTGACTACTTGAGGAAGCTTAATTTCAAATTCTATTCTAGCTTTGGCTTTATCAAAAGTACCAAAATATGTGGCCTCGGGATCTATAGGTTCAATTAATAGTGCCTCAATGATATCCTTGGTGTCATCAATGTTAACCTCATACCTTAAAGGCTTAATCCACACCACTCTAGGTTTAACTACTTGAATGTACACTTTGTCATAGTCTACCATGAAACAAACATCATCCTTGTAATCTTCTACAAGTTTCTTAGAATTTATAAATGTTCTATTAATCTATTCCTTTAATGAATAAAACTAATTATCCATGATACTAAAAAATTTCTCACGCATTTCTACTATATACTCATTAATATGATATAGTACTAGTACATCTTTTCTCCATATGACTTAACCTTTTGAAGGGAAAAACTTTTTCAAAAAGAAGAATAAACAATTCAAGAGTGAACCAAACTTAGATAGGTTATTCTTTGAAGTCTTGATACTCTCATGTTCTTTTTGAATTGAATTAGGATTAGCTCAGCAAGTTGAAGGACATGTTTTTCTTCACCACCTTGAGAGCTAGATCAACTACCTCACATGAAATGCTATTGAGATGACTGGAGCTATAGATTTTATGAGCTATTACATGAATTCTAAATTTCAGCTCCATGTTAGTGACACTACTAATTTTCATGCCTCTTCCCTCCCACTCGACAAGAGTTTTTCTTTCTAGTTATACCCAACTTAGGGTTTTGGTGGTCTTACCCTTGTTCAACATTGGGAGCCTTGTGATTTGATGAATAATTTTATTTGTTATTTGAATAGGCTGATCCAACCATAGCTTTCCATTATGTACATGACTAAGGATAAACCTTATCCATTTTATTTGAAAGTTTCAGTGCATACACAGAATGTGTGTTAAACCCTTTGTCTCCAAATGTTGATGCTTGGGTTTCAATGCACCATTCATAGATAACTTTTCTAGAGTCTCATCCATCTCTAGGATTCCAATATCTTGTACCAAATAGAAAAAATGTTAATGAATATCATTAGCAAGTAATACCTTTGGTGGAATCTGTGACTAAGCTCTAGTTGGATCAAGCAATTCTTCAATTGCCAGACTCAACTTGAAGTCTGTTGCCTTCTAATCAACTTCTTGAACCAAAATTTTAGATCCTTTCTTGTTTTTGTTGCTGGAGGATGCCATGCTTGGTACGGTTTAATGAAAACACAAAAAAATTCTACAAAAAGTACACAAATTTCTTGGAAGCATAGAAATCATTTTTAGAAAATAGATCTTCAAAACTTCACGGTGATAAATAAATTTGATTCCTTTCCTTTTAAGACATTTTCACTTTCCAATCACCATAAATTCTTGGTATGATTTATTTTTTGGTGAAATACTATATTCCACTTCGTTCAACCTTAGTGATCGGTAGATTCATTCATAACTTGGTGTCTACACAATATTTTAGTGTATCCTGACTTTGCTTTGGTAGGGTCTTGCAACCCAACCTAGCTCAGTAAGGTCTAGATTTTCCTTGCACACTTAGTGATCCATTTTCATCTTTAATGCTAATATATATTTTTCCTTCTAGATGGCTAGAACTAATGGAAGATGTCTACTTCAAAGTCTTAGTTCTAGTCATCCCTATGGAAGATCAAGTAGAGATGCTTGAGTCACCCAATTCTTGAGTGACATATATTTCATGGCTTAGACCTATATTCACAAAAGATTTTAGAATCCATTATTTCCTCATCTACTTTCTAATGTTTTTATCCTTGACTTTCTTTTCATCTTCAATCCTTCTAGTAGTTATACAGTTCTTGGCAAGATGTCCAAGTTTTGTACAATTAAAAAATCTTCTAGTGGTATCTCTTGTCCTCATCTGATGTTTCGCGTAGTTTTCTCCAAAGTGCCCAAATTCTCCATAGTAGTGACATCTACACCATGCATTGTAGTCCCAACCAAATATAGCTTTCATAATCTATTATGTTGGGTTTGGTATCTTGGATTTGCATTCAAAAGATTTGTGCCCATGCTTCTTGCATTTGTGAAATTTACCTTTGAATTTAGGTTTCTCTTCGTGTTCATTAGTTCTATGACCATTTTTGGTGTAGTTCAATATTTACTAATTATACTTTACTTAATTTTACTTAGGTTAATGTATTGGCATATTAGTTGTCATGTAGAAAGCTAGGAGTTTCAATATTCATATGAGTTGTCATGTAGACAACATAGTAGTTTGTAGTTTGATTGAGCACATGTTGTCTACTACATCTCTTTATGAGATACACCTTTGAATTCTTATCCTCTCATTCTTGCACATACATTCATGCATGATGGAGGATAATCCACTCTTGGTGGACATGTGCTTAGTTGTTATGATTATCTCTTTCCTAATTCCAAGTCACTTCAGTTGCCTTTATATAAAGGGAACTTCTTTGATGTATTCATCCAATTATCTGATATACAATCATTTGATATCCATTCTCATTTGATCATGATTTATCTCTCTTGTGCCATCTATTGAGCTACTTGATCTTGGTATTGAATTATTGCCATAGAAAAGTTCTTACATGGTATCAAAGCCATACAAAATTTTTACATGGTATCAGAGCCATAGGAGTTTCATTATATAGCCATTGGAGAGATTTTTTTTTTGTAGGTAAAGATTGGAGCTTGTTAGTGCAAATCAAATATTGGTATCACATTCAGAAGGTTAAAAACCCCCAAATTGACTTTTGTTTCATCAAAATTGTACATCTGAGCTAAAATATAGAGTCATTTGATTTTTGGAGGTGCAATGGTGGTGATTTAGGAAAAATGATTACAGAGGTGATTTTTCAAATAGCAATATCTCCCTCATATGGACTCCTTTTTTTGAGCTTTTTTTTTTTTTTTTTGGGGTAGAATTTTGTGATCTACACATTGGTGTAGGTTTTTTGTGATCTCTATTCTTGATTTTTTCTAAAAAATTTCAATTTCTTTTTAACAACTTCAAAGGCTTCGTTTGGGCTCATATGGATACATATTCAAGTCCTATTTTTTTTTAAGTACATAATTTTTGTCTACTTTCCAGATTTGGTATTAGTTTGGAGTAATTTTTAGTGGACATAATACTTTTAGGATTTGGTCATTTTTGACGTATTTTTGCACTTGTACTTAATTATATCATCGAGAGATATTTTGTCTTACCTTGTTGAGTCATATATAGCTTCATAGTTTTAGTTGTAAATATCAAAAATGAGAGTTCCACTTTAGCCCAAAATTGGCAAGTGTTTATTGTACCTTCACTAAATATAAAGTGCCAAATCATCTTTTTTGGGGTGGGGATTCTTCGATTGAGTGAAAAGGGGGCATGTGTCTTGTGTTCTTGTGTCTCTCTTTCTCTCTTTTTCTCTTATGATTTTTTGCATCACGGGTTCACCTAAAACTCCACTTTTAACATCACACAATTATAATACATGAAAAAATATTGTATGGAGTACACTAATGGAAAAAATTTTAAATCTATATGTTGATGGTACAATTTTAAAACCCATTGATGTTGATGCACAAGTTGATTCAAAAATTAAAGACAACTAGGCTTTAGGAATTATTAGGATTTTTGTTTGTAGAGATCTGTTCTTCCACATTTCTAGATTTAAGGATGCCAAGGGTGCTCGGGAAAAATTTGAAGGGTTTTATGGTAAGGTGGATGAGGAAAAGGGATTCCAAATTGAGGATGATCTACTTCTCTTGGATCCTAATAATTTTGACACAATTCAAGACTATGTCAACAAATCCAATGAGTAGAGAGAACTATTTAAGGATTGTGGTAATCCCATGAAGGATGGTAAATTGATTCATCACATCTTGAATAGGCTACCTTCAAAGTATGCATCTTTTGTTTCGAGTTACAACACTCACAAGTTGACCATGTGAAGTGCCTTCACCAAGCCTTCATTTTATGCACAAAAATTTTGATGTTGGAAAAATCCAAGTTGATAAATGTGGGAATTCTCAATTCATCAAAGTCTAAGGCATTGGTGGCTACTAGAGAGAACCAAAAAAATCAAGGTGGAAATTTTTTTACCAACAAAAACAAAAAGTAGTGGAAGCCAAAATAACAATTAGAGATGCAACAATCTTTCTCCTCACAATAAGGCAATTATTCTTCCAAAAAAAAGGGAAACAACAATAAGAATGATAAACTATTTTGTGCATATTGCAAGAAACCAAATCATGATGAGCATCATTACAAGACTAAGAGAATAGATGAGTTGGAAAACTTACTTATGAAGAACAAAATAAATGTGCCAAATACTTCCAAGGATTCAAATCCATCCACTTCAAAGGGAAAAGGGCAAGCACTTATGGCAAGTTCAAGTTCTTCATAGGAATGGATTCTTGACTTGGTGCCTCACATCATATGGGTTCATCAAAATGACATTTTTCTTCATTGGAGCAATCTAAGGCACCTCACATCTTTGTAGGGAATGATACACAAGTGGAAGTTCAAGATAAAGGACAAATTGAGATGGAAAATGGAAATTTCAAAGATTTTCTCTACATTCCTCACCTTAGCACTAATATCCTTTCAATTTACCAAATCACTCATTATGGAGGTGGAAATAAAGTTGAATTCCTTCCTAATTCAGTAATGGTGCAAAATCTTAAGGGTGATTCATTGGTTGTAGTGGGTAAAGTTAATCATGACACAAGGCTTTATTATTTCTCCCACTTTGTGCCTAAGTCTCCTTCACATGCCTTGTTGAAACATTCACAATCACAAAGTAAATTATGGCATGTATGATATGGACATCTTTCCTTCTACTATCTTCATCAACTTAGCTCAAAAAATATAGTCAAAGGTCTACCTACAATAAACTTTTCTAAAGATGAATGTTTAACTTCTGTAAATGATATGCATCAAGAAGAGAAATTTGACAAAGGGAAGTCTTGGAGAGCATCAATTGTTATTTAATTGGTTCACATTGTTCTAGAGGGCCCTTTTTTAGTGACATCAATTAGCAATGGTCACTATGTCCTCACTTTCATGGATGACTTTTCATGCCACACATGGGTCTACTTTCTTGATCACAATTTTGAAGTGTTTAATAAGCTTCTAGCCTTCAAGAGTCATGTTGAGAAGCAATCAAGTAAATTCATCAAGGTTCTTCGTATCGACAATGAAAGTAGATATGTGAACTCAAGACTTAGAGACTTTTTTGAAATTGAGGGTATTGATCTTCAAAATCCAATAGTATTCAGTCCAAAAAAGATAAGTTTTACAACAATGAGGATTAGAACTCTTAAGTTAATGGCAAGTTGCATGGTTCAAATCTCTTGATCCATCACTTGAGGTAGAAGCTATAAGTAGTTCCAATAATATCCTTAATAGATCTCCTCATAATTCCTTAGATGGAATGAATCCTTTTGAGTCATGGTGCAGAAGAAAACCAATTGTGAAATACTTCACAATTTTTGGCTATCTAGCATGAGCACACATATCTTCAAGGGAATGCAAGGCACCACCACCAAGGCCTTGTATTTTCATTCGATATGGAAAAAGTGTTAAGGCATATAGACTTATGGATCTTGAGATTCATTAGATATTCATAGAGAAGAATGTTCACTTTGAGGAAAGTTCACCTAACTTATCCTCCATTCCTCTCCATAATTCATACATTGTTGAAATTTATAGTGACAATAGTGATAGTGATTCAATAGGTTCATATGTGGGGGAGCCTTTCAAAAATGTAGGACAAGGTCACACCATCATCACATTCCACATGCATACATTGATATAGTGATAGGTCCATGTTATTCAATATAGTTGGGTACACGTTGTCTTCTAGTTCTAGCATCAAGGGATGACTACTTCACAGACATTTTGGGTTTGTTTGTGGAGTCCTACATAATAGATTTGGGAGACATTATTGATGATATACATCTTCTCCTTGATGATAAAGTTCCTTCTTTAGTAGTTATGAGGGAACACTTTGACCCTCTTGTCTATTCTCTACATAATCAGTCTTACAATGTTGATATGATTGTGCATCCTTATGTACATCAATTGTAGGAGGTCTCTTTATCATTTGAGGAGACAACTAGTTCTTTGGGATGTGTTGTACATCCATCCTTATTAGATCCAAACTTGTTCTTTTTAGTAGTATTGGAAGGGGTGACCATTAGTATTGACACAAGGACAATTGAGCAATTTTTAGAGATATTGTTCATCTTCAAGATTCTTTCTACACATTGGGGAAGCATCTCATATGTACCTATGACATTATTTCTTCCTAAAGGGAGGAAAATTATTTAGCAATCATGGATCAACTTCTACATTCATCTTGGAGCAACTATCACTGATTGACATTCTATGTTAAGTAGGCACTACCTTCTCTCCTTTATTCTTCTTATACTTCTTCTCTCTTATGGGGGGAACCTTTTCCTCGTATAGGGTTTTGCCCTTCTCATACTTCTCTATTGTATATACATGATGTATGTTGTAATGGGGGGGGTTTTGATTAATCCATCCATCCATGCATCTTGTTTTTTTATCTCTCTTTTTGGAGGAGGGTTTTCCCCATGAGGTTTTCTCTCTTTCTCCACTTTATGAGATCTTGCATTCTTTTGTGTATTTTGTACATGGGTACCTAACATGGCCTAGTAGTTGGAACCCATCATGCATTATTTTCTATCTTTTGTGAGCATAAGCGCATTCCCCTAAGTTGTACTTAAGGGGGGGTGTTGGTGTAATTAAATATTTACTAATTACTCTTTACTTAAGTTTACTTAGGTTAATGCATTAGCATATTAGTTGTCATCTAGACACTAAGGAGTTTGCATATTCATATGAGTTATCATGTAGACAACATAGTAGTTGGCACTCCAACTGAGTACATTTTTATACTACATCTCTTTATGAAATTTGCCTTTGAATTCTTATCCTCTCACTATTACACTTACATTTATGCACCATGGAGGATAATCCACTTTTAGTGGACATGTGCTTAGTTGTTATACTTATCTCTTTGCTAACTCCTAGTCATATTAGTTGCCTTTATGTACAAGGCACTTCTTTGATGTATTCATCCAATTATCTAATATAAAATCATTTGATATTCATTCTCATTTGATCATCATTTGTCTCTCTTGTGCTATCTACTAAGCTTCTTGATTTTGGTGTTGAATTATTTCCTTAGGAAAATTCTTAAAACCATGCTTATTGCAATTGTAACACTTTCCATTGAATTTTTCTTTACCATTACTCCAACATTTGTTTTATGTATTACCTAACTTACCATAGTGATTTCAAGTAGGCCTTTGATTCTTTTGAGCTCCTTTCTTGGATGGTTCACCTTCTTGTGTATCCCATTCCTTCTTTTCCTTTCTGTCTATATTGACTTTTCCCATTCAACTGATTCATGTCTGCTTGAGATTTCATCATCCTTTCATTGGTTTTCTTTTCAATATTTAGATCATTTTTCAATATTTCATTTTTTGATCTTAGATTCATGATTTCTTTATTTGTATTAGTAAGATGATCAATGAAGTTTTCCTATTGAAGGGATACATACTGAATTTCATTGTTCTTTCCTTCTATCTCTTCATTGACCTTGTCATTTTCTTCCATGACTTCACACAATCTTATTGACTAAATTTCTTGTTCTTTTTTTAGTTTTCTAACTTCTTCTTGAAGGTTAAAATTATTTTCTAATAGGTCTCTAATTGCCCCATTAGCCTCATCTAAATTTCTTTCTGGATAGATATCTTCAATTTTCTCTTCAATGTAGAGTTTGTCATTTATTTGTATTGTAAGATCATTTCTTCTTTTTAAGGATTGAGAGAGTTGCTCTTTTGCTTTCTTAAGTTTCCCAATAGCCAATTCTGAATCAAACTTTTCATCATCAATAGCCTTGTCTAGCCTAAATACCTCTATTGTCTCTAATCTTTTCTCAAGCTATTAAACATCTTCTTTGAGAACTACAAAGATCTTATACCAATTGTTGGAAATATAGGATAGGATAGGTTACTAAGAGGGGAGGGGTGGATCAGGAACCAATAGATTAGGAACCAATAAAACTTATTCTTATTTCACCAATTAATTGTTCATGTATATTATAATCTAATTACATGCATGAAAATTTGAAAGCATTAAAGAATTCATAAAACTTTGACATAAGATATAGTGAACCTAAAACCTTCCAAATAGAAAGTAAAACTAGGGTGGGGATGATACCCACAAGATTTAGTACTATAGTATAAATCTAGCCAGTTAAGGCTTATAATTGATCATTTTGTATGATTTACCATGTTAGGAGCAATAAGGACTTCTAGGTCCACCTTGCTAAAGGATTTACAAAACATACAAAGAAGTAAGCACTCGATAAAGAGATTTACAAAAGACTGTTAAGTCAACCTTATGAAAGGATTTAATTGTTCAACCTATTAGGATGAGCCAGTGGTTGATCTCTAATCTATAATTCTGATTTTCTGGTTGAGATTCCTTTGAAGTGTAATGATCACCTTGCTATGATAGATAAATCTTTGTTGCTCCTTATACTACTCGTAGCCTTATTACTTCACACTTTTGTTCATATTATTTCTCACACATTTTTCTTATCTCTATTTAATGGGATACTATACATTAAATTTATACCAATCTAAATCATAATTCATCAAATTTGACTATAATACAAGTTTCACCAAAATACACAAAGTTGGCTCAACTACTAGTACTTAGGTTCTAAAGAAAAACTTAGTGAAGTTTTGATACTTGAAAACCATTGTTGACACTTGGAATCATCATGCTCTTGGTAGAATTAGAATCTTAGTTCATACTAATCACTTTTGAGTGGTCTAAAATTGGTTAGCACTGGTGGCTCAGTGAATATTGTGAAACTCAATATATAAACTGAATCACTTGGTTAATGTTGCAAGACTCAATCAACACTAACACTATGAGATCAGTATTAACTAAATCACTTGGTTGATACCTCCTGGCTTGGTCAATACTAGATTCACATCATTGTTTCTATAAACTTGGTAAACACTAGAGACCATAGTTTTCACTATGCAACTCATTAAATACTATGTAGCTTAGTTTGTACTAATTCTCATCAATTTGGTATATAATGCTTAGTGCAAACTAAATACTGATTCTTGAACTCAATAGAAATTGTAGAACTTGGTAGGATATGAATTACTCAATTAACACTATAAATTACAAGATAAGCTCAATAGTTGATAGCCATTTGACTAAGTTTAAGTCATTAATAAAAAAACTTGACCATAATTTCAAGAGGATTACAATTATTTTAAATATATGACTCTCATTTCTCAATGTTCTCCCATTTTTTTTCTACTCTTCCAAACAAGCTCTAATGGTAACCATTATTGATTCAGCATACAAAACCTACCAGCTATTGAACTATTGACTCAAAGTCCCACTTAGAAAGTGAGACTTCCCAATTTTAGAAGACTGTGATGATGATAATCTCATTAGGAATTTTGATCTAAATAACCAACTAATTAAATAAACTATTTGGGAGATCATAGGTGAATTTCTTCAATTAGCTACCACACCTTGGCATATCTATCTATCCCAAGTATTTTCACTCTTTATTTATAATTGTCTTGACTCTTTTAGTTTCATAGTTAACTGGTCCATATTACAATTTTATTTATTCATATGAATTATATAGAAAATAAAATTTCGGATGAGAGCATGGAACTATGATTCCACTATGTGTGAGGCTAAAATTGGGGGGATTTCATGAAGGAAAGTGATAAAATATATTATTTTAATGGGATCACTCTATGATGCTTTGAAAATTGGACTTGATGTTAATAATAAATATATTTTATACCACAACATTTATGTTTTGGTGTCAATTTGAGACTAGCCAAAATGGAGTACAATAAAAATAAATTCAAGGGACTTTCTCCCTTGATAAACCATAAATGTCCACCTTGGTTACCCATAAAGGAAAATGGTTAATCATCTCAATGGATCATCTAAGACTATTGTGGTGACATGTGTGTCATTTAGAATCTCTAACTAGTCAGCCTATTCACCATAAGGAACAAGCTTCTATTAAGGGGAAATAACAAGATGGAAATCTCCTTGAGTAGTTAAATGCTAATTTAGCTATGTTACCTATATGTTGTAGAAATAAAATTTTTGTTTTGCTATGTGTTATGCTGAGCTCCCTTAATATATTAGCATTTATAACTATGTAACTCAAGTTATAATTGTGGAGAGATCCAAATTCTCAAGATAGGCTCTAATGCTTCATGTGTAGCTCATATATTTATGACAACATTTTATTATCTATATTCCTAGTTATAAATATAATTTATAAACATTTTATGTTTTTTCTTAAATTTAATAGTATGACATCAAATACCAAAATAAAATCATATCTACCCAAAAATTTATGCACAAATTTCTTTTCACATGTTCTCATCTTGGGAGCAAGAGATGATCTAGTGATATTCTTATAAATTTTGCATACTACCAATGAATTATTGAATCTCTATTGGTTTAGCTTAAGAGGTATCCTAACTCTTATATATTAATGTTCTATACTATATATCTACATCCTTTAAGGATCTCGTAATGTGTACCTACTTTACTACTTTACTAACTACACTAGTTTATATATTGTCAAAATAATAAAATTATTTTCATTTATAATTATTTATGCTCAATAGGAGAACTATGAAGTTGTAGGGTATTCTTAGATGAAATTAATTTTTCCACTCAATAAAAAGTTTTCATTTTTTAGAGACCCCAACTTATTTAGAAATTTTATAATTTTGGTCATAGACTTCTCCAACTCATAAAAAAAAAACTAGTCATTGAATAAAATAGAGATAAATTTTGCATCCTTTGATTATGCCTTTATTTTCTAATTGTAAATTACTTATCTCATTGAATGTGGTATAGTGTTCTAAATAATGTGAAAGTATTGTATGTGATAAAGAAAATTTTGATCAAGGTAAAATTAGTTTCGATGTTATATTCATTAAATAAATTTAGGTCTTGCTCAAGTCTAGACACCCTTAATAGGTTGAGGAAAAATACAATTTGAAAATTGGTTGTGGCTGAAATTTCTAGGATATGTGTGGTTGGGTATTTTGATGCACCATTATGAAAGGTAAGAGAGAATATTAGCATGAACAATGTAAAAGAAACTTGTTTTACAATGTTGTGCTTACCAGTTTTTTAATAGTTTCCTTCTCACCTATTTTAGAGATGTAAATTTCAGTATCTAAGTTTTTATATTTCTAATGATCAAGATGGTTTTTGTTGGCCATTTCTTCCCCCCATTCATTCCATCATTGATAACTAGTCTAGAAGATCTTCAATGGGACTATTCTTTGACATGGGTTAACATGAAATTTGTTTGATGTTGACATTTCAAGTAAAATTGGTCTCTTTATAAACTGAGTTGGCTCAGTTTCTTCATTGACTAAGTTGGTTCAACTTGTTCTTTAACTGAGTGAGCTTGATTTCTACATTTTCTGAGTTGTGGGTTGACATGTGTATCTATAAGGGTTAACATCTCATGTTAACCATTTTTAGTATTTTGGAAGTGACTTTTTCTACTTCTCTAAAATCATGAAATTGCATGCCACCTATTGGGACTAAAAATTGCATGGTCAATTTTGAGTACCATTGAGAAAAGTGAGCCCTATAAATGCTTTTTGATGCACATGTACCTGACTGTACCTTTAAGGCCCCTGGGCTATTTAATGTCTCTAACACCTTCCATTTAGCCCGTCCACATGTTCCATGATGTTAAACTGGTATTCTAAGCCATTTCGTGAAGTCTCACTTTAAGCTAGTTTCAAATCTGCATTTTACCCTTGTGTCAAACAATTACAGGAGGTTGTGTTAGCAAGTGAATATCTCACACCCAGAAATGTTTTGTGACTTGCCACTTTGGGAATGTCTAGTGTCCATACCCAAGAGCCTATTTTTCAAATTTTGAGATGTTTCAAATCTATTTTACTAGGTTTTGAACCCCTCAAAGTTGGTCAGTTACTGTTTTCATGCTTTTGCACTTTGTACACATTTTTGGGATGCCTTGTTTGACGCATTATTATTTTGACCCAGTTGACCCAAATGTTGAAATTCCTATTGCGTTGTAATGAAAACATCAGAGACTTGTTATGTTTCAAGTTTTAGCTTATGACGAATCCGTTTGATCAGTTTTTGAACGTGATTCCAAATGGAATTTCTAACTTTTATTGGTGTTAGAATTTGCAGATTGTTTGGTAGCCCTGTTTAGGACATCATATCTCCTGATCAATGATTGGTCAAGTCAAATGGATTATACCCCTATGTTGTCCTCTAAAAATACTACAAGTGTGTCAATTTGTAAGTCATGATGAATCCATCTTCACACTTTTCCAGGGTCATTCCATTCATAAAAAATGATATTTCACTGATGTCATATGTCCTGCAAATCCAGGTAGTCAACTTTACACCCTTGCCAAATTTACCCCATGATTCGTCATGAGCCAAAACTATAGAATCATACTTTCCTCATGGCAAAGTACAAGTGTCCCAATTTTCAGAACCTCAAGTGCTCATTTGCTTAGTTTTCAAAGCCAAATCTGAACCCAGTTTGTTGCTTTCTGAGATTGTTTTCTTGCAGGTAGTTCTGAAAGGTCAACTTTGACAGTGAATATCTTTTGACTAGCAATTCTTCATGAGACAAAATCTGAAAACGTGAAAGTATGCAGAAACGAGATTTAATGTGCCTGTTTGCAGAACTTGGTTAGAGGTTTGGGTCAGTTTTTAAGGCTAGTCAATAGACCTCCTGGCATGAATCTCACAATTCGCAGTTAAGTCATAAAATGTGTTTTAAAAGTGTTTTCAGTGGTGGATTTGACTTTCAATTAGTTCAAGATGCCAAATGGATTAATCTGAAGGACAAGTTGTTCGAAAACAAATTTTTTTTTTTAGCCAGACCCACCTTAGGGCCCGACTGATTCCATCAGATTAGCATTAACTATAAGGTTATGAAACAATTAATGGATGTTTATTATATATGGTGGAAGCATCATGGAATCCTTGGTCAACTTTTCACATACAACTTTGTACTTGAAGATCCTCAAAGATGTTAATCAAAATCATCTCCCTGCTGTGGCTTTTTGCCAGTCCAGTGCACTTTATGAAGGAGCAATCTTCATAATGAGAATGCTCTAAAGTGGCATGTGGACTCCATTGCTTATAATTTCATATCATATGCATTAAAACAAAGCATCCATGGCATGTGAAGAAGGCTCCACCAGTGCTCACAACTGCAGGCAAGAATGGGTGCTAGGATAGTGCACAAAGGCAAGAGATTGCAGCCAAATGTGGAACAACAGGTAGCATCTTCTAAGGGAGCCACTTTAGAGTTTTCTCAAGGAAAAAAATAAGAAATTTGCAGGAGAAAAGGCATGGCCCACATGGGAGGAGGCATCCAATAAAGAACTCATGCATGAAAAAGAGATAGCCGACCTGGAGAATGGAAGGCAGGTATTAAAGAAAGAGTTTCCCTTACATTCTAAGGAGTCAACTCATATTTAAAGGAGCAGATATAATATAAACAGCCATGAAAGAAGGCTGATCACATCAGAGCCCACGTGGGTTAAGAGGCCATTCATGCCATGTCTTTGAGAGCTAGCGGTAGGAGGAGTTCTCCATAAGCGCTTGAAGTGCAGAATAAAAACAAGCCCATGAAAATCTAAGCAAGGCAACTCCACAGCATGTAAAGGAGTACTCATGCTAAGAAGAAGGCAAGCAAGTTTGAATTGTCACTCGCAAGGCAGAAAAGAACCAAATGTAGTCAAAGAGCAGAGGAGTCATCTTTGGAAGATGAATGCCTCCAAAATGTGGTTTGAAGTTGGAGAAAGGTGAAAGGTCATTTATCCCACATTCATCTGACTAAGAGACTTTTAAAAGTTTATATACTTTTCTACACCCATAACAAGTATCTGAAAAGCCACGTCTTTTCAAAGATAGGTATGTGTGGTGGAGTCCGTTGTGGTCTAGATGTGGTCAACATTTTGAGTAAGCTCTGTGAATGAGACATGTGGCAGTTGTCCAGGAGATCAGGAGGCACATTTCAAAGCTTCCCGATGCTATGGGAATGTCTTCAATGTATGTTCGGGAAGCAATTTTCAAACCTCTTTGGTGCTACAACTATGAAAGGTTCCTCGAGAGATCAGGAGGCACATTTAAAAGCTTCCCAATGCTATGCGAATGTCTTCAACATATGCTCGAGAAGCAATTTTCAAACCTCTTCAGTGCTACAACCATGAAAGGTTCCTCGTAAAAGTGTAAGGCAAGTTTGAAACCTTTCCGGTAATACGTGAGGTACAAGAGTGTTGTAAGCATGTAAAGTAAAAAATTTGGAGCGTATGGTCGGGAAGTGATTTTCCAGAGTTCTCGATGCTGCACGCACACATAAGAGTGTAAAGGGCATTCACTGTGAGAACGTAAGGAGATTTCCATATGCTTAGGGTTCTAGAGGAAGTGGGAATTTGAAAGGAGAAAAGAGAATTAATTAATTAATTAGTATTGATTAATTAATTAATATTTTAGTTGTCACAGCTAATCAACGTGTGACAAGTGGCATCTTTAGGATTGGAGAGATAAGGAAGATAAAGTAAAAATGAGTTTGAAATGAAAATTCTAAGAAGTTAAATGCATAGAGTGAAAAACTTGAAATATTTTGAATTTTTATATAGTCTTGACTATATAATTTTTTTTAATTTTTAATTTTTAAATGCAAAGCCACAGTCCAAGACCAGATTTCCAAATGGCCATATCAGGGCCATTTTTAAACCAAATTAAGCACTTCAAGACACTGTTTGAACCGAGAGAATCCAAATTTTCTAGATATGGAGTCAGATTTTGCACAGGTCTTCACTGGTTCAGTCTATAGGCCAATTTATAATTTTGTAAGGCATTCTTAGTACAATGGGTACAAGTCATCATAGAGCATCAAAGGTGGTTGCAGGGCAGTTTTGAAGGCCTCGTAAGGTCTAAATATGAAGAAAATTAGGTGTATAAGATTTTCTTGGCTTTTTGAAGTCATTTTTAAAACCGATTTTTCATTTTCACCATGAGTAAAAATCAAGAATCAAATTAGTTGTTTGTTCAATCATAGTTTCAGATATTTGATGCTTTTGGAGCCATAACTGATTAAGGGATTTGATTCAACATTTGAGGGAAAAGATTTGAAAGTTGTTTTGAACCTATTGAGAAGGTTTTTCTAGGTTGATAAATGTTAGTTGCAGATTCAATCCGAGAATTCCTTCTTGTCTATATCTTTCCTTTTCTTTCTCATTATAAGGGTTCCATTTTTTTGTGACTAAGAAACCAGTTGGTTCTAGTCTTGGGAGAAATATCAGTCATTACTGAGATACCAGGTTTTGGATCCAGTTTTGATGTGTTTCCTTGACTGTGACACCATTTCTTTCAGCATAATTCTCTCATGTGAACAACAGTAGTGCAAATAATATGAATAGTTCTGATATGTTAGGTTGTTTCATGTTTTAATTTCATGCATTTGATTGTATTGTTTCAAGGAAATGAATACATATGAGCAAGAATTTCATTAGTTTCATTCTGGTTCTCGTCTTCTGTCTCAGTAATCTGTAGTCTTATGTGGCCTCAGAACAAAGAGATGAGATCTATTTGCTTCCCCTTTAGGTTGTATGTCTGATATATTTTGTTGTTGGAACAAAGTGCCAAGTAAATGCTTGATGTGTTTGACAGGGTTATTGGTTATGTTGAGAAGGATATTTTGTGAGAATGAGATCTGGATGAACATTGATGTCTGAATCACAAGGTGATTAGATAGATCTAATGTCTGGGTATACAAAATATATCTTGATGTCATAGATGTATGTTTTGAATTCATGGGATTGCCCAATGGATTAGGCACTGATCAGTTATAGGATCACTTGCTATATTGCTGCATGTTTGAGGATTTGTTGAAAATCAACATCAATAATCAAACACTTTTCCCCTTTTATGTTGAAGAGCTATAATAGAATGTCGTCACTTAGCTTATGAGGTTACTAGATCTGCATTTGGCTACTATAGATTGATGTTATCTCATGAGTTATCAGGAGATATAAGGGGTTTCAATCTTCTTATTAGATTCAATGTATGCTTTGATAACTGGTACCATATAAAGAATCTATAGGTCCACCTACCTAGGTTTTGTAGAGCTTGAAGTAGAAGAAGGGTCATGCCTTATAGTTGGCCCATTGTCAGAAATGGCATAATGATAATGGGAGTTAGTTGCCCCTAGATATGTCACTTTCTTAGTGAGATAATTGAAAACCCTCCAACATTTTCAAACACCAACAAAATGATGACTCTGCTGGGGAGTTGTGTTGAGATTCATGATAGACAAACCTTGAGAATTTAAAGGAATTCAACACAATAGAAGGAACTACATGGAGAAAGTTTTTGTACAGCAATAAGTTGATGTGTTTAGTCCATTTGCTTACTAAATTTTTATGTTCCCCAGTAAGCTTTATTCATAATCAGTAGTGTGTTGTGAAATTGGATGTAAATTGTGTTCTATGACTGTTATAAGTCTATCTTCAATCAAATCAATTTTATCTAGTGCTGTTGAGAAAGTGTTAGAGTCAAGAAATGATTTATAAAGTGTATTTTCTTTTCAAGGTGTTAGTGATTTGCAATTTTTTCCTACATTGAAGGTTTGGTTAAGATTTGTCAAGTGACAAATTATGTTTTATTTCTCACATGAGTGAGTGGCAACTCTCAAATCTCTATACCAGTTTGTTCCTAGTTGTTTCATTGCAAAATTTTGAAGGACTTTTAGTTGTATGGATAGATCTGAAGTTTTTGATAAATTCTTGGAAAGGAAGTTTTAAATTCTTGACAAGTTATGTGGTTGCTTCTATTTGCTGAAGAAAATCAATTTTAAAAAGGTGAATCACTATTGTGATTTCATTTTCCTCTTCAAGGAGGTGGCGACTCTACAAAGTTTGATCAGTGGTGTGAAGGAATTCGAGTCTTGCACCTATGCCAAATTAGCAAATCAAAGTTCAGCATCAACACTTGAGGTATTTTGGTTTTCATGTTTTCTTTTCATGGAAGTCAAACGTTAAAAACATGATTGCCTCTATTAAGTGATTTTCAGCACTAAAAAGAAGAGGTAGAAATTTTTTTCTATAATGGAGTCAAATCTTAGATCTGAGATTAGTTTGCCAAATTTTGAGAGTTTGGAAATTGTGATAATAACATTGCTATGTTCAATAGACTGGTTTACATAAAGATTGTCAATCTTATAAGAGTTGAGGTAGGAAGTACTCAAGGCTTAAGTGCGAAACAATATTATTTAAGGCTTAAATCAATAATCAGTAAGATGCCTTTTCATTGTAGACCTGAGGAATCTTCCCTGCGAAGTGTTTTCCTTGATGTTCTAGTACCTAATTCAGTCAATTGGCTAGCACCTATAAGATTACAAAGCTTTTTACAAATTGAAAGATTCATTGAGGAGATAGAAGATGATGATTATATATTTCATGTTATGTCTTATGATGATAATGAGTGTGCTAAAAGTCAAGGTAGTAATGAATAAAATGAGTCCGTAGAGCAAGATAATTTGTCTTCCAAATGTGAAGAGAAGGATTCAAATGCGAGTGAATTAGGTAATTGCAATCAGCACAAGGAAGATGGATATGAAAGTGAAAATAAATTTTGTTACAGTGAATATGAAGTTGAAGAAATTTGTAAGAGCAGTAAGGGGAATGATTGCTATGATAAGAATGAATGCTGTAACAATTTTGATTTTCTAGATTGTTATACTAATGATCTTACTGTTGTAAATTCTTCATGCCATCTAGATGATAATCACAATTGGGAGAAGATTTGTGAGGCAGTCTTCTTGAACTCGGATGAAATCTCTATTTTGTTGGCTCATGATTTTGAAAAGTAAGTGAGTGCTTCTAAGGATCTTCATATTTTCCGTCATGATATTTCTTCATTTAGTCAAATCAATTCCCCAAAGTTTAATGTAGAAAGAGATCTAGAATCTGAACAATCCTTATCAGATTTTGGAGGTGTGGATGACAGTACCTCAAATGTCTTTGCACATGATGATTCATTGAATACTGATTATGTCAGTGAAGGGAAATTTAATGTTGTTTCAGATTCTTTTCATGCTGGTTATGCTACAATAAGTTTTGATATTTCATGTGATGAAGAGGAAAACAATGAATATTGTCAATCAGATTATGGAGTTTCTTTATATGCTGATGAATCTTATGAAGATAAGTTCAAGGTGTATTCCGATTTTTAGTTAAATGAAGAAAATGATTGTGATTAGCATAATGTAGATCAACACTTTCTGAATGAATTTTCATATATGCTAACTAATAAATATTTTGAGTGTGAAGAGGTTTCAGTAAAGGATGAATTTGATTTAGTGAATGATACGATTGCAAATAGGCAACAATCAGATTCCAAATACTCTTTGCATCTGGAGACACAAGGTGAGTAGCAAGTTTTTGGCATTTACAACTTGGTCAATGGTAGATTATGAAGTTTTTGTGTTTTCCATCAGCGTGCATGAATCATTGTTGGATTTTGATTCTCAGTTCAGTTTGTGTAATTATGAGCATGCTGAGTTGTTTTGTCATAATAAGCATGAGGTAGAAGCTAATGCTGATATATGTATGTATTATGAGAATGAAGGAAGTTGTTTTGTTTTGCCGAGTAATTTGTTTCAATGTGTTGATCTGATTGGTGAAACAAAGGAGAATGAGAATCACAGTTTACCTCATGAAGACGTAAATGAAAATCAAGTATATGATAGAGGTAAAAGGTTTTGCTAAGTTCACTGGCCCGAGGGCACTATTTGTACATAGTAGCATAGTTTTTCCCCTATTTTCAATAAAATTGTTC
Source organism: Cupressus sempervirens (assembly GCA_028749045.1). Lineage (NCBI taxonomy): Eukaryota > Viridiplantae > Streptophyta > Pinopsida > Cupressales > Cupressaceae > Cupressus > Cupressus sempervirens. The sequence continues at coordinate 628,347,823 of CM053784.1, forward strand.
GTGAGAAGTTTTGAAGTTCAAGTGTGTGATCTGCTTCTCCCAAAGATCTAGAATCTTGCCATGCCCACAAGTGACATGCATCCCCAGACAAAGGCACTGCTAGGACTTAAAATTGTATGGTCAATTTTGAGTACCATTAAGAAAATTGAGCCCTATAAATGCTTTTTGATACACATGTACCTGACTGTACCTTTGAGGCCCTTGGGGTGTTTAATGTTTCTAACACCTTCCATTTATCCCATCCACATGTTCCATGATGTTAAACTGATATTCCGAGCCATTTTGTGAAGTCTCACTTTAAGTTAGTTTCAAATCTGCATTTTACCCTAGTGTCAAACAATGATAGGAGGCTATATTAGCAAGTGAATATCTCACACCCTGAAATGTTTTGTGACTTTCCACTTTGGGAATGTCTAATATCCATATCCAAGAGCCTATGTTTCAGATTTGGAGTCATTTCAAATCTATTTTACTAGGTTTTGAACCCCTCAAAGTTGGTCAGTTACTGTTTTCATGCTTTTGCACTTTGCACACATTTCTGGGATGCCTTGTTTGATGCATTATTATTTTGACCCAATTAAACCAAATGTTTAAATTCCTATTGCATTTTATTGTAAACATTAGAGACTTTTTATGTTTCAAGTTTTAGCTTATCACGAATCTGTTTGATCAGTTTTTGAACGGGATTCCAAATGGAATTTCTAACTTTTACTGGTGTTAGAATTTGCAGATTGTTTGGTAGCCCTATTTAGGATGTCATATCTCCCGATCAGTGATTGGTAAATTCAAATGGATTATAACCTTATGTTGTCCTCTAAAAATATTACAAGTCTATCAGTTTGTAAGTTGTGATGAATCCGTCTTCACACTTTTCCAGGGTATTTCAATTCATAAAAAATGATATTTCACTAATGTCCTATGTCCTACAAATCCAGGTAGTCAACTTTGTGCCCTTTCCAAATTTACCTCATGATTCTTCATGAGCTGAAACTATAGAATCATACTTTCCTCATGGAAAAGTACCAGTGTCCTAGTTTTCATAACCTGAAGTGCTTATTTGCCCAATTTTCAAAGCCAAATCCAAACCCAGTTTGTTGCTTTCTGACATGTTTTCTTGCAGGTAGTTCTGAAAGGTCAACTTTGATATTGAATATACTTTGACTAGGAATTTTTCATGAGATGAAATCTAACAAGTTGAAAGTATGCAAAACAGAGATTTAGTGTGCCTGTTTGCAGAACTCAGTTAGAGGTTTGGGTCAGTTTTTAAGGCCAGTCAATAGACCTCCTGGCTTGAATCTCACAGTTTGCAGTTAAGTCATAAAATGAGTTTTAAAAGTGTTTTTAATGATGAATTTGATTTTCAATTAGTTCAAGATGCCAAATGGATTAATCTGGAGGACAAGTTGTTCAAAAATGAAATTTTTTTTTAGCCGAACCCACTTTGGGGCCTGACTGATTCCATTAGATTAGCATCAACTATAAAGGTTATGAAATGATTAATGGATGTTTATTATATATGGTGGGAGCATCATGGAATCCTTGGTCAACTTTTGACATACAAGTTCATACTTGAAGATCCTCAAAGATGTTAATCAAAACCATCTCCTTGCTGTGGCTTTTTGCCAGTCTAGTGCACTTTATGAAGGAGCAATCTTCATAACGAGAATGCTCTAAAGTGGCATGTGGACTCCATTGCTTATAATTTCATATCATACTCATTAAAATGAAGCATCCACCACATGTGAAGAAGGCTCCACCAGTGCTCACAGGTGCAGGCAAGAAGGGGTGCCAAGACAGTGCACAAAGGCAAGAGATTGCAGCCAAATGTGGAACAGCAGGCAGCATCTTCTAAGGGAGCCACTTTGGAGTTTTCTCAAGGAAAAAAATAAGAAATTTGTAGGAGAAAAGGCATGGACCACATGGGAGGAGGCATCCAATAAAGAACTCATGCATGGAAAAGAGATAGCCGACCTAGAGAATGGAAGGGGGGCGTTAAAGAAAGAGTTTCCCCCACGTTCTAAGGAGTTGACTCATACTTAAAGGAGAAAATATAATATAAACATACATGAAAGAAGGCAGATAACACCAGAGCCCATGCGGGTTAAGAGGCCATTCACACCATGTGTTTGGGAGCCAATGGTAGGAGGAGTTCTCCATAAGCACTTGAAGTGAAGAATAAAAACAAGCCCACACAAATCTAAGCAAGGAAACTCCACAACATGTAAAGGAGTACTCGTGTTAAGAAGAAGGCAAGCAAGTTTGAATTGTCACTCACAGGGCAGAAAAGAACCAAACGTGGTCAAAGAGAAGAGGAGTCATCTTTAGAAGATGAATACCGCCAAAATGTGGTTTGAAGCTGGAGAAAGGTGAAAGGTCATTTATCCCACATTCATTTGACTAAGAGACTTTTAAAAGTTTATATACTTTTCTACACCCATAACAAGTGTATAAAAAGCCACGTCTTTTCAAAGATAGGTATGTGTGGTGGAGTCCATTGTGGTCTAGATGTGGTCAACATTTTGAGTAAGCTCTACGAATGAGACATGTGGCAGTTGTCCGAGAGATCAAGAGGCACATTTCAAAGCTTCCTAATGCTACGGGAACGTCTTCAGCGTATGCTTGGGAAGAAATTTTTGATGAAAGAATAAGGCAAGTTTGAAACCTTTTTGGTAATATGTGAGGTACAAGAGTGGCGTAAGCACGTAAAGAAAAAAATTTGGAGCGTATGGTCAGGAAGTGATTTTCTAGAGGTCCCGATGCTATGCGCATGCGTAAGGGTGTAAAGGGCATTCACTGTGAGAATGTAACGAGATTTCCATATGCTCACAGTTCTACGGGAAGTGGGAATTTGAAAGGAGAAAAGAGAATTAATTAATTAATTAGTATTGATTAATTAATTAATATTTCAGTTGTCACAACTAATCAATGTGTGACAAGTGGCATCTTTAGGATTAGAGAGATAAGGAGGATAAAGTAAAAATGAGTTTGAAATGAAAATTCTGAGAACTTAAATGTATAGAGCGAAAAATTTGAAATATTTTAAATTTTTTATATAGTCTTGACTATATAATTTTTTTTAACTTTTCATTTTTAAATAAAAAGCCACAGTCCAAGACCAGATTTTCAAATGGCCATATCAGGGCCATTTTTTATCCAAATTAGGAACTTCAATATACCGTTAGAATTGGGAGAATCCAAATTTTCTAGATATAGACTCAAATTTTGCATAGGTCTTCACTGATTCAGTCCATAGGCCAATTTATAATTTTCTGGGGCATTCTTAGTGCAATGGGCAGAAGTCATCACAAAGCATCAAAGGTGGTTGCAGGGTAGTTTTGAAGGCCTAGTAAGGTCTAAATATGAAGAAAATCAGGTGTATAAGATTTTCTTTGCTTTTTGAAGTCATTTTTAAAACTGATTTTTCATTTTCACCATGAGTAAAAATCAAGAATCAAATCAGTTGTTTGTTCAATCATAGTTTCAGATATTTGATGCTTTTGGAGCCATAATTGATTAAGGGATTTGATTCAGCATTTGAGGGAAAAGATTTGAAAGTTTTTTTGAACTTGTTGAGAAGGTTTTTCCAGGTTGACAGATGTTAGTTGTAGATTCAATCCAGGAATTCTTTCTTGTCTATATCTTTCCTTTTCTTTCTCATTGTAAGGGTTCAAATTTTTTGTGACTTAGAAACTAGTTGGTTCCAGTCTTGGGAGAAAGATTAGTCATTACTGAGATACCAAGTTTTGGATTCAATTTTGATGTGTTTCCTTGACTGTGACACCATTTCTTTTAGCATAATTCTATCATGTGAATAGCAATAGTGCAGATAATATAGATAGCTCTGATATGTTAGGTTGTTTCATGTTTTAATTTCATGCATTTGATTGCATTGTTTCAAGGAAATGAATACATATGAGCAAGCATTTCATTAGTTTCATTCTAGTTCTTGTCTCATGTCTCAGTAATCTGTTGTCTTATGTGGCATTGGAACAAAGATCTAAGATCCATTTGCTTCCCCTTTAGGTTGTATGTCTAATATATTTTTCTGTTGGAACAAAGTGTCAAGTAAATGCTTGATGTGTTTGAAAGGGTTACTGGTTATGTTGAGAAGGATATTTTGTGAGAATGAGATTTGGATGAACATTGATGTCTGAATCACAAGGTGATTAGATAGATCTGATGTTTGGGTATACAAAATATATCCTAATGTCATAGATGTATGTTTTTAATTCATGGGATTGCCCAATGGATTAGGCACTGATCAGTTATAGGATCACTTGCTATATTGTTGCATGTTTGAGAATTTGTTGAAAATCAACATCAATAATCAAATGCTTTTCCCCTTTTATGTTGAAGAGCTATAATAGAATACCCTCACTTAGCTTATGAGGTTACTAGATTTGCATTTAGCTACTATAGATTGATGTTATCTCATGAGTTATCAGGAGATACAAGGGGTTTCAATTTGCTTATCAGATTCAGTGTATGCTTTGATAACTAGTACCATATAAAGAATCTATAGGTCCACCCACCTAGGTTTTGCAGAACCTGAAGTAGAAGAAGGGTCATGCCTTATAGTTGGCCCGTTGTCAGAAATGGAATGTTGATAATGGGAGTTAGCTGCCCCTAGATATGTTACTTTCCTAGTGGGATAATAGAAAACCCTCCAACATTTTCAAGCACCAACAAAATGATGACTCTGCTGGGGAGTTGTGTTGAGATTCATGATAGACAAACCTTGAGAATTTAAAGGAATTCAACACAACAGAAGGAACTACATGGAGAAAGTTTTTGTATAGTAGTAAGTTGATGTGTTTAGTCCATTTCCTTACTAAATTCTCATGTTCCCCAATAAGCTTTATTCATAATCAGCAATGTGTTATGAAACTAGATGTAAATTGTGTTCTATGACTTTTATAAGTCTATCTTCAATCAATTCAGTTTTATCTAGTGCTGTTGAGAAGGTGTCAGAGTCAAGAAATGATTTATAAAGTGTATTTTCTTTTTAAGGTGTTAGTGATTTGCAAGTTTTTCCTACATTGAAGGTCTAGTTCAAATTTTTCAAGTGACAAATTATGTTTTATTTCTCACATGAGTGAGTGGTGACTCTCAAATCTCAGTAACAGTTTGTTCCTAGTTGTTTCATTGCAAAATTTTGAAGGACTTTCAATTGTATGGGAAGATCTAAAGTTTTTGATAAATTCTTGGAAAGGAAGTTTTAAATTCTTGAGAAGTTATGTGGGTGCTTGTATCTGCTGAAGAAAATCAATTTTAAAAAGGTGAATCACTATTGTGATTTCATTTTCCTCTTCAAGGAGGTGGCGTCTCTACAAAGTTTGATTAGTGGTGTGAAGGAATTCCAGTCTTGCACATGCCAAATCAGCAGATCGAAGTTCAGCATCAACACTTGAGGTATTTTTGTTTTCATGTTTTCTTTTCATGGAAGTCAAACGTTAAAAACATGGTTTCCTCTATTAAGTGATTTTCAGCACTAAAAGGAAGAGGTAGAAATTTTTTTCTATAATGGAGTTAGATCTCAAATCTGAGATTAGCTTTCCAAATTCTGAGAGTTTCGAAATTGTGAATAATAACATTGCTATGTTGAATAGACTGGTTTACAAAAAGATTATCAATCTTATAAGAGTTGAGGTAGGAAGTACTCAAGGCTTAAGTGTCGAACAATGTTATTTAAGGCTTAAATCAATAATCAGTAAGATGCCTTTTCATTGTAGACTTGGGGAATCTTCCCTGCCAAGTGTTTTCCTTGATGTTCTAGTACCTGATTCAGTCAATTGGCTAGCACCTATAAGATTACAAAGGTTTTTACAAATTGAAAGATTCATTGAGGAGATAGAAGATGATGATTATAGATTTCATGTTATGTCTTCTGATGATAATGAATGTGCTAAAAGTCAAGGTAGTAATGAATACAATGAGTCCATAGAGCAAGATAATCTGTCTTTCGAATGTGAAGAGAAGGATTCAAATGCAAGTGAATTGGGTAATTGCAATCAGCATAAGGAAGATGGATATGAAAGTGAAAATAAATTTTGTTACAATGAATATGAAGTTGAAGAAATTTGTAACAACAGTAAGGGGAATGATTGCTATGATAAGAAAGAATGTTGTAACAATTTTGATTTTCTAGATTGTTATACTAATGTTCTTACTGTTGTAAATTCTTCATGCCATCCGGATGATAATCACAGCTTGGAGAAGATTTGTGAGGCAGTCTTCTTGAACTCTGATGAAATCTCTATTTTGTTGTCTCATGATTTTGAAAAGTAAGTGAGTGTTTCTAAGGATCTTCATATTTTTCGTCATGATATTTCTTCATTTAGTCAAATCAATTCCCCAAAGTTTAATGTAGAAAGAGATCTAGAATCTAAACAATCCTTATCATATTTTTGAGGTGTGGATGACAGTACCTTGAATGTCTTTGCACATGATGATTTGTTGAATGCTAATTATATCAGTGAAGGGAAGTTTAATGTTGTTTCAGATTCTTTTCATGCTGATTATGCTACAATAAGTTTTGATATTTCATGTGATGAAGAGGAAAACAATGAATATTGTCAATCAAATTATGGATTTTCTTCATATGCTAATAAATCTTGTGAAGATAAGTTCAAGGTGTATTCTGATTTTTAGTTAAATGAAGAAAATGATTGTGATCAGCATAATGTAGATCAGCACTTTCAGAATGAATTTTCATGTATGTTGACTAATCAATGTTTTGAGTGTGAAGAGGTTTCAGTAAAGGATGAATCTAATTTAGTGAATGATACGATTACAAATAGGCAACAATCAGATTCCAAATACTCTTTGCATCCAGAGACACAAGGTGAGTTGCAAGTTTTTGCTATTCGCAACTTGGTCAATGGTAGATTATGAAGTTTTTGTGTTTTCGATCAGCGTGCATGAATCATTGTTGGATTTTGATTCTTAGTTCAGTTTGTGTAATTATGAGCATGCTGAGTTGTTTTCTCATAATAAACATGAGGTAGAAGCTAATGCTGATATATGTATGTATTATGAGAATGAAGGAAGTTGTTTTGTTTTGCCGAGTAATTTGTTTCGATGTGTTGATCTGATTCCTGAAACAAAGGAGAATGAAAATCATAGTTTACCTCATGAAGACATAAATAAAAATCAAGTATATGACAAAGGTAAAATTTTTTGCTAAGTTCAGTGGCCTGGGGGCATTGTTTGTACATAGTAGCGTAGTTTTTCCCCTATTTTCAATAAAGTTGTTTGAGAGAAGTTTTGAAGTTTAGGTGTGTGGTCTGCTTTTCCCAGAGATTTGAAATCTTGCCATGCCCACAAGGGACATGCATCCCCAGACAAAGCCACTATTGGGACTAAAAATTGCATGGTCAATTTTGAGTACTATTGAGAAAATTGAGCCCTATAAATGCTTTTTGATGCACATGTACCCGGCTGTATCTTTGAGGCCCCTGGGGTGTTTAATGTTTCTAACACCTTACATTTAGCCCGTCCAAATGTTCCATGATGTTAAACTGATATTCTAAGCCATTTCGTGAAGTCTCGCTTTAAGCTAGTTTCAAATATGCATTTTACCCTTGTGTCAAACAACAACAGGAGGCTATGTTAGCAAGTGAATATCTCGCACCCAAAAATGTTTTGTGACTTGGTGCTTTTGAAATGTCTAGTGTTCATACCCAAGAGCCTATGTTTCAGATTTGGAGTCGTTTCAAATCTATTTTACTAGGTTTTGAACCCCTCAAACTTGGTTAGTTACTATTTTCATGCTTTTGCACTTTGCACACATTTCTGGGATGCCTTGTTTGACGCATTATTATTTTGACCCAGTTGACCCAAATGTTGAAATTCTTGTTGTGTTGTATTGTAAACATTAGAGACTTGTTATCTTTCAAGTTTTAGCTTATGGCGAATCCATTTGATTAGTTTTCAAACGCGATTCCAAATGGAATTTCTAACTTTTACTGGTGTTAGAATTTGTAGATTGTTTGGTAGCCCTGTTTAGGATGTCATATCTCCTAATCAGTCATTGGTCAAGTCAAATGGATTATACCCTTATTTTTTCCTCTGAAAATACTACAAGTCTATTAGTTTGTAAGTCATGACAAATCTGTCTTCACACTTTTCCAAGGTATTTCAATTCGTAAATGTCCTACGTCCTGCAAATCCAAGTAGTGAACTTTGTGCCCTTGCCAAATTTACCCCATGATTCGTCATGAGCCAAAAATGTAGAATCATACTTTCCTCATGGCAAAGTACCAGTGTCCCAGTTGTCATAACCTCGAGTGCTCATTTGCCCAGTTTTCAAAGCCAAATCCGAACCCAGTTTGTTGCTTTCTGACATGTTTTCTTGCAGGTAGTTCTGAAAGGTCAACTTTGACAGCAAATATCTTATGACTAGGAATTCATCATGAGGTGAAATCTAACAAGTTGAAAGTATACGGAACAAAGATTTAGTGTGCGTGTTTGCAGAACTCGGTTAGAGGCTTGGGTCAATTTTTAAGGCTAGTCAACAGACCTCCTGGCATGAATCTCACAGTTCACAATTAAGTCATAAAATGAGTTTTAAAAGTGTTTTTAGTGATAGATTTGATTTTCAATCAGTTCAAGATGCCAAATGGATTAATCTGAAGGACAAGTTGTTCGGAAACAAAAAAATTTTTTTAGCTGGACCCACTATGGGGCCCGACTGATTCCATCAGATTAGCATTAACTATAAAGGTTATGAAATGATTAATGGATGTTTATTATATATGGTGGGAGCATCATGGAATCCTTGGTCAACTTTTGGGATACAACTTCGTAATTGAAGATGCTCAAAGATGTTAATCAAAACCATCTCCCTGCTGTGGCTTTTTGCTAGTCTAGTGCACTTTATGAAGGAGCAATCTTCATAATGAGAATGCTCTAAAGTGGCATGTGGACTCCATTGCTTATAATTTCATATCATATGCATTAAAATGAGGCATCCACAGCATGTGAAGAAGGCTCCACTAGTGCTCACAGCCGCAAGCAAGAACGGGCTCTAGGACAGTGCACAAAGGCAAGAGATTGTAACCAAATGTGGAACAGCAGGCAGCATCTTCTAAGGGAGCCACTTTGGAGTTTTCTCAAGGAAAAAAATAAGAAATTTGTAGGAGAAAAGGCATGGCACATGTGGGAGAAGGTGTCCAATAAAGAACTCATGCATGAAAAAGAGATAGCCAACCTGGAGAATGGAAGGGGGGTGTTAAAGAAAGAGTTTCCCCCACATTCTAAGGAGTCGACTCATACTTAAAGGAGCAGATATGATCACACCAAAGCCCACGTGAGTTAAGAGGCCATTTGTGCCATGTGTTTGGGAGCCAGTGGTAGGAGGAGTTCTCCATGAGCGCTTGAAGTGCAGAATAAAAACAAGCCCACGCAAATCTAAGCAAGGAAACTCCACAGCATGTAAAGGAGTACTCGTGCTAAGAAGAAGGCAGGAGAGTTTGAATTGTCACTTACCGGGCAGAAAAAAACCACATGCAGTCAAAGAGTAGAGGAGTCATCTTTAGAAGATGAATGCCACCAAAATGTGGTTTGAAGCTAGACAAAGGTGAAAAGTCATTTATCCCACATTCATCCAACTAAGAGACTTTTAAAAGTTTATATACTTTTCTACACCCTTAACAAGTGTCCGAAAAGCCATGTCTTTTCAAAGACAGGTATGTGTGGTGGAGTCCATGTGATCTAGACATGGTCAACATTTTGAGTAAGCTCTACGAATGAGACGTGTGGTAGTTGTCTGGGAGATCAGGAGGCACATTTCAAAGCTTCCTGATGCTACAGGAATGTCTTCAACATATGCTCAGGAAGCAATTTTTGAACCTCTTTGGTGCTACAACTATGAAAGGTTCCTCGTGAAAGCGTAAGGCAAGTTTGAAACATTTCCTATAATATGTGAGGTACAAGAGTGGCGTAAGCATGTAAACCCAAAAATTTATAGCATTTGGTTAGGAAGTGATTTTCCAGATGTGAGGCCTCGCCCCGACCCTTCGTAGCCTTAGTTGTTATTTTATCATTTTGACACTCACGATTCGAGATGCCAAGACATTATCTGATACTTAGAACATATTATATTATTTCATGTTACTGTCAGATATATTGACGTTTGTCATTTAATGTTTTATGTATATGTATGTTGATGAAATCGGTAAATGTACAATTGATGCTTTGATTTAAGAGATTTTAAATGGTTAAGAATTAAGTAGGATGGAAGAAACCCTGATTGATGTATGGTTCAATTTATGTGAATTTCTAATACGTATATATGTACATGTGATTTTTGGGACTACTGATGTGTGCAATGATTGTGCAAATAATTTTAGCCGAGGAAACCGACAGAGGAACATAACTGATCTCTATGTGCTAATGTTGCAAACCTTGTTGTTCGTAATTGAAGTATTGTATTGTGAGATGTATGTATGTATCTTTCCGTGTTTAGTAAATGTGTATTTCTCGTAATTATGCTCTTTTGGTGTCGCTTGACACTCGTAAATTGTTTATGTTCTTCTGTGTGCTGATTAGGGTTAGCTGTGTGCCCTTTGGACCTTAAGTTGGTTTAAGTGAGTGTCAATTTGCTATTAGGTTCTTAATCGAGGTTAGTCATCCCTTAATTTGGATTAGTGTTTAATCAGCAAGTTAGAGTAGTTAGATGGTTTTATTTTATTTCCTAGCTTTTGTTTAGCTCTAAACCTTTTCCTAAGGCTTCAAAACATGGAATAATTATACCCAAGGGGTATGGGTATGGGTTAGGGGTCTTTTCCAACCCCTAAGCCCCTTTTGTTGACTTTTGAGGCCACTCAAAAAGTCTATTTTTGCCCTTGTGCGAAAATTGCTTGTAGTCATCATGAGTTGTCTTACCCTACCTCCTTTTAGTGCCTAACCATGGTGAGGGTAGAGTTAGGAGTTTCTAGAATTGCTAGTGGGTGGGAAAAGTTATTGAGCACTTGGGTGGTTGAGTTTGAGGCTTATTTAGAGGCCTTTGTTGGACTAGTTGGTTGTTACCCAATCTCTACATTTAGAGAAGATTTCTTGAAGCTTGAAGGAAGGAAAGGGATACTCTACTCAAACTTGTTCATTTCCATTACCTCTTTGTGAAGGTAGGAAATTTTCATCTCCCTTATTCAGTTTTTATGTTTGGTTCCATGTTCATGTTACCTTGTTGTTGTTTCACTATTGTATGGTTGTGGGTATGTGGGAAGATTTGAAAACCATGTCATTTTTGGTTGTTTTCCTTTCTTGTTTATGTTTGCAATTTTGTTTTTTTCCTTGCATGGGTGTTTTGGTATTACTCACCCTTGGAGAGGGTAGAAGTGACCAATTTTGGGAGAGGTCTATTTAGTCAGACTCCATCCAGTGTAGAGTCTCTTCTTAAGATGAGAAGAGGGAGAAAGGGTAGGGTGTTATGGGCCCCTACCTGTCAGCACAAACCTGGTATGATTCTGGTATGTTGAAATGGAAGAACATAAGTTCTTGGTATATAGCCCTGATTGGGCATCTGTTTGGTGTTGTGCTTGACTTCTCCTGGTTGGAAGAATCCACCTTTCCCTAGTTTTGATTCATTGTGAATCCATTGTGTAAACCATGTATGATTATGCTTGTTTGATTGTCTCTTGGTTATGCTTGGTTGTCACCTGATCAGATATTTGTTTCCTCCACGGTTGTTGAAATGTGTTGCAAAATTTGATATGGAACCCTTGATGAGGGTCATGAAGGAGATTTAATTTAAGTGATGTAATTTAGGATTGAAATCCTATGTTATTTGTATCTCAAAACTTTGTTGTAAATGGCAATGAAGCCGGGTTTTCTTCCTGATTCTTTCCCGACTGAGCCTTTGAATTAGGCCTCCAAATAAAAATGGTGGTTGAGTAATGTTGCTTATCATGTGATTTGATCGTAATCTTAATTTAGATGGATGCACATCAATAATAATTAGGATGAAATGATGATGGTTTAATTAAGTAAAATTTTGAGTTTTCTTTATGTTGAAAAATGAAATTTATGTTATGAATGTAGGTTCAGTTTCGGGATTATTGGAAAATAAAACAATTCTCGCATTATAGTAAATGGATCATTCATATTCTTGGAATATTTAATTTGTAATATCTCCCTTTTAGAATTATAAAAAAAAAAAAGATAATCCCCTCCTAGTAAATAAATCAACTTCAAAATCTAGACTTAGCAAAAAAAAAAAAATATGGACTTGAGAAAAGAAAGGTTCGGTCTTTTGTATGGGATGAATTAATCCCTTCAATTGCAACAGAGCATCTAAAAAGATTCTTTAAATATTCTTGTTTGAACTTATAAATATTAGATTTTAATCAAAAGAAAATATACTTAAATATTCTAAATATCCTAGACCTATCAACTTAACTTTATGTCATAACTATCTCTACTTTTGTTTTGCATATAAAACTTTTAAAAATAAAACTCTTTTATATCCTCCTTCCCTTGGCGTCAGTTTTCTTTGAAAAGGCTTGATTTGATTGTTAAAAATAAAAATAAAATATAACAAAGTCAAAAGATGATGAGGGGTGACATCATCATGTCCCCTCATCCCATTCCTGTGTAGAGGTTAGAGTCCTCTTGAATGCGCTGGAGTTTAAGTGCTTGTTATGTTTTAAAAACTGAATGAAATTTATTATTATCTTTTTTCCCTCCTTTTTCTAGTTGCCACCATACTGCTGGGTCAGCGCGTGGGTGTGGTACAGTTTGGGGCAGAGTGTCTAGCGCTTGGGAAAGCGCTTGGGGTAGGGTGTAGGGAGGGTATAGGGGGGAGGGTTAGTGTTAGGTTGAGTTAAGGGTTAGTGTAGGTGTGTTAGTTTTTAGGATAAGTTTTGCATATGTTAAGATGAGTCATAGTTAAATTTAGATAGTTTTAAAATTAGTTAGTTGTTAATTAATTTAGTTTTAGTTTTAGGATTTATGTTAGAGTTAAAATATGTTTGTATGTTTTTTTAATAATGTTCTTAAATTATTTAGTTAGTTTAATTGGTTATGAAAGTTAAGAAACATGTTTTCATTTAAATATAAGGTTGTAGTGTAATTAGTCTTAGTTTAATTATATTATGGTTAGTTTTAATTTTAAGTTATTATTATATCTTGTAGCTTAGTTATATTTAAAAAAATATAAATTAGCAAAGTTAAAGTTGTAAACTTAATGTTAAGATTAATGAAATTTCTTCATTAGAATTTATTAAAAGCTTGAGATAGTGTTAGTGTAGGATACTAGTTAATTTTGGAATATTAATTAGTTTCAATTTGGACACATGTAAAATTGAATTCAGTATTTAATTTAAGTTAAATTTTGTTTTAGTTAGTGCTTAATCTAAACTAAGTTGTGTTTTAAGTTAATATTTATTTTAAGATAGTTATTTGATTGGTATTAAATTAAGTTAGTTTAGTACGAAATTAATATTAAATTTAATTTAGTTTAGATTAAATTTTTGTTTAGATTAAGTGAAGTTTTAGATTTAAGAAATGTTAGTATTAATAGTATCCTTGTTAAGTTGTTTTGGTAAATTGTTTTATCAAATTAGCTTAGTTTAAAGGTAGTTAGCATTAGATGTAAATATTAATTAGATTTAATTAAAGTTGGTTAGTCTCATGGATTTTATTTTATTTTAGTAGCTTAATTAATAATTTGTTTAATTAATGATCTAATAACTAAAGTTATTCGAATAATTTAAAGTTATTGTGTACAAGTATATAAAATTACCAATGTGATAAAACTTTTTAAATAGAAATTTGATTTTTAAAATGATTAACCGAGTTAATGAGGAAAGATAAATTAATGATTAATTCATGTGGAAAGATTACAAACTTAAGATGTATTATCAAAACTTAGAGCATGTTTAATTATTAATTATTATTCAAAACAAAAAAATTGTGTGTGTGTTTTTGCCCTCGTAGTTTGGGCATGACACCAGAGGTCCTGATGCTACACGCACACGTAAGAGTGTAAAGGGCATTCACAATGAGAATGTAAGGAGATTTCCATATGCTCACGATTCTACAGGAAGTGGGAATTTGAAAGGAGAAAAGAGAATTAATTAATTAATTAGTATTGATTAATTAATTAATATTACAGTTGTCACAGCTACTCAACGTGTGACAAGTGGCATCTTTAGGATTGGAGAGATAAGGAGGATAAAGTAAAAATGAGTTTGAAATGAAAATTCTGAGAAGTTAAATGAATAGAGTGAAAATTTTGAAATATTTTGAATTTTTATATAGTCTTGACTATATAATTTTTTTTAATTTTTCATTTTTAAATAAAAAGTCACAGTCCAAGACCAGATTTTCAAATGGCCATATCAGGGCCATTTTTTATCCAAATTAGGCACTTCAATATACCATTCAAACTGGGAGAATCCAAATTTTCCAAATATGGAGTCATATTTTGCATAAGTCTTCATTGGTTCCGTCTATAGGCCAATTTATAATTTTCTAGGGCATTCTCAATGCAATGGGTATAAGTCATCAAAGAGCATCAAAGGTGGTTGCAGGGCAGTTTTGAAGCCCTAGTAAGGTTTGAATATGAAGAAAATTAGGTGTAGAAGATTTTCTTGGCTTTTTGAAGTCATTTTTAAAACTTATTTTTCTTTTTCACCATGAGTAAAAATCAAGAATCAAATCAGTTGTTTGTTCAATCATAGTTCCAAATATTTGATACTTTTGGAGCCATAACTAATTAAGGGATTTGATTCAGCATTTGAGGGAAAATATTTGAACGTTGTTTTGAACCTGTTGAGAAGGTTTTTCTAGGTTGATAGATGTCAGTTGCAGATTCAATCTGAGAATTATTTCTTGTCTATATCTTTCCTTTTCTTTCTCATTGTAAGGGTTCCAATTTTTGTGACTGAGAAACCAGTTGGTTCCAGTCTTGGGAGAAAGATCAGTCATTACTGAGATACTAGGTTTTGGATCTAGTTTTGATGTGTTTCCTTGACTGTGAGACCATTTCTTTTAGCATAATTCTCTCATGTGAACAGTAGTAGTGTAGATAATACAGATAGTTCTAATATGTTAGGTTGTTTCATTTTTTAATTTCATGCATTTGATTGTATTGTTTCAAGGAAATGAATACATATGAGCAAGCATTTCATTAGTTTCATTTTGGTTCTTGTCTTTTGTCTCAATAATCTATAGTCTTATGTGGCCTTGGAACAAAGAGCTGAGATCCATTTTCTTCCCCTTTCGGTTGTATGTCTAATATATTTTTTTGTTGGAACAAAGTGCCAAGTAAATGCTTGATGTGTTTGATAGAGTTACTGGTTATGTAGAGAAGGATATTTTGTGAGAATGAGATCTGGATGAGCATTGATGTTTGAATCACAAGGTGATTAGATAGATCTAATGTCTGGGTATACAAAATATATCCTAATGTCGTAGATATATGTTTTGAATTCATGGGATTGCCCAATGGATTAGGCACTGATTAGTTATAGGATCACTTGCTATATAGCTGCATGTTTGAGAATTTGTTGAAAATCAACATCAATAATCAAATGCTTTTCCCCTTTTATGTTCAAGAGCTATAATAGAATACCCTCACTCAGCTTATGAGGTTACTAGATCTACATTTAGCTACTGTAGATTGATGTTATCTCATGAGTTATCAAGAGATATAAGGGGTTTCAATCTACTTTTTAGATTTAGTGTATGCTTTGATAACTGGTACCATATAAAGAATCTATAGGTCCACCTACCTATGTTTTGTAGAGCCTAAAGTAGAAGAAGGGTCATGCCTTATAGTTGGCCCATTGTCAAAAATGGCATGTTGATAATGGGAGTTAGCTACCCCTAGATATGTCACTTTCTCAATGAGATAATTGAAAGCCCTCCAGCATTTTCAAACACCAACACCACCTCTTTAATTGTGCATTTGTAAATATGCTTAAAAATGAATTAGTGCCACATGGTGGATCTTTATCTTTTTTGGGTTCTTTTGATCTAATGGTACTCATATTTTCGCATCATTTCTTGGGCCTTTTATGAAGATGCAATGGCCATTAGATTTAGATGCATCTTTGGGAGATTCCTTTCTTTATCTAAGCTGCCCATTTGATATAAAGAAAGTTTTGACCAATGGTTGTTTTTTAATCATGCATTGAGGATTTTTTTATAGCATCTGAGCCTTCCAAGTCAAAAAAGAGATCTACATCATCGGTTATCATATTTTTGGGCAGATCTAATTTACTCCACACAGATCAACTCTATAATTTTTGCAATGGGTTAACATTGCATGTTATCCCATCTCACATTTGTTGACAACAATGCAAATTTATTTGTTGCATCCATGACACATTACTAGGGCTATTCATTTAATGCAGAGTGGCTCTTTGGGATTTATAATGCCAATGATTATGCCTCTCCATGCAAATTTAATGATGATATTTCCTACTACCAACTCCTTTCTTTAGCCCTTCATATCACTTTCATGAATAAAGTGGTAACAAAAATTTGATTTTTCATTTATTGTATTCTATAACCTTAACTCTATTTTTTTTGGAGTTTGAACTCAAGGTTATAGCTGGGTTATACCTACACCCTATAAAGGCAAGTTTTTTTTGTTGTTCTCAAAATCTCTCTTTTTATGATCTTTTGTAGATTTGTCATCTTTAATTTTTTTTGCCTCTTATTCAATAGAAATTGCTACCATCTCATCCATTCTCAACCAGTTAAATTTGTGTAACCTTGGACACCTCTTTTTTCTGGATGAATTTTACAATTGCAACACCTTATGTATATGTTCATTATAATTAACTAATATATTAAGTGAATATGTGTATTCCTTGCATGGTTATATTATTTCTTAGCTTTTCTATGGTGTTAAGATTAAAATAATATAGATAATGGTATGTCTTGTGAAACCTATTGGATTTTAGTGTAGTTTTTGAAAAGAATTAGATCAACCATCTATATGGTGGCTCGCCAAATTTTCCCTTCAACATTTTAATTTTAGTTTCATTCTCCCTTTTCCTCTCAAGTGCTAGTTTAGGTGCATCTTGATAGTAAGGAAATTGACCTTCTCCAGAGATGCAACCTTAGAGTGTAAGTCCCACACTTGGAGGTTGTTTCCATGTTACACAAGGTCACTTGAAGGTCATACCTCAAGAAAGGGTGTAGAATTTTGTGTCAATAGTTTTTGGCATACCTGGTGAGACTCTCACACTGAAGTATTCTAAGTATACTAGTGAACTAGTGTTAAAGAGAAGAACTTAAAATCCATGCTGAAGGGATAATATTATTAGTAGCATTCCAGGCCTTGAAGAGGCTTGCATTCAAGTACTTGGTAACTCCATCTCTACATATTAGTTTCTAGACCAAAGTTGTTGTAATTCATGCCCAAAGCTCAAAAATGACCATCTTCTAGAAGTAATTTTCAATATATCGAACATTCATTTTCAAATCCTAGACAAAGAAATAGGCTCTCTCTATCACCAATTAGGAGTTCAAAAGTAACACATACACCTACAAGATTTTTTTCTACTCCTCCTATTGATAGGTCACAACCTAGGGTACCATCTATCCATTTGAATAGATAAATTTTTCAAATGGTCCATCCTAGAGTGCATTCTTTTTCTTCCTTCAATGGTGGGAGTCCACTTATTCTAGCTAAGAGGCATGATTTTCCATTATCCAAACTTAAAAGTCTACCTGAGTTTACTGATGAGACCTCCATTTCTCCCTTAGAGCACATTCAAGAAGTTTCAAACATTTGTAATATTCATGTTATCATTGAAGATGATGTTTTTGATAGACTCTTAGTTTCCTCATTAAAGGGAAAATCTTTGCAATGGCATAGGGGATTGCCTCACAATTCTATTGATAACTAGGACAAGCTAGGAAAAATATTATGTAAACACTTTGAAGACAAGAGTGACAATTTTTCACTTTTGGAGTAGCTAACAACTATTAAAAGAGCACCCCATGAATGCATGACTGATTTTAACTATAGATTTTGAAAAACATGGGATAGAATACCTACTATAGTAAAACCTTCCCCTAGTAATGCTTTCATGCATTACCGAAGAGCTTTCAATAGTGATAGTGCTATCAATTAGCAAACTCTAGGAGGCAACACCTTACCAGCTACATACAAAATTTCTATAAAAGCAGAAAATATCTTGATTCAAGGAGGGAAGTTAGCTCCAAGATCACCAATGCTTCTCTTTCCTAACATGACTATTAGCCAAAATTCCCTCCTACCAAAAAATCAAATTTAGATGCTAAGCCACTCAATGATCACCTAGGGTTTCAAATTTCAGATATCTGAAAGGGTTTCACAAAATGATTTAACTTTGGCCATATCATTTTATCCTAATTCTCTCGGCCCTTATTTTTATGTTATGCCTTTGAAATATTTTATGTTGCAATCATGTAAATCACTCTTTGGTTCACACAATCATGACAATGTAAGAGCTAATTAGAGTTTATGTTGTGTCATTGTGATTTTCCTTGTATCACATCATCACCTGTGTTAAATGGAAGACCATAGTGCTACAATAGAGCAATTTTTCCATTTTTAGAAGGGTGCGACAGGTTAAGGATGACTTTGGGTTGCAGTAGCAAAGGTGCAATGGCATTTTAGATCTCAGACTTCATAGTTAGTAGTGGTAGTTAAGTCCCTTTTCACATAGTTGCAGTCATTTCATATTACATTAAGGTCTATTATATAAAGGTTTGAATGGTATGTGGTGGTTAGGTTCATAGTTTCACTAGTCACAATAGTCAGTGGGAAATTTTGAAGGCAAGCTACAAATAAATGATAGATAGTTGGTTGAAGTTACACAAGTAATAGCTCCTAATGAAGAAAGGTGGTGGTGAAGCTACAATTATAGGTGGTCAAACATGAAACATAAACTTGAATACTTGTAGGCCAATAGAATGATAATGGATGATTAGTCCACATGGCAAGGCCCAAAGGTTGATTCCAGTTCATTGATGGCATAGCTGATTTGGCATACTAATAATAGAGGAAACAACTCTTTAATGGTAGACCTAATCTTTTTGATCTCCTTCAACCAATTTTATTATTCCTCATGTATGATAAATGAAGATAGACACTCAATCATTTCCTGTTGATTCATCTAATTAGACAGAATGATAATGTCTACCATTTTTGTTTTCTCAAGGGCTCTTTTTCGCATGAATAAGTGATTTCCTTGCATCTAGATGTGTGCCATGATTAGATCTTTCCCAAATTTGTAGTGACTTCTCTCTACCATCTTGAATATGATTGTTGTGTTTTTCCTTAGGGCGGAAGCTATCTGAATTATGCTTAAGCTATAAAAGCACATTTTGTAATCTTTTGAAGGGACATTTCTTCTCTATTTTCCTTGCCATCTTTTGGCATGCACATCATAAATTTCCTTTACCTATAAACTATTCATGACATTCTTCCTTATCTCTTTGAGCCATTGATGTATTGTGTGAGATCTATTTACCATTCTTTAATGTAATGTGGTTGTCTATCAATTGCATAACTATATCTCTTTTTTCCAATGAATAATATAAAGTTAATCTCTTCTCGCTTGTGTCATTTGTTTGGTTATCTAATCTACATGTGATTGATAGATTATAGAAGTCTAAATATAGATATCCTTTAATGTCATAATGGTTTAACTATGCATGTATGGATAGAGATAGGATTGAACACTATATTTTGGTGCATCAACTCCTTAGAATCGACTAGATAGTATGCCTTCATGTATTCCTTCTCTCTTTTCCTCTCCCAGTGTAGTTTAGGTGCATATTAATAGAAAAGGAAGCCAGACTTCTCTAGATACTTGACCTCATTATTCAAGTCACACAACTTGGAGGTTGTTTCCATGTTTCACAAGGTTGGCTTTAGGTAAAAAATTTAGGCAAGGGTGCAACCTTTTCTGAAAATAGTTTTTGAAGATTTCAAGTTCACTAGTGTCAAAGAATAATTTTAAGTTGACATTGAGAAGATAGTTTTGATCTTAGTGTTTTAGGCCTTCAAGAAGCTCATTTTCAAAGCACTTGGTGACTCTACTCCATGTCGCATCTAGTTTCAGACCACATTTGCTATTATTAATGCCCAATGATGAAATAGGGGAATCTTCTATAGGTAAGTTCCAATATTTAGAGCTTTCATTTTCAAATCCTAGAAGAAGAAAGACTAGAGTATCTCTATCACTAGTTAGGAGTGTAGTAGTAACACATAACCCTAAAAGATCCATCTCCTTTCCTCCTATTGTTAGATCTCAACCTAGAACACCATCTACTCATATTAATAGGTCACTTGCATATATGGCTAGAGCTCATGATCTTTCCACCTTTAATGGTGGAAGTCCTTTCCTATTGGCTCAAAGACATGACCTACCAGTATCAACTCTTAAAAGTGTACCAAATCTCACTAGTGAAACTTCCATCTCCCTTATGGAACATATTCAAAATATTTCAAATGTTTATAATATACATGGTATTATAGAAGGTGATGTTTTTGTTAGGCTTCTAGCTTTATCCTTGAAAGGAAAAGAACTACAATGGTATAAAGGTTTTCCTCATTTCTTTATTATTGATTGGGATAGGTTAGGGATATGACTTTGTAAGAATTTTTAGGACAAACATGATCACCTATAATGGTTAGAGCATTTAACAACCATTGAGAGAGAATCCCATGAATATATGATAGATTTTAATTATAAATTTCAAAAGGAAAGGGATAGAATACCTACTACAATAAATCCTTCCCCTAGCAATGCATTCTTGTATTACCTTAGAGCCTTCAACAGTGATACTACTACCACCGTGCAATCTATGGGAGGGGAAAATTTACCAAATACTTATGGGATTTTGATAAGAGCATAAAATATCTTGATATAGGGAGGGAAGTTAGCTCCAAGGCCTCCAATGCCCTTCTTTCCTAACATGCCCAATCATCACCCTATCATAGCCCCTATTCCTACTTCCTCTGCAAGTCAAACCCTTGTTGTGGTCCCAATAGCCTCCACATATTCTAATGGAGTTGATAAGATTGAAGCCATGATGTAGAGTATGGATAAGAGGATGGAGGATAATGGTATAGTAGTGAAAAAATGAGTAAAGAGTTGGTGATTATGAAGAGGCAATAAGCTCAAAATAATAAGCCTTCCCAAATTCAATATCAAGGTCCCATACATAACAAATCCTCAAATTAGAGTTGTGTCCCCCACAATCAGAATAGGCCTATTGACAACACCCAAGCTATGAGTACTAACCTAAATAGGGCTTTAGTCCCTCAAAATAGTCATGCTCAAGATCAAGACTTTTTCCCTTCTTGTAACCACTATATGGATATTGTATGTATCAGATGGTAGAGTCTTATTTTTTATTAACTACACAAGAACAAGTAGTGGATCATCAACATAATGCTAACAACCTACTAATGCTTCTCATCCACAATGGCAAGGTGATTGTTCCTTCATGAATAACCAGGTGGAGGAACATTGTAATGTAATCTAGGATTACATTTCTCTAGGAGAAAAAGAAGAGTCATTGATGATGTTATTCCTCCCCTTCCCAATCAAGCCTCAACATCAAGCATACGACCTCATGTACAAGTAGTGGATTAGTGACATAGTGCTAATCAACCTACCAATGCTTCTCAGTAGCAAAGGTAAAATAATAGTAGAAGAGATGTGAATGACCCCCCAAAAAATTCCACCAAAGTGCCTAATGCATCATTCAATGTGGTAGAATACATGAAGAAAAAAAATGTGAACATTTCCATGTGGGATGCTCTTACTACTATACCTATGCAAAAGAAGCTACTATAACAATAATATGAGAGCATTAAACCAAAGGATTAGTGACCTAGCTTGGAAAGTATCACAATTTTTATACAACCGGAGAAGGAGGTAGAAAAATATAAAAAGGTTATACCTCCTCCATTCTATGTTTCTCTAATTATAGGGGATAAGCTAGTCCACAATTGCATGATTGATTTAGGGTCTACCAGTTCAATGATGCCCAAGTGTGTTGTTGATTTACTTAGGAATGAAATAAGATCCCATTGTTAGGGATGTATTATAGTTTCATGGTAGTACTATCAAGACTATAGGAATCCTTAAGAATGTTGAAATGGTCTTACGTGCATGCCCTAGTTATACTGTAGTTCAAGATATATCAATTGCTAAAGTTAAGCAACACTTTTCCTTCTATCTTTCAAGATATTTCACTATCCAAATAGGTGGCTACATATTCTTAGATTGGTCATACATGTTTTTAAGAGAAAGATATGGAACTAGAGCTTTGATCAGAGAAAAACCCTTAGCCCTCAATCATATTGAGCCCTACACTCCTAATCTCATCAATATGAATTGTACTATCTTAAAGATAGATGAAAATGACATAGTAAATGAGCTTGCTACTTTCCTAGCAAAGATACCTAATTTTCTGTTAGATAAATAGGCCAATGCAAATCAGTTTGGTCTTGTATCAAAAGCCCTAGAGATAGGCCTTGGTACTTATTTTATATCAAAGAAGGATGATCTTGTCCCTAACCTTATGGATACAAGTGGGACATGGAGAATGGAGAATGTACTTTGATGGAGCAAGAAACAAAAATGGATCAAGGGTTGGTATGATGTTGGTTTCCCCTACACTAGAAAGGTACTACTTCTCATTTAGGATCTAATTCAGTTGTGCTAATAATATAGTAGAGTATGGGGCATTGATTCAAGGTCTTCTACTTTCTTAAAAGAGAGGAATTAAAGCCTTAAGTACATGTGGAGATAGTGAGTTGATTTTCTGTCAGGTAAGAAACTAGAATATCACCAAGAATGGTTTTATCAAGTCTTATAAACATAGATTATGGGATTTTCTTGAAGGTTTTAAAGCATGTAATATTCAAAGCATTCTTAGAAAAGGGAATACACATGTTGATAGACTTACAATAGTACGTACATCTTATGATGTGCCAAGGAGTGTTGATGATGAAAAGAAGTAGCAGATTAGAGTGGAGATTATACCTTCTATTCTCAATAAAAATATCAGTTGGAAAGTGTTTGCATCTGATGAAAAAATTGTGAGTTTCTTGTTGAATGAATTAGATTTCTTAGATAGAAACTAGTCAAAATTACATGACTAGTATGGGGATTAGATCATCAATCTTAGTTCCAACAAGCTACATAAGGGTCTGATTATCTTAGAAAATACTTTCACTTCTAATGGTCAAGCAAGAGATAGGGGCATGAATCTTGCCACAAGTAAAGATGATCACCTACCAGTCATTATTGCTGATGGAAGAAACCTAAACATGGGAAAGGTATTTACTAAAGTAGAACAAGAAGATTTCATTCATCTATGTCAAGAATTTTGTGATGTGTTTGTATTGAAATATGGTCATCTAAGGGGTTTTGACCTAAGCCTATTTAAACATACCATAGATTTGAACAAGTTAGACAAAAACAAAGGCCAATAAATCATAGGATTGAACCATTAGTGAGAAAGGAGTTATCCAGCCTAATGGAGGCCAGCATTATTTTTCCTATTAAGAATTCCTCTTGGGTATCAAAACATGTTAGGAAGAAGAGTGGAGAAATTAGATTATGTGTATACTTTAGGGATGTTAACCAAGCCTCCCTTAAGGATCATCATCAGTTTCCTTCCATGGAGAAAATTCTCTCTAGGGCCATCTGAGAAAGGTGTTTCTAAGATCTAGAGAGTATGGAGTGTCACTAAATCAAAGCAAGTGTGTCTTTGCTACTAATCAAGGAAAATTGTTAGGACACATTGTATCCAAAGATGGTATGACCATTGATCCAAAGAGAACAAATGCAATACTTTCCCTCTCTCTTCCTAATTACAAGAAAGGACTGCAAAGTTTCCTTGTAGGACTAATTTTGTGAGGAGATTCATTACTAATTTAGCTACCATGATGAAACCTCTTAAATCTATACTCAATTATAAAATGGCCTTTTCATGGACCAAGGAAGGGAAAGCAAGTTTTGAAGAGATCAAAGAAACCATAGCCTCAGCCCCTACTCTCATCAACCCAAATTTTGAGAAATATTTCATTTTTTACACCTGAGGAGGTGAGTAAAGTATTTCTATTGTTTTGACTCAATTGAATGATATGAATGAAGAATAACCTATTTCCTTCTTTAGTAAAGGGCTTAAGGAGTATAAAGGGAAAATAAATTCAAACATCTTATGTCTCACTAAAAGATCCATTTTCTAGTGCATCATGCAAGTGTGATGGACTTCCTTTTGACCAAGGATATTAATGAGAAAAGAGTGAGTTGAATCACCAAAGTGATGTAGTATGATGTTGACATCTAGATCACCAAGTTGGTAAGAGGGAAAGGATTCTGAAAATAGATGGTCTCATCTCAAGAATCAGATGAAGAAGTTTCCTTGGTATTGATAGATCAACATGAATTAAGAGATGACAATCCAAGCAGTTAGATAATTGACATGATGGCCTTCTTATTATTATGGGAAAAAATAAAACAGTTCAGATTGTAGTCCATTCCTTATTCCACAGTTGATGGTATCCTTTTTAGGAGGGATTCAATGGAGCTTTGCTAAGATGAATTGATATAGATCAAGTAGAGAGAATGATTAAGGAGCTCCATGATGATCCTAACGGTGGCCACTTTTCAGTAAGAAACACTGCTATGAAGATAATGAGGGTAGGTTACTATTGTCCATCCTTGCTCCATGATTTCCATAAGCATGTTAGGAAGTGTGAAAAATTTGCCTTCCTATTAGGTAAGAAAAGACTTACAACCCTTCCACTCCACCCTATTCAAGTGGATCGACCTTTTTCTTGATGGGGATTAGATTTCATAGGTCCTATTAATTCTCCTTCTAGTTTTGGCCATAAATGGATTCTAGCTTCTACAAATTATTTGACTAAGTGAATGGAGGAAATTGCATTAAAGGATACTACTATTCAATTTTTGATTTCTTAGACGGAATCATCACAAGGTTTGGTTCTCCTTCCACCATCATTTCAAAAAATGTGAAATCATTTTTTGTAGCTTAGATTCTATATGGGAAGTACATCATGGTATTTATTTGAGTCATTCTTAAATTACTACCCTAAAGGTAATGGATTAGCTAAGTCATCCAACAAGAATTTGATTAGGATAATGAAGAAAACCATAGAGCATAATCAAAGGTGTTGGCATCAAAAATTGAAAATAGCTCTATGGGCTAATAGGATAAAACCTAAGAGAGCCATATGAAATTCTCCTTTCATGCTGGTATATGAAAAATTGGCTAGGCTTCCTATTCCATTAGAATTTCCTACTCTTGAATTGGCTTATCAACTTGAGTTGCCTTAAGAGGATGCTATGATAGTAAGGATAGCAGATTTGATGGAGTTGGAAGAGAAGAGAAATCAAAAAGTATAGACCTTAGAAATACATTAGGAGAAGATGAAAAGGTTCTTTGATAAGAAGGCTAAGGTTAGGGGTTTCAAAGAGGGTGATTTTGTGCTGAAATGGGATGTAGATAGACCAAAACTAGGGAGACATTCAAACTTTGATGCAATATGGAGTGGTCCCTATTTGATAATACATTGCAGGTAGTCCAATGCTTTCCAATTAAGTAGGCCTAATTGTGAGATCCTTCCTATTCCAATCAATAGAATATATCTTAAGCCCTATTTCTAAGGATTTTTGTTCCATGTACATAGTTAGAATAGATTTATTTTTGTCCTTTCCTATTTTCAAATAAGTGTAGGGTGCACATGTTGTTCCTCTCAAGCAATATATTTGAAATTTTTTACAGAGCTATAGGGGTATAAGAGCATGTTTTATGGCTCAAAATGCAACAATGGGGATGAAATGGATAGGTTTGTAGAGTTCAGAGAATCCACAACCCAATGGATTTTCAACAGTCACTGATCATATGCCAAATAATCTTGTATCCCCTCTGAGTCGCAAAAAATGTTAGACAAAATGCCCTCCCACCAAAACAATCAATTTTATATGCTAAGCCACTCAATGATCACCTTGGGTTTCAAATTTCTAATATCTAAAATGTTTTCATAAAATAATTTAACTTTGTCCATACCCTTTTATACTAGGTCTTGCAGTTCTTATTTTATGTTATAGCTTTGAAATATTTTAACTTGTGACTGTGTGAATCACCCTTTGGTTTGCACAGTTGTAACGAAGTAAGAGATAATTGAATTTTATGTGGCAACTTTGAAATTTTCCTTGTATCACATGGTCACATGGGTTAAACGATAGACCATAGTTAGTATTATGATTGAGTGATCTTTCTTGTTTTGTATGGGTGCAATGGGTTAAGGCTGACCTCAAATTGGGGCAACAATGGTGTGATGATAGTTTAGATCTTAGACTTCTTAGTTAGGAGTGTTAGTTAAGTCTATTTTTGCATAGTTGCATGCATTTCATTATAGATCAAGGTCTATTCTATGATGACATGAATGGTCTGTGGTGGTTAGGTTCATAGGTCAGTGGGAACTATTGAAGATAAGCTATGAAGTAGTGATAGATAGTTGGTCATGGTTTCACAAGTAATAAGTGCTAATGAAGAAAGGTGGTGGTGAAGCTATGGTTATGAGCAGCCAAACATGAAACATAAAGTTGAATGCTAGCAGGGTGATAGAATGATAAAGGATGATTGGTCCAAGTGGTAGGGCCCAAAGGTTGAGTCCAGTTGATAAATGACACATAAGATTTGGTGTACTAATAAAAGAGGAAGCAACTCTTTGATGACACATCTGATATTTTTAATCTCCTTCAACCACTTTCATCATTCCCCAAGTCTAATAAATGAAGAGAGAAAATCCATCACTACCTATTGGTCCATCTAATTAGTTAGAATGATAATGGTCACCTTTTCTATTTTCTCAAGGGCTCTATTTGGTGAACAAGTGATTTTCCTGCATCTAGATGTGTTCCATGTTCACATTTTTCCCAAATTTTTAGTGACTACTCTCTGCCATCTTGAATATATTTTTTGAGTTTTTCCTTGGGGTAGAAGCTATCTGAATTGTGCTTAAGCTATAAAAGCACATTTTGTAATCTTTTGAAGGGCCAATTCTTCTCTATTTTATGTGGCATGTTTTAATATGCACATTATAAATTCCCTTTACCTCTAAACTATTCATGATATTGTGCCTTATCTCTTTTAGCCATTAATGTACTATGAAAGATCCATTTTCCTCTCTTCAATGTATTATGGTTGTCTTTTAAATGCATAACTATATCTCTTTTGGCATATGAATGTTATAAAGTGAATCTCTTCTCCCTTGTGTCATTTTTTTGACTATCTAATATGCATGTGATTGTTGGATTAAACAAGGATAAATTTGAATATTCGTTAATGTCATAACGGTTTAACTAAACATGTATGGGAAAAGATACGATTGAACACTCTATTTTGGTGCATTACCTCCTTAGAATAGACTAGGTAGTTCTATTTCATAAATTCTTTCTCTCTTTTCCTCTACAAGTGTAGTTTAGGTGCATCCTCATAGCAAAGAAATCTTGCCTTCTCCAGAGACTCAACCTCATTATTCATGCCCCACAACTTTGAGGTTGTTTCCATGTTTCACAATGTTTCCTTTAGGTAAAAGCTTAATGAAAGGGTGCAAACTTTTGTGACAACAATGCCCAATGATCAACCTATAATAGCCCCTATTCCTACTATATCTACATGTCAACCTCTTTCTATAGCTCCAATAGCTTCTAAATCTTCCAATGAAGTGGATAAGATCAAGACCATGACGTGGGCTATGATACAAAATATGGATAGGAGGTTTTAGGATCAAAGTGTAGTAATGCAAAAAATGAGCAATGAGTTGGTGACTCTAAAGAGACAACAAGCTAAAGGTAGTACACCTCCTCAACTCATTAGAAAAAACCTACATATAGGCCTCCTAATAAAGATTATGGTTACACTCCACATAATCAAAATAGACTTATGGTTAATACCCCTACTACAAATACAAGCAGAAATCGAAACAAGGCATTGGTTCCTCAGAATAATCTTGTTCAAGATCAAGATTTATATTCCTCTTGTAACTATTCATATGAGTATTGTATGTGCTAGAAGGTGGAATTATTGCAAGCACTGACTATACAAGAGCAATTAGCAAGACAAAAACATAGTAGTAATCAATCTACTGATACTTCCCATTGCTGCAGTAGCAGAGTGGAAAATATGATAAGTAATGTTTTACGTTTTGTGTGTGTTTTAAATTTAAATGTTTCAATAAATGTCCTACATCTGGTGGCATACCTAGAGTAGCAGTTCGATGAGCTCTCTAGATATAGCCACCTAGGACCAGGTATAGGTTTTTTAAATTAGAATAGTTTTAATTCGTAGATAATGATTGTCAGATTCCAATAATAGGTAGTAGGAAGTTTCAAATTCTTATCCTTTTCTTGGATAGAAGACGAAAAAAATGTGGATATTTAAAATGTGGCCTACTGCATGATTGTCAGATTCCAATACTAGGTAGTAGGCAGTTTAAGATTCTTATCCTTTTCTTGGATAGAAGACGAAAAAAATGTTTGTCATCCTTTTATTAGAAAAGGAGAGTCAGTTTTAAATAAGCCGGTTGGCTATGTAAGAGAGGCATTCGAATTTGGGTAATAGAGAAAGTTTCAGTTTTCAGCCTTAGAAAGGATATAGATAATCGACTATGGAATTTGGCAGCAATTCGATCTTGGTCTCTCTTGTCAAAGTGAAAATATATTTTCTTTGAGGACATTCCGGGTTAAAGATCTTGGTGTGTGGGTGAAGATAAACTATGGAGATTTATATATTCTGATTAATACAATCTTGAGTTTGGTTCGAGTTCAATCCTGGCTGATTGATGTCATGCCCCTTGAAGTAACTTAGTTGAGTGAGTATTCCTCCTGAGCTTTCCAAGGTGTGGCTCTGCATCACCCATTTGCAACAATAGGGTGATTATTCTTTTATGAACCATCATCTAGAATAATGTTTCCATGCTAACTATGATGTTATAGATCATAATACCAAAAGCAAAAGAAGAGGTACTAAAGATGTCATATCTCCTCCACCAAGTCAAGCTTCAACTTCAATTACTACTCCTCATGTACTGGTAATGAATGCACAACCAAGTATGGCTGCCTAAAATAAGAAAAACACAAGCAAAGGGTAGTCCATTGAACCTTAGATTACTCACTTTTAGTCACTAGTACTTATAGATCCCAAGCCTCTAGCCAAAGTAGTTATCACCCCTTTCGATGTGGTAAATAAAATAAAAAAGACTACTATTAAAATCTCTTTATAGGATGTTGTTTCCACTATGCCATTAGAGAAGAAACTACTACAACAAGAGTTAGAGAGCATAGGGGTGGAGGACTAGTCCACCACCTTGAATAATGCAACAAGTTTGGCACAACCAAAAAAGGAAGAAGTTACAAGTAAGAAAAATAAACCTCCTCCCTATTATGTCTATTTTATTATAAGGGACAAACTAGTTCATAACTATATGATTGATTCAGGAGCTAGTAGTTCTATGATGCCTAAATGTATAGTTGACATCCTTGATATTAAGTATCAGCCAATAGTTAGGGATGTACTTTAGTTGGATGGTAGCTTTTTTAAGATAGTAGGAATCCTAAGACATGTAGAAATGGCATTACATGCATGCCCTGATTGTACTCTCACACTAGACATATCAATGGTTGAGGTAGATCCATATTTTTCCATCTGCCTTTCTAGGGACTTCATTGCACAAATAGATGGCTATATCACCTTAGATTGGTCCTATCTATTCTTCAAGACAAGATATGGGACAAAATCCTCCCTACAAGAAAAAACTATAGCCCTTAACCATATATGAATTTATAATCCCAGCTCCATAAACATGAATTGGATAATCTGAGAGGAAGATGAGGAATGCATAACTCATGAACATGATTGTTCCTTAGCATAGGTACCTAATTATCTTTTGGATGAGTGTGTTGCTTCTTATCAATTTGATCAAATGCAGGAGGCTGCAGAGATAGGTCTTGGAACATATTGCATATTTGAGGAGAGTTCTCCTACTTGCAATCTCATGAAAATAGAAGAAGGTATAGATAGATTGTGGAGTATTTTCTTTGATGGCTCAAGAGAAAAATGGTTTAGGTATTGGTGTAGTGTTGGTTTCAACTAATTTGAAGAAATACTACTTTTTATACAAACTCCAATTCAACTGCACTAATAATGTGGCAAAATATGAGGGCCTGATCCATCTCCAACTTGTACAAAGAAGAGGCATCAAGCTCTTAATGCAACAATGAGTTGGTCGTAAATAAAATTAGAAATTAGAATATCACAAAGAACAACCTTCTCAAGTCATACAAACATATAGTTTGGGATCTACTTGAGGGATTCCAAGCTTTGAATATTTGGAGTGTCCCAAGAAAATAAAATAAACATGGTTATAAGCTTGCAGCCATTGATGCTCATTATGATATACTAGAGCATGTTGCTAATGAAAATAAGCAACCAATAATAATTTTTTAAGGCCTTCTATTCCAAAAAAATACACAAAATTACAATTTTTTATTCTAATATGCAAATTATCAATTTCTTGCAAAGTGAAGAAGAGTTCTCTACTAGAAACTAGTCCAAGATACAACATGGGTACTAGATTATGAACCTAAAATCCAACAAGTTGCATAAAGGTTTGGTCACCTAAGAGGGCATATTCAACTTTGATGATCAAGCAAGAGGCAAAGGTTCAAACCTAATTGTAAGGAGGGATGACTACACACCTGTCATTATTGTTGATGGAGGAAATCTCAACTTGGAAAAGATATGTACTGCTATTGAACAAGAAGTCTTCATTAAATTATTTCAACAATTCAATGATGTTATTGCTTGGACATATGAAGAATTAAAGGGTTTTGGCCTAAGTTTACTTTAGAATACCATAGATTTAAACCATGATGCTAAGCCTATTAGGAAGAAGTAGATGTTAGTTAACCTAAGATTGAACCATTAATGAGAAAGGAATTTTCAAAGCTCATAGAGGTTAACATTATTTTCCCTATCAACCACTTATCATGGGTAGCTAATCTTGTTCCTATTGGGAAGTAGACTAGAGAAATTAGGCAATGTGTAGATTTTAGTGACCTTAATAAGTCCTATCTTAAAGATCACCATCCCCTTCCTTCTATGGAACAAAATATATCCAAGTTTAGTGGCTCAGAAAGGTTTTCTTTCTTAGATGGTTTTCTTTGGGCTATAATTAGGTGTTAGTCCAAGAGTCAGACATATATAAAACAACATTCACTACCAAATGGGGTACCAATTCTTATTTAAACGTGCCATTTGGACTAACCAATGAAAGTTCTATATTTAAAAAGGAAATAAAGATGGCCTTCAAAGGTGTGCTAGAAAATTTTATGCTAGTCTATCTTAATGATATAACTGTCTCCTCAAGATGTGTAATAGATCATTTTTATCATT
Source organism: Cupressus sempervirens (assembly GCA_028749045.1). Taxonomy (NCBI): domain Eukaryota; kingdom Viridiplantae; phylum Streptophyta; class Pinopsida; order Cupressales; family Cupressaceae; genus Cupressus; species Cupressus sempervirens. The sequence continues at coordinate 628,379,278 of CM053784.1, forward strand.
TGAGACATGTATTAGAAAGATGCAGAGAGTATGGTGTATCCCTGAATCCTAACAAGTGTGTGTTTGTCACTAACCAAGGAAAGCTCCTAGGACATATTGTGTCAAGAAATGGGCTAAAAATAGATCTAGAGAGTATAATCAATTCTCTCTCTCCCACTTCCTAGTCATAAAAAAATTGTAGATCTTTCTTGGTAGGATGAACTTCATAAGAAGGTTCACCCCTAATCTTGTATCCATGGTGAAACCTCTCACAACTATGTTGAAGAACTTGATGTTCACTTGGACCAAAGAAGGGAGGGATGGTTTTGAAGAGATCAAGAAATCAATTACATCAACTCCCACTCTTGTCAACCCCAAGCTTGATAGAGACTTTATCCTTTACTCCCATGGAAGAGGATCAAGTATATCAATTGTTCTAACACAACTAAATGATGATAATTTGGAGTAGCCCATTACTTTATTTAGTAAGGGGCTTAAGGATTATGAGGGAAGATACAACTATGTAGAGAAACAAGTATGGGTTGTTGTATGGGCCCTGAAAAAAATTATACATCTTCTGTCTCACAAAAGGATCCATCTTTTGGTCCCACTTGCAAGTGTGAAGGAGTTCCTAATGAACAAAGATATTAATGAAAAGAGATCTAGATGGATTACTAGAGTCATGGAATATGATGTTGATATCAAGATCACCAAGATCCTAAGGGGAAAAGGATTGTGTGAGAAAATGGTCTCCTCTTTTGAGACACCCAAGGAGGTTTCCCTCTTAATATAGGATGAGAAACTAATAGATAATGAAAATAAGAATGATTGGTTGTACAACATGACTACTTTATTAGTAGAGGGAAGATATCCACAAGGCTTGAGTAGAGCTAAGAGAAGATAGTTTATATTGTAGTCTATCCCCTATGTCTTGGTGGATGGGATGCTATTTAGGAATGATTCTAATGGAGTCCTACTAAGGTGTATCAAAATAGTTCAGGGCAGTAGGCTATTAAAAGAGTTCCATGATGGCCCTAGTGATGGTCATTTCTCAGCTAGAATTACTATAATGAAGATAATGAGGGTTTCTATTATTCACTAACATTATTTAGTGATTTCCATATGTGGGTGAGAAAATTTGAGGAATCTTAGCAAAGAAAAGTTTCCCTTTCTCTCCATCCCATCCAAGTTGATCATCTCTTTTCTCAATGGAGTTTGGATTTTATTGGTCCAATAAACTAACTCTCTAGTGCTGGTCACAAATGGATTTTAGAAAACATAGATTATTTCACAAGATGGATAGAGATAATATCCCTAAAAGATGCAATAGAGGCTTCTGTGGTTGAATTATTTAATGGAATTATAACTAGATTTGGTGTTCCATCAACTATCATATTTGATAATGCCAAATCTTTTGTTAGAGCTCATATATGCTATTGGGCTCTAGAACATGGGATATATTTGATAAATTCCTCAAAATACTATCCCTAAGGGAATAGGTTGATTGAATCTGCTAATAAGAACCTCATCAAAATCATGAAGAGGACAATTGAATAAAATCAGAGGTGTTGGCATGCTAAGTTAAAGACATCTCATTGGGCTGACATAATCAAACCCAAGAGAGAAATTGGGAACTCACCCTTCATGCTAGTAAATGGAAGGGAAGAAAGGATTCCTATTTCACTTGAGTTGAACTAGCTCATCGATTGGAGCTAATTGAGCATGATACTATGATAGTTAGGCTAGCCAAAATAATGGAATTGGAGGAAAAAACAAGAAGATATGCATACACTTAAGGTACATCAACAATATGTCAAAATAAGATTTGACAAGAAGGATATAGATAGAGTCTTTAAGGGAGGATATCTTTTAGTCAAGTATCTTGTTGATAGAGTGAAACTAGGTAGGCACTCCAAATTTGATGCTATGTGGAGGGCCCATACATTATCACCAACTACAAAGATGCCAATGCTTCTTAGCTATCCAGGCTTGATGGTGAAGTTCTCCCAATCCCAATTAATGGGATTCACCTTAAACCTTTCTTTTAGAGGAGGTTAAAGGTTTTTTGCACATATTATAGTAGTTTTATTCTTTTCTAATAAGTGTAAAAGCATAGTTTGCTATTCCAAGCTTTCTAAAGTTCCTCAAAACTTTTGTTTTTTTTTCTTAAAGCCACTAATCTATGCTTATCTAGAAAGCATCTCATTGAGTTGCCAAAAATATTGGCCATTTCTACCCCCCATTTAACCAATCATTGATAACTAATTTGAGAGATCTTCAATGCAATAGTTTCTTTGTGTAACGCCCCACCAAGGGATCCAAAAGAATCAACCTAAATTTTTACTAAGTTTGCTAAACATTTCTTTTAAGTAAGAAAGTATAACACACACATCAAACACATAGTAGTGGAAGCAATAACATGTAATCATCAACAACCATACATAATAGGTTACATTCCTTAAGGATCCCAAGATGTTGAGTCACATTTAAATTTAATTAATTCTAAGTCTAACAACTACCACATCCACATGAAAGAATAATAAGAAAGTCCAATGTCCATATAATATACATTTGTTCCAAATGCCTCTTGGAAAATTAATTCAGAATTCTCAATCATCCACTGTACATCTCACAGGGTATGAAAGGCTTAAAAGAATATACATATGTAAAGATAGAGATACAGCATCCTCAAATCCATAATACAAAGTAGAGTAAATTAAATGAAACCATATACCATACATCAATAATGATAAAACATCCATCATAGAATATAACCATCCTTCATAATAACCCATGAATAGAATGAAGGTAAATGCCAAGAAGGAATGCTCCAGCCATTGTGACCATGGATGGATCTCAATGGTAAGAGTAAAAAGAACTACCACCCGATCGCGTGGAACCTAAATGGCCCACTCCCACCGCACTGAAGAGATAGTCTCAAGTCCCAAACAGGATATCAAAACACAAAACACAAGTACTCTCTAAGTCCAAGAAATCCTAGAAGTATGCTAACTCAAAGGTTCCTAAAATAGATTGACATCTAAACCCAGAGGCACACAAAGATACGTAGGAAACCTACTATGCAAGTGGGAAAGTGTCATCGCAAAAGTCACATTGGAAGTTACCCAAGCAATCCCCTAGGAATCTTGGGTCCCCTGTGATCCTACAGCCACTAGTATCCTCTCGTATTAACAAGGCATACTATGACATGCAAGGTCGCAACCAAGCGTTCTCTCTAGCCCATCCTAGTCTGTACTAGCACTCAAGGCATGGGAGAGAACATACAATTATCTTATTAGGTTCATTTAAGTCAGTATGTAGGTGAGATGTTTTCACTTATTAAAAAAACCTACAATGGGTTTCTCTAGGTAGCCTCTTAGGGCCCCGACCCCCATTGCAAGCCGCTTCGCGACACTACACATAGATAACCTACCCTAGGCTCATGACATCACAAATCAAAGAATCATAATAAAAATCACCTCAGTCCTATACAAGCAACTAAAAACATGATAAATATAATCCACAATAATCACATCAGTTCTCCATGAGAAACTAAATAGCATCAAATAATAATCATAATGATCACAACAGATCTCTATCAGCATCTGAAGGCATCAATGATAAATCAAAATATCCAATGGTTCTCCAACGAGCAACTAGAAAGAATCCCAATAATAGAACACAAAACTGATCGAAGACTCCAAAATGGTCAAGACAAACATGTCACAACATGACATCATCAAAAGAAAATCATACACTTCAATCCTCTCAAAGTGACTGGAAAGAAAATCAAATATAATTGATCGATGACTAAAAAATGGTTAAGTCAGGTAACTCATAAACATACACCTCAACTCCACACAAGGAAACTGGAAAGCAGTAATAAACAGTAAAAACATCCATCATAGAACATAACATCACATTACCAAGGTCGACTATAAAGATCAAGAACAAATCACCATAACATCACAATCACACAACCCCTGAGCCTCTGGTAACAACCTAAGACTAGTCAACATCTAATCAACCCCAAAAAAAATCCCAACATAAAAAGCATAAGGAAAACACGATACAAGCACATGATTTCAGTTTAAGTTAAATGTGGGGTTTTTAATTTTCATTTCAGAATTCGCTAACAAGTGAAGAAATATTTCCATCATTTTCCTTATAATAAATTCAAGTATTAGCTTAAGTTAAAACAAATATTTACCCCATAATTTAAAATTCAATTCCTAAATTTACCAAGGTAAATATTATATTTGCTTTTAAGTTTAATTATGATAAGAATCCCATTATTTCACATTGATCAAGACTTAATTTAAATATTAAAAATAATTAATTAATTTAATGATAATTATTTATTTAAACATAATTTTAAATCATTATAAAAAAAACTCATCATTATTTAAAAATATAAATTCTGATTAAACAAAATTTAATTAATATTAAATAAGTATTAAATAACATATATATAATGCTTAATATATATATAATTTAATAATATAATATTTGTAAACTAAATCATATTAAACTCTACACAAACTTTTAAAAAAAAACTAAATGAAAACTACGATTTAATATACTACAGGGCTTATAATAAGTCGTGCAGCCCTGCCCTCTGTCCTAGGGCCTGTGGCAGCGGGTATAGCTGCCATCGGCGCAATCCCATGGGGATGGGATGGGTAAAAACCCTCCCCCCCATAACATACTTTTTTTTTTAAATATATAATTTGTTTTAAAACAATTAAAACCAACGTTTTATAAAAATGGTTTTTTTTACATTCTTTGCCCAAAATTTTCCTTTTAATAACTTTGGAGATAATGAATTTGATTCAACTAAATTTATTTTAAATAAATAAATAAATAAATATTTATTTATTTATTTATTGTATATATATATATATATATATATATATATTCTTTTACCAAAATTCAGAAATAAATCTGATAGACGAATCCTTGGTACCCTTTTTTTTAAAATTTCCTTAACATTATTTTTAAGAACATTTTCCAATAAAATCTCTACCCTTTTTGATAAGTTTTCTTAATTTATAATCTACTGGAGAGAAATTATATTGAACGATTGAAACATTCCATGTACAAAATAATTTCCCAATATCTAGAATTCACAACATGATATATATTATTTACCAGAATTATCCAGACAATCATCTAGCAAACACGAAGAAGATAGGAATTAAAAGAACATATTTGAATTATGCAAATCTTCACAAGCATCTACCTGGACACTGATGCTAATTTGCTACACTCCAGAAATCTATAGAGGAGAATTCCCCTTTCAGAACTTTCTCCTTCTCTGAAAATTTCCTTCTCCTCCTCCAAAATTCTGAGCCCCTTGAAAAATGAACCCCCAGATTGTAAAAAGGAGTTCTCTCCCTAAAATCGGGGCACTAATTGTACATTCACCCCAGAAAACTCTTTGCTCACACCTTTTTAACTCTTTATTATCTTGTATTTGTCTTTCTTTTATCTTTTCCATGCACATACAATAATCCATTAAATTACTTTATTTAATTTTTACACTTGACTTCTATTTTTAATCAATTATTACTTTTAATCTCATGCACACTTTATGAAATTAAAACAACATTATTATTTTTCACTTATTTTATCTTTTTAATTAATTTCTCATATTTTAACCTCGTGCATACATCATGCGATCTGGAATCTTTTAATAATTTAATATCTTTTCCACTTTAATTTATTTTAGAAACTTAATTGATAAAATATTTAATTAACTCAAATAACAATAATATTTAGCATTTATTTAAAAATGAACTCTAAACATATTATTATTAAATTAAATAAATATTATCACGTTCTAAATTTATACTTAAACTTTTATATCCAAATTCAATTCTTTTTATTTAATTAATTTCTCAATTAATTAAATATCAAAGATATCATATTAATTTTCTATTAGATTAAATCATTAATTAATCTTTTAATTAGACTTAATTAATAGAAAATACACCAAGACTCATAAAACAACATACGAAAACCCATCATAGAAAAACACATACTAAATCAAACAAAAGGGTTATAATCACGAATTAACATCATCCGACGCATTCGGAGGGTAGTAAACTTGGATACTCATCCTAATTATCAATTAGGACAAATGGCTAAAGGGTTTAGGATTTGGACTTAAGATTTATCTCCCCTCTCTTACCATTGAGATAATGCGATAGGGTGCGCTCATCTTGGCAATTCAAGGAAGTCGATACTCAATACCCGCAACCTGCATAAAATCCACGCATGTACAAACACAATATTCTAAGCTAGACAAGCAATGGCAGGAAGTGGTGCATCATGTAGATCTCGACTAGTAGGTGACTACGACTCCCTTCCTTAACCACATCAAAAATGCAATACAAACACGCACACCATACACATGTAGTATGGGGTAAGTATCCATAAAAAGACACATGTGATAATAAACATCTAACTAATCATCATCGATAATTGAAAACATTGAATAATCATCATACACACATGAAATATAGAGTACCAAGTAATCTCATCATATAATAATCTGAATGTAAAAGAATATCTGATAATTTTAAAGAATAATAATACTAATCATCAAACATAAAACTAGCCTAAAAGAGTTTGGCAATGATAACTGAAATGCAACTTAGGGGTAGGCACTACAATTTGATGTGGGTTAACATAAAATTTGGTTAGTGTTAACATTTCATGTTAACTCGATCATTTTATAAGTTGAGTTGGCTTGATTCTTTCATTAATTAAGCTAGTTTTGTTTGTTCTTGTTAGAATTGCTTTAGAATAACTGAGATGGGGGGGGGGGGGGGGGTTGGGGTGAATCAGTTATTCAAAGTCCAAATGTCCTATTCAAAATTTTCATTAGGTATAGTGGATCCATTAAACCATTCATACATCCAAGCTTTAACTTATCTAATCAACAAGTTACTATAAATCAACATGCAAGCATAATACATAAGAAATCAACACATGACATAGTGATTTACGTGGAAACCAAATTTGAGAAAAACCACTGGTAACATGCTACTCAATTCTCACTCTTCTAAAGTGATGCTTTGTGAAAGGCCTGCCTTGTTAAAGGGTTATAAAACACTGTCAAATATGACCTTGTTAGAGGATTTAACCACCCTGTTAGAAGTGGGCTTGGTTAAAGGACTTTAGAACATTCACTTGGAATGTCGCCCTGTTAAAGGATTTATGAATGGTTGTTAGGCCAACCTAAGTCCATAGGATTTTTAGATCTAATACAATTGCTAGAGAGTATTAGAAAATCTTGACTTGACTACAACATACAACTTATCTTGTAGATCTCAGATCACTTCTCAATGCATACCCTTGCCTAGCCTTCAATCTCTACAACTCTTGATAGCTTGTCCTTCTTTCAAGTTTTGTCTCCTTGAGTCTCCACACTCAATGTACCAATGCAATCATCTCTTCGTGAGCACTCATAGAAGAAGAGCCTTTGTGCTCTTCCTTCTCCTAGATGTCTCCTCCTTGACACCCTTCTAACTATTTCATAGATTTGGCTCTTCTGCAACAACAATATCAACAGCTCTTTGCTTCTTTGTCTATGACTTCTTAAATAGAAGCCTTGGAGTACCTTTTCTTGCTCAATTATTCCATTTTTCAATTTCAATTCACATGGATTAGGTAGGATTCATTGCATCTAACCCATATTATATTTCCTCTAGAAACTTCATGAATGATCCTTTAGAACTTGCCTAAAAATGGCTTACATAGGATTCTGTGCCTCCAAATCATCATCCTTATCTTCCAAATAATTCAAAAAATTCAATTTAACCTCTATGTCAGCTTAAATTTGGTGAATCTTCATCTTTTAAAATAATACAACAGCTTGGCACTATTGAAATACTAGTGCTCAACACATACTGTGTTACTTGGCATCAATTGCATTTCTCCTGATGCTTGGCACCTGAAGATCACTCAGCACCAACTAAATTTTTTCTAATGCTCGGCACCAAATCTTCACATGGCACATGAAGATCACTCAGCACATAGTAAAAATTTTTGTTACTTGGCTTCTATTGAGAATTTTTTCAGCTTTAACTAACTTGCTCGGCACCCACTAAAGATCTTAGTTTAACCTTTGCAATCAACCTTGTTACAACTTATTCCTTCAATTTTTTTAACTATGACCACACTCTATAGCTTTGAGTATGTCATCAATACATTACTTAACCATTGTCTGAATTGATCCTTGCACTTCATTACAACATCATAACTCAACCTTTCCCTTAGGTGCTCTTGTTACATCTTGTTGATCAAATCCTCTTCATCAATCAACTAAGTGATAATACTTGGATCTTATAATAAAATATCATCCCTATAAATAGTAATTTTGACATCAATGAAAAAAAAATGATTCAAAACATTCTTTTACAATGATCTCCCTCTTTGATCTTCAACAACAATGAGTTTTTACAATCAGATCTCCAAAAATCTCCCTCTTTGGCATTGATGGCAAACCAAACTGATCAACCATCAAACTAAACTATTCAACCACAAGCTTAATAGGTTATAAAAATAATTCAAATGCCAAAAATTAAATTGTAACATCACATCTCCCTCTACTATTCTAATTGCTTCATTTCATCTTCTTCCTCTTTGTTGTTGTATCCTTGTTCTTTGTCTTTCTCCCTCTGTATTGCTCATCTTCTACTATTCTGATCAACCTCTGAAACCTCCCTCTATCTTTATTTAATCAATTTTAAACACCTTCAATAGTTTTTGATTAGTTGTCTACTTCTCCCTGTTTGACAACAATGCCAAAGACATATTAGCATCTTTAATATGCAAGTGTAGCTTTTACAGGTTTATTCAATGTCTCCCTCTATCACTTTGCTTGTGACTGATTTAAAATTTTAGCACTTCTACTACTTTAGGCATGGATCCCATAGTAAACATCCTTTACATCAATGTATAAATCATCAATATTTAGTTTATTAGATGCAGTGCATACTTCCTTTTTGTTTCAAGTTGCCTTAGCTAGGGGTATCACCCCTAACTTACCTCTAAGATTCTCAAAAGCATCTTTTGGTTGTGCCTTTGTGAAGATATTAGCAATCTGTTCCTTTGACCTAACATATTCCATCTTCATTTTTTTTTCTTCCACCAACTCTCTTACATAGTGATACTTGATTGCAATATGCTTAGTTTTAGCATGCATTACTGGATTTTTTGATATGTTAATAGCACTTGTATTATCACAATAAAGTATCACAGGCTCAATTACTTTTCATACCTTGCAGCAAATGTTTGATCCATACAATATTGGTGCAATTTATAGCAGCTGCCACATGTTTAGCTTTAACAGTGGACTGTGAGGTGCAACTTTTCTTTTTGCTGCTCCATGTAATCAACCTCTTTCCTAAGAAAAGTGCTCCTCCACTAGTGCTTTTTCTATCATCAATGTTACCTCCCCAATTTGCATCAGTATAAGCTTTTAGTTCAAACTTCTCATTCATCTTGTAGTATAAATTAAAGACATCAGTTCCTTTCAGGTATCTTAGTATTCTCTTCACTACCATTAAGTGATTTTCTCTTGAATTTGCAGAAAATCTGGCCACTATTCCAATAGCTAATGCAATGTCTAGTTTACTATGTACAACATATTGCAGCTTTCCACTAATAGACCTATATAATGTCTGATTTACTTTACCAGACTCATAATTCTTGGATATTTTATGGCCTATTGCCATTGGTGTGTTGACTGGTTTTGTGTCTTCTAGCCCAAATGTTTTGAGTACGTCCTTGATGTATTTGGATTGGGTTACAAATATACCATGCTTTAACTAATGTACTTATAATCCAACAAAGAATTTGATTTCTCCAAACATTGACATCTCAAATTCATGCTTTATTTGATCAACAAAATCTTTGCATAAAACATCTTTTCCTCCAAATATTATATCATTAAAAAAGATTTCTAATATCAAAATGTCTTTACCTTCTTTAGATTTGATGTACAAGTTGTTGTTGTCATCTATTCTTTCAAATCCTATCTTCACAAGATATTTGTGCAACCTCTGATACCATGCTCTAGGTACTTGCTTCAATCCATAAAGTGCTTTGTGTAGCTTGCAGACCATGTCCTTGTTCTTCTCATCAACAAATCCCTCTGGTTGTTCTAAATAAACTTCCTCTTCCGATATACCATTCAGAAAAGTAGACTTCACATCAATCTGGTAGACTTTGAAACCTTTATATGTAGCATTTGCAAGTAATGTTCTTACTCCTTACATTCTTGCAACAGGAGCAAATGTCTCTCCATAATCCAGTCCCTCTTCTTCTGCATAGCCTTTGCAAACTAATCTAGCTTTGTTTCTTGTTATCTCACCGTTCTCATCAAGTTTGTTTCTAAACACCCATTTTGTACCAATCACATTCTTATCAGCTAGTTTAGCAACTAGAGACCATGTTTTGTTTTTCTCAATCTAATCTATCTCTTCTTCCATGGCTTTATACCAGTCATCATCTTGTAGTGCATCTTTCACTATTTTGGGTTCAACTTTTCTTAGTATACATGATTCATTCCTGAGTCTATTTCTTGTCATTGGTATTGCATCCTTGTCACCAATGATTTGATCTATAGGGTGATGTCTTCTTACATACTTGGCTAATCTAGGTTCAGTCGTTCTTTCCATGTTTGATCCTTTAGCTTCAAAGTCATTTCATTCTTCTTCATCTGACATTTTATCATTCCTTTCTTGCATACTATTTTCAGAATCAAAATGTGCATTTTCTACATTCTGCAACTCACCTTCTAAATTTAGGTTGGAATTCATAGGCTAAGACTTAGTAGATACTAAAGTTTTTTGTTGATTCTCAACTTGATTTATAGCATTGTCTTCAACTGTCATTCCTTCATAGAAGTATATAAAGGATCTATAATCCTCTATTTTCTTTGACTCATCAACCTAAACTTCTGCATGCTCATCAAAATCTATGTTTGTACTCTCCAAAACTTTGTTATTGTTAAAATTCAAATACTTATATGCCTTACTTATAGTGGAGTATCCAAGAAATATTCCTTCATCACTTTTCACATCAAACTTTCCACTTCTAGTATCTTTTAGAATATAGCATTTACAACCAAATACTTTGAAATGTTTAATATTAGGTGAATGACCATACCATAATTCAAAAGGTGTTTCATTTGTATCTTTCTTCACTTAAACTCTATTTAGTGTGTAGATTTCAGTACTTACAGCTTCTCCCCAGTACTTTAGTGCAACATTTTTCTCCATCATCAAGGTTCTAGCACAATTAATCATTGATATATTCCTCCTTTCAGCAATAGCATTCTATGGTGGAGTTCTTGGTGCTGATTTTTTCCTTTTGATACCTTTGTCATTGTAGAATGTTTCAAACTCTCTTGATGTGAACTCACCTCCTCTATCTGACCTTAGGCATTTCAGGTTCTTTCCAATTTCTTTCTCAACTCTAGCCAAATACCATTTAAACATTTGGAATGCATTAGATTTTTTCTTTAAGAACATAGAAATCATCATCCTAGAGTAGTCATCTACAAATAGCATTATGTATCTGTCTCCTGGGTATCTTTGCACTTCTATTGGGCCACATAAGTCTATATGGACTAACTCTAGTACTTCATTGGAAGTGTATGTTTTCCTTTTGAAACTAGACTTAGTCATCTTCCCTAGTTGACATTGTTTACACATTGTGTTTTTAGGTTTCTTCAACTTGGGCAATCCTTTGACTTTATTTTTCTTGTTGATGCTAATTAGATTATCAAAGTTAACATGACTTTTATGCCATAACCACACATCATCAAGTCTAACAACAAGACATGTTGCATCTTCCATATCTAGATAAAATAGATTACTCCTAATTTATTTACCTTTTCCTATCAGATTTCCATTAGTATCATAGATCTTGGCAGTTTTGTTTCCAAATTCAACTTTGCAACCTACATTTCCTAACTATGATACACTCAACAAGTTGTATTTTAGTCCTTCAACATAGTATGCATTATCACATGAAATTTTCTCTATATTTTTAATAGAGCCTTTTCCTTTGATTTGACATGGGGCATCATTACCAAATCTAACACTATTTCCATCATACTAAGTAAAGGTAATGAACTTACTTTTATCTCTTGTCATGTGATGTGAGCATCCACTATCTATGATCCACTTGTCATTCTTGTTCACACAAGTAACCAATGTTATTGCTTCATCTTCATCTTTGTCTAATTCATCCTTCATGGCTACATAGACTACTTCATCATCATTTTCATCGGAGTCTTCTTCAACAATGTAGCATCTCTTGCCTTTCTCTTTGTTGTCATCTTCTCTTTTGTTCATGTACTTGTTTCCTTCCTTATAGTTCTTATTCTATGGACATCTTGTAGCTATATGACATACTTCATTGCAATTGAAACATATGATAGGGAGCTTACCTTTGAATTTTCATTTACCTCTATAGAATCTCCTAGCCAGTAGTACTTCTAACTATTCCACATCTTCCTCATCTGTGCTACTATCACTGGATGCATATTATCCTTTTCTTCTTTTCTTGCTTAATATGACCTCCTTAGTATCTTTTATTATCATCTTGGCCTTGAAAGAAAATTCAAGGTTCTCAGGTCTTTAGTTATCAAAATTGGATAGCTCAAATGCAATAAGTCTTCTCACTATTCCTTCAAAGGTTAGTGTATTCCCTTGTACACACCTTAGCTCTTGGATGGCTAAAACTCTAATAGCATAGATAGGGAGTAGAGTTCTTAAGTATTTGTTGATAGTTTTTTTTCCTTCCAATTGTTCATGTAGACTTCTTATTACACTCAACACTTCTTTCATTCTTGCAGCGTACTGAGCAACATTTTCACCTTCCTCCATCTTCATGTTATCAAACTTTCCTCTTAGACTTTCTCTCTTTACTCTCTGGACATTCTGATCTCCTCGATATATTTCTAATAAGGTTTTCCACATTTTGAATTCAGTGTCATAGTCTTTGATGTCATCATATTCTCCATAGCTCAGTGCATAGTCAATCTCCAACATTGCTTGATTATGCTCCTTCTTTTTATTCAAATTATCTGTAGTAAGAGGTCCTGCTAGAGTTACATGTTCTATTCCAATTGAGGTTTGTGTATAGTCACCTATTGATCCAAGGTGCAATTTCATCAGACTTTGCCATGTAGAAAAGTTGTCTTTGTTGAGCTTAGGAACTTCTCTCTTGGACATCTTGATCTTTCCTACTTCTAGTACCTTGAAACTAAATTAGTAGATGGCTCTGATACCAATTGTTAGAAGTGCTTTAGAATAACTAAAAGGCGGGGGGGGGGGGGGGTGGGGGGGGTGGGAGGGTGGGGGGGGGGGGGGGGTGGGTGAATTAGTTATTCAAGGTCCAAATGTCCTATTAAAAATTTTCACTAGGTATATTGGATCCACTCAACCATTCATACATAAAAGCTTTAACTTATCTAATCAGCAAGTTACTATAAATCAACATGCAAGAATAACACATAAGAAATCAACACATGACATAGTGATTTACATGGAAACCCAATTTGGGAAAAACCACTAGTAACATGCTACTCAATTCTCACTCTTCTAAAGTGATGCCTTGTGAAAGGCCTACCCTGTTGAAGGCTTACAACACACAGTCAAATGTGACCTTGTTAGAGGATTTAACCACCTTGTTAGAAGTGGGCTTGGTTAAAGGACTTTAGAACATTCACTTGGAATGTCACCCTGTTAAAAGATTTACAAATGGCTAATAGACCAACCTAAGTCCATAGGATTTTTAGATCTAATACAATTGCTAGAGATTATTAGAAAATCTTGACCTAACTACAACATATAACTTATCTTGTAGATCTCAGATCACTTCCCAGCTCATACCCTTGTCTAGCCTTCAATCTCTACAAATATTGATAGCTTGTCCTTCTTTCAAGCTTTGTCTCCTTGAGTCTCCACACTCAATGTACTAGTGCAATCATCTCTTCATGACCACTCATAGAAGCAGAGCCTCTGTGCTCTTCCTTCTCCTAGATGTCTCCTCCTTGACACCCTTCTAACTAATTCACAGATTTGGCTCTTCTACAACAACAGTATTAGCAACTCTTTGCTTCTTGGTCTATGACTTCTTAAATAGAAGCCTTGGAGTACCTTTTCTTGATCAATTCTTACATTTTTCAATTTCAATTCACATGGATTAGGTAGTATTCATTGCATCTAACCCATATTTTGTTTCCTCTAGAAACCTCATGAACAATCCTTTAGAATTTGCCAAAAAATGGCTTACATAGGACTTTGTGCCTTCAACTCATCATCCTTATCTTCCAACTCATTCACAAAATTCAATGTAACCACTATGTCGGCTTAGATTTGGTGAATCTTCATCTTTTAAAATAATGCAGCAAGTTGGCACTATTGAAATACTGGTGCTTGGCACATATTGTGTTACTCGACATCAACTGTATTTTTCTTGATGCTCGGCACCTGAAGATCACTCGGCACCAATTGAAAATTTTTTGATGCTCAACACCTAATTTTCACTCAACACATGAAGATCACTCGACACGTAGTAGAAAATTTTGTTACTCAGCTTCTACTAAGAATTTTCTTAACTTCAACTAACTTGCTCGGCACCCATTAAAGATCTTACTTTAAGCTTTACAATCAGCCTTGTTACAACTTCTTCCTTCAATCTTTCTAAGTGTGACCACTATTTGTATCTTTGAGTATGTCACCAATAAATTAATTAACCATTGTCTTAATTGATCCTTGCACTTCATTACAACATCATAACTCAACCTTTCCCTTAGGTGCTCTTGTTACATCTTGTTGATCAAATCTTTTTCATCAATCAACTAAGTGATAGTACTTGGATCTTATAAGAAAATATTATCCCTACAAATAGTAAGTTTGATATCAATGACAAAACAATGATTGAAAAAATTCTTTTACAACAATCTCCCTCTTGGATCTTCAACAACAATGAGCTTTTTCAATCAAATCTCCCAGAGTTCTTTGGCCAAGTGAGCTCGATTTCTTCATTTCCCAAGTTATGGGTTAACATGTGTATCTACAAGGGTTAACATCTTGAATTAACCATAGTCGCTATTTTGAGGAGTGACTTTTCCTACTTTTGCAAAATCACAAAATTGTATGCCACCTCTTCAACTATGCATTGGTAAATGTGCCAACAAAATAATTAGTGCCATGTGGTAGATCTTTATCTTGCTAGGGTTCTTTTGATCTAATGGTGTTCGTATTTTTGCATAATTTCTTGGGCCTTTTGTGAAGATGTGATGGACAACAAATTTAGATTCATCTTTGGGAGATTCCTTTCTTCTGTTGGACTAACCACTAGTGGATCCACTCAACCATTCATACATAAAAGCTTTAACTTATCTAATCAGCAAGTTACTATAAATCAACATGCAAGCATAACACATAAGAAATCAACACATGACATAGTGATTTACATGGAAACCCAATTTGGGAAAAACCACTAGTAACATGCTACTCAATTCTCACTCTTCTAAAGTGATGCCTTGTGAAAGGCCTACCCTGTTGAAGGCTTACAACACACAGTCAAATGTGACCTTGTTAGAGGATTTAACCACCTTGTTAGAAGTGGGCTTGGTTAAAGGACTTTAGAACACTCACTTGGAATGTCACCCTGTTAAAAGATTTACAAATGGCTAATAGACCAACCTAAGTCCATAGGATTTTTAGATCTAATACAATTGCTAGAGATTATTAGAAAATCTTGACCTAACTACAACATACAACTTATCTTGTAGATCTCAGATCACTTCTCAGCTCATACCCTTGTCTAGCCTTCAATCTCTACAAATCTTGATAGCTTGTCCTTCTTTCAAGCTTTGTCTCCTTGAGTCTCCACACTCAATGTACTAGTGCAATCATCTCTTCATGACCACTCATAGAAGCAGAGCCTCTATGCTCTTCCTTCTCCTAGATGTCTCCTCCTTGACACCCTTCTAACTACTTCGCAGATTTGGCTCTTCTACAACAATAGTATTAGCAACTCTTTGCTTCTTGGTCTATGACTTCTTAAATAGAAGCCTTGGAGTACCTTTTCTTGATCAATTCTTACATTTTTCAATTTCAATTCACATGGATTAGGTAGTATTCATTGCATCTAACCCATATTTTTTTTCCTCTAGAAACTTCATGAACAATCCTTTAGAATTTTCCAAAAAATGGCTTACATAGGACTTTGTGCCTTCAACTCATCATCCTTATCTTCCAACTCATTCACAAAATTCAATGTAACCACTATGTCGGCTTAGATTTGGTGAATCTTCATCTTTTAAAATAATGCAGCAAGTTGGCACTATTGAAATACTGGTGCTTGGCACATATTGTGTTACTCGACATCAACTGTATTTTTCTTGATGCTCGGCACCTGAAGATCACTCGGCACCAATTGAAAATTTTTTGATGCTCAACACCTAATTTTCACTCAACACATGAAGATCACTCGACACATAGTAGAAATTTTTGTTACTCAGCTTCTACTAAGAATTTTCTTAACTTCAACTAACTTGCTCGGCACCCATTAAAGATCTTAGTTTAAGCTTTACAGTCAGCCTTGTTACAACTTTTTCCTTCAATCTTTCTAAGTGTGACCACTATTTGTATCTTTGAGTATGTCACCAATAAATTAATTAACCATTGTCTTAATTGATCCTTGCACTTCATTACAACATCATAACTCAACCTTTCCCTTAGGTGCTCTTGTTACATCTTGTTGATCAAATCTTTTTCATCAATCAACTAAGTGATAGTACTTGGATCTTATAAGAAAATATTATCCCTACAAATAGTAGATTTGATATCAATGACAAAACAATGATTGAAAAAATTCTTTTACAACAATCTCCCTCTTGGATCTTCAACAACAATGAGCTTTTTCAATCAAATCTCCCAGAGTTCTTTGGCCAAGTGAGCTCGATTTCTTCATTTCCCAAGTTATGGGTTAACATGTGTATCTACAAGGGTTAACATCTTGAATTAACCATAGTCGCTATTTTGAGGAGTGACTTTTCCTACTTTTTCAAAATCACAAAATTGTATGCCACCTTTTCAACTATGCATTGGTAAATGCGCCAACAAAATAATTAGTGCCATGTGGTAGATCTTTATCTTGCTAGGGTTCTTTTGATCTAATGGTGTTCGTATTTTTTCATAATTTCTTGGGCCTTTTGTGAAGATGTGATGGACAGAAAATTTAGATTCATCTTTGGGAGATTCCTTTCTTCTGTTGGACTAACCACTAGTGGATCCACTCAACCATTCATACATAAAAGATTTAACTTATCTAATCAGCAAGTTACTATAAATCAACATGCAAGCATAACACATAAGAAATCAACACATGACATAGTGATTTACATGGAAACCCAATTTGGGAAAAACCACTAGTAACAAGCTACTCAATTCTCACTCTTCTAAAGTGATGCCTTGTGAAAGGCCTACCCTGTTGAAGGCTTACAACACACAGTCAAATGTGACCTTGTTAGAGGATTTAACCACCTTGTTAGAAGTGGGCTTGGTTAAAGGACTTTAGAAAACTCACTTGGAATGTCACCCTGTTAAAAGATTTACAAATGGCTAATAGACCAACCTAAGTTCATAGGATTTTTAGATCTAATACAATTGCTAGAGATTATTAGAAAATCTTGACCTAACTACAACATACAACTTATCTTGTAGATCTCAGATCACTTCTCATCTCGTACCCTTGTCTAGCCTTCAATCTCTACAAATCTTGATAGCTTGTCCTTCTTTCAAGCTTTGTCTCCTTGAGTCTCCACACTCAATGTACAAGTGCAATCATCTCTTCATGACCACTCATAGAAGCAGATCCTCTGTGCTCTTCCTTCTCCTAGATGTCTCCTCCTTGACACCCTTCTAACTACTTCGCAGATTTGGCTCTTCTACAACAACAGTATTAGCAACTCTTTGCTTCTTGGTCTATGACTTCTTAAATAGAAGCCTTGGAGTACCTTTTCTTGATCAATTCTTACATTTTTCAATTTCAATTCACATGGATTAGGTAGTATTCATTGCATCTAACCCATATTTTGTTTCCTCTAGAAACTTCATGAACAATCCTTTAGAATTTGCCAAAAAATGGCTTACATAGGACTTTGTGCCTTCAACTCATCATCCTTATCTTCCAACTCATTTACAAAATTCAATGTAACCACTATGTTGGCTTAGATTTGGTGAATCTTCATCTTTTAAAATAATGCAGCAAGTTGGCACTATTGAAATACTGGTGCTTGGCACATATTGTGTTACTCGACATCAACTGTATTTTTCTTGATGCTCGGCACCTGAAGATCACTCGGCACCAATTGAAAATTTTTTGATGCTCAACACCTAATTTTCACTCAACACATGAAGATCACTCGACACATAGTAGAAATTTTTGTTACTCAGCTTCTACTAAGAATTTTCTTAACTTCAACTAACTTGCTCGGCACCCATTAAAGATCTTAGTTTAAGCTTTACAATCAGCCTTGTTACAACTTCTTCCTTCAATATTTCTAAGTGTGACCACTATTTGTATCTTTGAGTATGTCACCAATAAATTAATTAACCATTGTCTTAATTGATCCTTGCACTTCATTACAACATCATAACTCAACCTTTCCCTTAGGTGCTCTTGTTACATCTTGTTGATCAAATCTTTTTCATCAATCAACTAAGTGATAGTACTTGGATCTTATAAGAAAATATTATCCCTACAAATAGTAGGTTTGATATCAATGACAAAACAATGATTGAATAAATTCTTTTACAACAATCTCCCTCTTGGATCTTCAACAACAATGAGCTTTTTCAATCAAATCTCCCAGAGTTCTTTGGCCAAGTGAGCTCAATTTCTTCATTTCCCAAGTTATGGGTTAACATGTGTATCTACAAGGGTTAACATCTTGAATTAACCATAGTCGCTATTTTGAGGAGTGACTTTTCCTACTTTTGCAAAATCACAAAATTGTATGCCACCTCTTCAACTATGCATTGGTAAATGCGCCAACAAAATAATTAGTGCCATGTGGTAGATCTTTATCTTGCTAGGGTTCTTTTGATCTAATGGTGTTCGTATTTTTTCATAATTTCTTGGGCCTTTTGTGAAGATGTGATGGACAGCAAATTTAGATTCATCTTTGGGAGATTCCTTTCTTCTGTTGGACTAACCACTAGTGGATCCACTCAACCATTCATACATAAAAGCTTTAACTTATCTAATCAGAAAGTTACTATAAATCAACATGCAAGCATAACACATAAGAAATCAACACATGACATAGTGATTTACATGGAAACCCAATTTGGAAAAAACCACTAGTAACATGCTACTCAATTCTCACTCTTCTAAAGTGATGCCTTGTGAAAGGCCTACCCTGTTGAAGGCTTACAACACACAGTCAAATGTGACCTTGTTAGAGGATTTAACCACCTTGTTAGAACTGGGCTTGGTTAAAGGACTTTAGAACACTCACTTGAAATGTCACCCTGTTAAAAGATTTACAAATGGCTAATAGACCAACCTAAGTCCATAGGATTTTTAGATCTAATACAATTGCTAGAGATTATTAGAAAATCTTGACCTAACTACAACATACAACTTATCTTGTAGATCTCAGATCACTTCTCAGCTCATACCCTTGTCTAGCCTTCAATCTCTACAAATCTTGATAGCTTGTCCTTCTTTCAAGCTTTGTCTCCTTGAGTCTCCACACTCAATGTACTAGTGCAATCATCTCTTCATGACCACTCATAGAAGCAGAGCCTCTGTGCTCTTCCTTCTCTTAGATGTCTCCTCCTTGACACCCTTCTAACTACTTCGCAGATTTGGCTCTTCTACAACAACAGTATTAGCAACTCTTTGCTTCTTGGTCTATGACTTCTTAAATAGAAGCCTTGGAGTACCTTTTCTTGATCAATTCTTACATTTTTCAATTTCAATTCACATGGATTAGGTAGTATTCATTTCATCTAACCCATATTTTGTTTCCTCTAGAAACTTCATGAACAATCCTTTAGAATTCGCCAAAAAATGGCTTACATAGGACTTTGTGCCTTCAACTCATCATCCTTATCTTCCAACTCATTCACAAAATTCAATGTAACCACTATGTCGGCTTAGATTTGGTGAATCTGCATCTTTTAAAATAATGCAGCAAGTTGGCACTATTGAAATACTGGTGCTTGGCACATATTGTGTTACTCGACATCAATTATATTTTTCTTGATGATCTGCACCTGAAGATCACTCGGCACCAATTGAAAATTTTTTGATGCTCAACACCTAATTTTCACTCAACACATGAAGATCACTCGACACATAGTAGAAATTTTTGTTACTCAGCTTCTACTAAGAATTTTCTTAACTTCAACTAACTTGCTCGGCACCCATTAAAGATCTTAGTTTAAGCTTTACAATCAGCCTTGTTACAACTTCTTCCTTCAATCTTTCTAAGTGTGACCACTATTTGTATCTTTGATTATGTCACCAATAAATTAATTAACCATTGTCTTAATTGATCCTTGCACTTCATTACAACATCATAACTCAACCTTTCCCTTAGGTGCTCTTGTTACATCTTGTTGATCAAATCTTTTTCATCAATAAACTAAGTGATAGTACTTGGATCTTATAAGAAAATATTATCCCTACAAATAGTAGGTTTGATATCAATGACAAAACAATGATTGAAAAAATTCTTTTACAACAATCTACCTCTTGGATCTTCAACAACAATGAGCTTTTTCAATCAAATCTCCCAGAGTTCTTTGGCCAAGTGAGCTCGATTTCTTCATTTCCCAAGTTATGGGTTAACATGTGTATCTACAAGGGTTAACATCTTGAATTAACCATAGTCGCTATTTTGAGGAGTGACTTTTCCTACTTTTGCAAAATCACAAAATTGTATGCCACCTCTTCAACTATGCATTGGTAAATGTGCCAACAAAATAATTAGTGCCATGTGGTAGATCTTTATCTTGCTAGGGTTCTTTTGATCTAATGGTGTTCGTATTTTTGCATAATTTCTTGGGCCTTTTGTGAAGATGTGATGGACAGAAAATTTAGATTCATCTTTGGGAGATTCCTTTCTTCTGTTGGACTAACCACTAGTGGATCCACTCAACCATTCATACATAAAAGCTTTAACTTATCTAATCAGCAAGTTACTATAAATCAACATGCAAGCATAACACATAAGAAATCAACACATGACATAGTGATTTACATGGAAACCCAATTTGGGAAAAACCACTAGTAACATGCTACTCAATTCTCACTCTTCTAAAGTGATGCCTTGTGAAAGGCCTACCCTGTTGAAGGCTTACAACACACAGTCAAATGTGACCTTGTTAGAGGATTTAACCACCTTGTTAGAAGTGGGCTTGGTTAAAGGACTTTAGAACACTCACTTGGAATGTCACCCTGTTAAAAGATTTACAAATGGCTAATAGACCAACCTAAGTCCATAGGATTTTTAGATCTAATACAATTGCTAGAGATTATTAGAAAATCTTGACCTAACTACAACATACAACTTATCTTGTAGATCTCAGATCACTTCTCAGCTCATACCCTTGTCTAGCCTTCAATCTCTACAAATCTTGATAGCTTGTCCTTCTTTCAAGCTTTGTCTCCTTGAGTCTCCACACTCAATGTACTAGTGCAATCATCTCTTCATGACCACTCATAGAAGCAGAGCCTCTGTGCTCTTCCTTCTCCTAGATGTCTCCTCCTTGACACCCTTCTAACTACTTCGCAGATTTGGCTCTTCTACAACAACAGTATTAGCAACTCTTTGCTTCTTGGTCTATGACTTCTTAAATAGAAGCCTTGGAGTACCTTTTCTTGATCAATTCTTACATTTTTCAATTTCAATTCACATGGATTAGGTAGTATTCATTGCATCTAACCCATATTTTGTTTCCTCTAGAAACTTCATGAACAATCCTTTAGAATTTGCCAAAAAATGGCTTACATAGGACTTTGTGCCTTCAACTCATCATCCTTATCTTCCAACTCATTCACAAAATTCAATGTAACCACTATGTCGGCTTAGATTTGGTGAATCTTCATCTTTTAAAATAATGCAGCAAGTTGGCACTATTGAAATACTGGTGCTTGGCACATATTGTGTTACTCGACATCAACTGTATTTTTCTTGATGCTCGGCACCTGAAGATCACTCGGCACCAATTGAAATTTTTTTGATGCTCAACACCTAATTTTCACTCAACACATGAAGATCACTCGACACATAGTAGAAATTTTTGTTACTCAGCTTCTACTAAGAATTTTCTTAACTTCAACTAACTTGCTCGGCACCCATTAAAGATCTTAGTTTAAGCTTTACAATCAGCCTTGTTACAACTTCTTCCTTCAATATTTCTAAGTGTGACCACTATTTGTATCTTTGAGTATGTCACCAATAAATTAATTAACCATTGTCTTAATTGATCCTTGCACTTCATTACAACATCATAACTCAACCTTTCCCTTAGGTGCTCTTGTTACATCTTGTTGATCAAATCTTTTTCATCAATCAACTAAGTGATAGTACTTGGATCTTATAAGAAAATATTATCCCTACAAATAGTAGTTTTGATATCAATGACAAAACAATGATTGAAAAAATTCTTTTACAACAATCTCCCTCTTGGATCTTCAACAACAATGAGCTTTTTCAATCAAATCTCCCAGAGTTCTTTGGCCAAGTGAGCTCGATTTCTTCATTTCCCAAGTTATGGGTTAACATGTGTATCTACAAGGGTTAACATCTTGAATTAACCATAGTCGCTATTTTGAGGAGTGACTTTTCCTACTTTTGCAAAATCACAAAATTGTATGCCACCTCTTCAACTATGCATTGGTAAATGTGCCAACAAAATAATTAGTGCCATGTGGTAGATCTTTATCTTGGTAGGGTTCTTTTGATCTAATGGTGTTCGTCTTTTTGCATAATTTCTTGGGCCTTTTGTGAAGATGTGATGGACAGAAAATTTAGATTCATCTTTGGGAGATTCCTTTCTTCTATTGGACTAACCACTAGCTTTCCCTATTATGATTTGTGACATGGTTTAACCACCTCTTTTTTTCTATAAGTCTAGTGGTTGTATCGAACATCAATAGGTTGATATTTTGATGCAACAATGACTCTAGCTTATAGGAAGTGGTATCAGAGCTTGGTCACAAGTTCAAATCTCCTTAGGTAATGTTGAGAGGGGAATTGTTGGACTAACCACCAGCCTTCCCTTGAGGATTCATGACATGGTTTAACCACCTCTTGTGTTCTATAAGTCTAGTGGTTGTATTGAGCATGAATAGGTCGATCTTTTTTGCAACGACAACTCTAGCTTGTAACAACTTCGTCCCAACTATCTATTTGATATAAATAAAATCTTGATCAATGGCTATGTTTTAATCATGTTTTGGGGATTTTCTCACAACATCTAAGCCATTCAATTCAAAAAAAGATATCTACATCAATAGCCATCATTTTTTGGGCAAATATAATTTATTCCACGTGGGTCAACTCTATAATTTTTGTCATGGGTTAACATTGCATGTAATCCCATCCCACATTTTTTGACAAAAGTGTGAATTGATTTGTTGTGTCCATGACATGTTACCAGGAATATTCATTTAATGGAGAATAAATCTTTGGGCTTTGTAATGCTAATGATGATGCCTCTCCATTCATATTTAATGATTTTGAAATAATGATGATCTTTTCTATCACTAAATCCTTTCTTTAGCCCTTCCTATCACTTTCATGAATCAAGTGGTAACGAAAATCAAATTTTTCTAATTTTTTCATTTATTATATTTTGTAACCTTATCTTTATTGTTGTTGGAGTTTGAACTCAAGGTTATATCTGGGTTATGCCTACACCCAGGCAAGTTTTGTTGTTTTTTCTCGAGATCTCTCTTTTTTTTTATCCTTTTTAGATTTATCCTTGTAATTTTTATTGCCTCTTATTCAATAGAAATTTCTATTGCCTTATCCATTCTCAACTGGTTAAATTTGTGCAACCTTGGATGCCTCTTTTCTTGATGTATTTGATAGTTACAACACATTATGTATACGTTCATTATAATTAACTAATTTGTTAGGAGAATTTGTGTATTCCTTGCATAGTTATGTTATTTCTTAGATTTTGTATGGTGTTAAGATTGAAAGAATATAGATAATGTTATATTTTGTGAACTCTATTAGATTTTAGTATAGTTTCTGAAAGGATGTAGATCAACCATCTATTTGGTGCATTACCACATTTCCCATTTAGCATTTTAATTCTAGTTTTCTTCTCCCTTTTCCCCTCAAGTGGTAGTGTAGGTGCATCCTGATAGTAAGAAAGCTGACCTTATCTGGAGATTCAACCTTAGAGTGCAAGTACCACACTTGGAGATTTTTTCCATGTTATACAGGGTCTCTTGAGGGTCATACCTCAAGAAACAATAGTTTCATAAAAACTGTAGTTTTTGGCATTGGTTTTTGTCAAATATCATAGACACAAATGAGAAGAAAATGAAAGAAGATGGCTCAAAAAGTGCATATTTAGGTTTTACTTGCAAATTTTCTAAATATATTTTGGTCTTCTTTAGAGCTATATTCTAGAGTTTATAAGTATAGTATTCTTGTAGTAAAATAATCAATTATACTATGCTAGGAGGTTTAAAAAGTTTTTTATTAGAGAAACAAGTTTCAACATCAAAAAGACCAATTAGTTTGAAAACTTTAGATGAATATTGTTGTGAATCTACAAGTGCAAAATTGTAATCCCAATATAAAAGAATGTTGTATAATATTCCTTACTATTGTAAAAGGGGGTCTTTGCTAATTATAATTTCAAAATTTTTACTCCTAATGAATTTAAAAGTATTATTTTCATTTTCTTTGACTATCTGTAAAAGGTGCAATTATTGTGTGAGTATTATTTTCAGTGAAAGTACTCTTCATTAAGATTTTCAAAATTTTGTTATGAGGATTTGAACTAAGGAAAGCACTCTGCATCATGGCTACAATGCTAGCAAGAATTTCTTGCACTCAAGTAACATCCAAGGTGGTAAACTAAAATAGTCCAGTCCAATTTCTCTAATTTATTATAGGAAACACATCAATATCACAATGTGGACTAGGATTGATGTCCCTAGATCTACTTAAGAAGGGACAATATTAACTAGTCCAAGTATAGTTCAAAAATTGCTAGACAAAATTAAACTAAAAAAGAGGTAATAAAATCAATAAGCTTGCAACCAAATGTGTATTTGGGATGTCTTGGGTTCCATTTAGAGAAAATTTGTTCAAAAGGTGAAACAAAGGAAAACTCTAAAACTTTTGATGTACTTAAGTATGAACATTATCATTGGTTGAACCTCAAAGCTATTTTAAACAAAAATGAATTGATACTAGACAAATATGAAGCCCTAATATATATTAAAAATCTTTTTTTCTATTAGAGAACATCCATTTCTACATCTCTCAGGATAAGGAATATCTTGTTGCCTACCAAACAACTCCTTGCATAGATCAAGATCACTATCCTATATACTATTGTTGACCTATTTTGCATGAGGCCAATGATAGGAATCTGTTGCATGATATCCTCTCTTGAAAAGCTAATCCCTTTAGGGGTCAACTCCAAGGTTTCGTATTTGTCTTGCAATGCATCAGAATCTGTTCAGTTAAAGATAAATGTGATTGTTCACAAGGAAGCCTTTGCTGGTACTAATCAATTTCTTTTGTTCTAGAATCAAAGTAGATCTGCTTATTGTCTCAAAATCACACACAAAAAGAACAATATTTTGTATTTTTGTTTTTTCAAATGAATGCAAACTACCAATGCAACTAAAATGCATTCCTATTGTAACAAAGGGGGTTAGTAAAGAAAATAACAAAATTGAAAGAAAATAACTTAAAATTGAAAATCCTAATTGGACATAAGCTATAGAACACAACATGTTGTGAGTTAAGCTTTCGAATAAATCAGTCGAAAACCAATGAAAATAGGAGCAACACTTCCTAGAATCCACTGATGCAATCATTTGTGAGAAATTTTAATGACTGAATGATGTTTTAGCTTCCATCAAATTGCAAGACCATAGAAAGTGTGCTCATGTGAGATGGAAAGTTATGTAGACACAATTTTGTTGATCTCTTCTCAAGCTTGTTACATCAACAAAATTCATATACCTGTAGAAAATACTAGAACTAAAAGATCACACAACCAAAAACAACACAATAAACCTTTGGCTCAATCACAATTTCATGAATAAAATTCAGAAAATAATGACACATTCAGGCGAGAATCACTACACTCCAAATCCGAGCACCAAAAGCATAATTTTATTGCATAATAATGGTGGCTCTTGTTACATTTTATAATGAGTTATTTATAAGAAATCATCTCCTCAATTTGTGCTGAGAGTGAGAGATATCTTCATGCAATAAAATAATTTTAAATTATTAAAACATATTAAATATATATAGACTAACAATTAATCTGGTGCTTAGAGGAACTCCATCCATATTTTATTCATTAAATGGATGCATGAGCCCTTTAAATATCAAAAATAGATAAAGCATGAGAGAGAAAGTAGGAGTAAGACATTAGTTGAAGTAGAAGTGCATGGAGGTGCCAAAAATAGAAGCTGGTCCTTCACTAGGTGTGTGTCAAAGTTAAACTACTGTCAGAATGCACTCTCAATGCATGGAAAGTACTATTTTTGGAACTAGTAGTTAACTATCGACACACCTTTGAATTGAAAAGCTATGGACCTATAGAGTTGCACACCTGCATGAAAATGTTAATCTATAGACTTGCGGAGCTACATGAAAATGTAGAGCTGTGGACTTGTAGAGCTATGAAGCTGGGCACCTTGGAAGCTCAATTCACCAAAAAATCAAAGTTCTCAATTTTGAAAATGATTTCTGGGTTTTTCTCAAATGGAGATTTGGATCACTTTTTGTGTACATTCTTTAGCCCTTTTTGATGATTTATACCATCTTTATAACCAATCACTTTCATAAACTTGAACTCCTACTTCTTCAATCTAAAATCCTAAGGCACCTACGTTGAGTCTTGTCATTAATAGTTGCATAAGATGAGGAACTTGTTTCGCTTTATGTGTCCAACCTCTGTATCTTCGAACGTTGTCTCCTTTCCAACTACCCTATCCTTCCTAGTGAGAAACCAAGTGATCCAGATGATCAAATGTTTGAAATTTTTTCATATTTTTCACAATTTTTTCTAAGCATTTTTAAATGGCTTTTTTGGAGGTCCTCTACTCAAAATTTCAAGTCAAAACCTTCATTGGTCCTTAAAAATGCTTAGCCAAAGGCTCATTGTTTTAGGGACTAAAATTAGATCTTTAGTTCTTCTTTCCAACGGTGTAAACGGTTCTGAATGATGAGCTCCAAGTCAAAAGTTATGACCCCAACAAGTTAAGGATACCTTTTCACCTGCATGACACAAAAATGGCATTTGTTAATTGAAAATAATGAAAACCTACAAAATGTAAAAGGAATTTCTTTATTTAACTACTGGCAAAAAATAGTGAAAAGACTCTAAAGTGATATGAAAAGGAGATATGCATGTGTGTGGCTCGGTGAATGTGTGTGGGCACGAAGTGGTGTGCACACGAGAACACGGTGCAGAATGTGCGTGCGGGCACAGTGGTAGGCAGACGTGCACAAGTGTGTGTGTTTAGAGGATGGTTGCACACTATGTAGCACATGCAAGCATGCATGGTGTGTGCATGGACGTGCACACTGTACAGTACACATAAATGTGTGCCAAGTGGTGTACCTCGGTGCAATGTACATGGGTGCGTGCATGAACACATGTGGACGCGCCCTAGCCTGTGTGTTGCACGGTGCCTACAAGCACACGTCAAATAGTGCTCACGACATGGTGTGTCCAAATGCTTGCAGTGCAATGTGTGCGCATGGACACTCATTGTGTGGTGCATACAGGCACGTGCTACGTGGATGGTAGATAGTCACGCGCTGCACAAACACATGGCAATTTTTTTTTTTACTTTTCCAATTTTTAGATTTTTTTTTAATTTTTTGACTTTTTAGATTTTTTTGTGTTTTTCCTAATTTTTCTATGTTTTTGTGTTTTTTTGAATTTTCTAATTTTTTTTGTAATTTTTTTGAATTTTGACTCTAAAATTCTAACTCTAACAAAACTTTCTTCTCCGACTCTCAAACTGTGAGTTTGGGAGTCGAAAAAAAGTAAGGGGTCCTCATTCCTAGTAAGGAATGGGGTGTGTGCTGTGGACACCACAACATTTACTAAAATCATTTTAAATATCATTGTCATACACTTGATCATAAGAATTTGTCTCTCTTGTACCATTTCCTCACAGTGAAGCCAACTCTCACTTTCTCAAGCTTACCAATCATTTTGATGTTTCAATTGAAAGATGGCTCTAAAAATACCAATGTTGAGAATATAATTCACATTAGTAATATGTTATTACTAGATTTCGTAGAATATTTGTTGTAACTACATAACCAAGTAGAAAACAATATCTAATCTATTTTGTGTAAATAATAGTAAGGATGGATCATAGACAAAACAAAGTGTTGGAAATTTTCTTGGGACAGTAGATAGAGAGAGCTACTTCAAGAATAACTTCGTCTAGTGTGCATCCCTCACCATTAATGCTCTAGAAACTCCCAATTTCATCTTCCACCATAAATTTTAGTAGTTTCATTACAAACAAGGAAAATATCTAGATTGGAATTCCTTCATTTGCAAACAAGCAAGGAAAAAACTAGATTGGAATACCTAGAGTTAATGTTCACAAATAGCCTAAATTTATTTTTATGAAGTTTGGTAATTTGATGTATTATGATAAATATTGATTATTAATGTTTTCTAAAATAATTTATTTTTAATTATTTTAATTTTAAATTTATTATTATTAATAATATTTCAAAATTATTTTTTTAATCTTATGAACAATATCCAGTTACAAATGACCTATGGTGATTGTAATTGATGAGTTGGATGAATGTGTAGGTGATTCCTATTAGGGTCTAGGTAGACTAGAAGCTTGACAAGAGAGTATTGGATTGGC
The DNA here is from genome assembly GCA_028749045.1 of Cupressus sempervirens. Taxonomy (NCBI): domain Eukaryota; kingdom Viridiplantae; phylum Streptophyta; class Pinopsida; order Cupressales; family Cupressaceae; genus Cupressus; species Cupressus sempervirens. The sequence goes on from CM053784.1 coordinate 628,408,432, forward strand.
TGATTGATAGTAGTATGACTTACATGTGGTTTCTTTAGAGGCTAAGGTGGATAGATATTCTGCTAATTTGTGCTGGGGTGGTTTCTCTATTGATGAGGAAGACTTGGTGTGTTTGAAAAATTCTAGCCATTCCACACAATGGGTTCTTTGGCAAGGAGTTTGGAGGGATAGTGTGAAGTGGGGGAAGTTCTATGTGCTGCAAGTCTAAGTGAATCAATCAAGGGTTCTTCCTACTTTCAACCTAGGGCTTCTATGTTTAGAGGCATTCTGGGTCATCATCCTTCTTCTACTTCCCTTCCTTGTAAGTCTTATGTTGTTGTTCTTAACCCTTATCATCCTCATCAATTTAAGTGTCATCATTTTCATGCTCATTCTATTGTTGATAAGTTCAAGTGCAAGAAGCCTTTTGTTTCTCAACCCCCTTTTGACATTTACCAAGATTTGTAGCCTCTATCACCTATTTATGTATCCCTGGGTAGTCTAGTTCCATGATTTGTGTCTTCTCAAAATATGAACCTAGTTCAAAAACCCCCTTCTTGGTCCTTTTGAGCTCTCTTCACTCCAAAGTTTGGGTGCCTATGCCCTAATTCTCCTTTGATGTCCTCCAAGGATCAAGATCCACAAGTCTTGAATTAGGGTAGCCCATCCTATCAGTCATTTGATCCTAGGGTCATTTTTTCTTTTGATATAATCATCTCTAGGGTGGATTTGTTACATTCATCAATGCTTATTGGTATGCTTTGATTATTAGTGGAGTTTGAACCTTTTATATTTTTGGCTAGTTGTTATTGGGTAGGTCTAATACAAATTTTTTTTGATAAGGATTCTATAGCCTTTGCTGTGATTTTTGATTCCCATGATCCTGAAGAAAATGTGCATAAGTTTAAGGGTTGGTTTTTCAAGGAGATTGGCATTATTACTATGGGTTGGACACCCCATTTTGATGTATCAAAATATTTACCATAATTTTATCCTCAGTGGGTTGCATTTGTGAATCTTTTGTTAGAATACAAAGATCCTTCTTTGGTTGAGATTATTGTGAAGAAGTTGGGTATTTTTGTTAAGCATTAGTTGGTTCTAGTCATTCATTCACATCTATTTGTTAGTGTTTGTATCCTCATGCAGAAAAGGGATCCTTTTCCTTCAGAGATTTCAATTTGCTTGAAATTTGGAACATAGGTTCAACAGATTCAATATTTAGAGGCAATCACTATTGCCAATATTGCCAACTCTTTGGGCTATTTTTCACATCAGTGCCATAATTTTATCCTGGTGTCACATGAGATCTATCAAAATTTTAATTCTGATCTGAATTTGTATTCATTTTCTTGTGATCATTTGACTTCAGAGTCTCATCCTTTTTAGTTGGTTCCTACTAATCACTGTTATTTTTGTGATGTTGGTTCAATGAAAGAGTTGGACATATCCTTTCCTTGGCTTGATTTGGAATAGAGAACTGAGATACAAGTATCATTGGCCACTCAGAAGGTTATTCTTTTTTTCTCAACTCTACATTCTTCTCTTTTCTCATTATCTTTCTCCAGTTTGGATGGTAGGTCTAGTTTTTCTTTTTCTAGTGATTATGGTCTATCTTTTGGTGAACCTTTACATTCCACTATTTTCCATTTGCTTATTTCTTCCTCTAATTGGGTTGACCACCTTTAGGTGCATTAGGCTTTTAATCCTCTAGAAGAGTATAGTATCATTCAAAAATTGATATTTTCTAGTTAGCCATTTGTCCCTATTTCAGCCTCCTCTATTTCTCTGTTAACTAGCCAAGATACTCATCTACAGTTTGGTAATGTCATTATCTCAGTAGCGGCTCAAGTCCTGATGATATTTCTTTGGAAGACAATGACTTTGTGAATGAATATTTTGAGAAAAAAATGTTTTTATGTTGCAAAATGCTTCCATTTTTCTCAAGAATTATCTTATTTCTCAATCAGAGAGCTCTCTTTTCCTAGCGTATCCTATGTCAGCCATTAAAATACACAAGAAAAGGGGTCATAATTCTATTTCTTGTAAGGTTAAGGAAGAAATTGAATCCAGTATTCAATCAACTCTTTTGGTTACTTTTTTGCCTATTATTTGAACTAGGAGAGTGGTACACTATCCTATCTCATAATGAGGATTATGTCTTGGAATGTTAGGGATTTAAATTCCCCTGACAAGAGTAGTCGGATTTAAAAGTTTATCTTATCATCTCAGGTTGACATCATTATTATTCAAGAATCCAAAATTTCTTAGGAGTCTTTTGTAAACTTTTCTAGATGCTAACCTTCTTGGGAGTCATGTTGTGTTTCATATTCTATTTCTTTTGGAGGTCTTTATTTTTTGTGGAAAGGTAAGTGTATTATAGGGCATATTCTACTGTCAAAATCCAATTGGCAACCATTGAATTCAAATGGTTTGATGTTAAGTTTTTTGTTTTTAATGTCTACGGGCCTTCGTTGGCCCAAGATAAACTCATTCGATAGGAATCAATCACTAACTAGATTAGTAAAATTGATGACCTTTCAGTGGTTATCAAAGATTATTTTAATGTCATTTCATCATTGAGTGAAAAAATTGAGGGTAATGATATTGCTTAGAGGGTAATAGATGAGTTTGATTTTTTTATTTTATTCAGGATAATGACTTGTGTGATGTTCCTTTCTTGAACGGAAGTTTTACTTGGTCTAATAATAGATCTACTATTCCCATCTCATCAAGATTTGATAGATTTCTTATTTCTCAAGATATGAAACTTCTGAATTTTTCTCTTTCTACTCAAAATTTTTCCTCTTCAGAATCTAATCATTTTCCTATCTCTCTTGAGTTAAATAAACTAAATTTTCTAAAGCATGGTTATTCCTTTAAGTTTGAAATTATATGTTTGAATCATTCCTATTTTCTTTAGTTGCTTTGGCAATGGTGGATTAGTGCTCCCTTCTGTAAAGGTACCAAAATGTTTCAATTTGCCAATAAGCTTAGTTTCACTAAATCCAAAATTAGTATATGGAATAAAGAAGTATTTAAGAATGTGTTCCATGAAAGACTAGGGTTGAAAATGATTTTAAGACTATTTTAGATCATGTTATGAATTTTGGGATAGATATAAAAGTAGTAGAGAAACAAAAATCCCTCCAATGCTATTGAGAAATATTATGTGTGAGGGAGGAGATATATTGGAGGTAGAAATCTCATGAATTATGGTTAAAAGAGGGAGATAGGAACATGAAGTTTTTTTCATGCTTCTACTAAAATTAGGAAAAAAAATTTGATACGGGATACATTGGTTGTGTAATAGGAAATATGTAATGAGGGAGTTGGTTTCTTCAAGAATTTACTTGCCCCTGGTATGCTCCTAAGAGATAATAGGTGTGATAGGAATTTGTTATTATAGTCCATCCCCTCTTTAGTTACTAGTATAGACAATGAAAATCTTATGAAGCCTTTTAGTGTTGAAGAAATCCATTCTATTGTCTTCTTTATGGCTCTAGAGAAAGCCCCTGGTCTTGATGGTTCTACCATTCTTTTCTATCAAAAGTGTTGGGATGTGGTTAGTTTTTATCTTCTAATGGTTGAAGAGGAATCTTGCAAGAGAGGATATATTCTTAAAAGCTTTAACAAAATGAATGTCTCTTTGATCACTATATTGAAATCTCCTCAAACATTTGCAGATTTTAGGCCCATTTCATTATGAAATTCCATTTATAAGATCATAACTAAAGATATATATCTTAGGCTCAACTATATAACTCTTAGATTAGTCTCCCCTTAGCAAGGATGTTTTGTTATGGGTAGGGATACATATGATGGGGCTCTTGTTACTCTGGGAGTTCTACATACTATTGAAACTTATCAAAGATCTTTGTTTGTGGCTAAGTTAGATATGATGAAAGGCTATGATAAAGTGGATTGGGCTTTTCTTTTGGAAGTCCTTGCCATGTTTGGTTTTTTAGCTTCTTGGTGTAAATGGATTAAGTGCCTTTCTGCAGTCTCTTTCGCAATCATAATCAATGGTATTCCTTCTCCCTATCTCCAAGCTACTCAAGGAGTTTGATAAGGGGATTGACTTTCTCCTTTCTTATTTATTATTATGGATAAAATTATTAATAGTTCTATACTTAGAAAAAAAAAATTAGTCAATTGGAGAGGTATAACTAAACCAAATTTAGAGGTCTCTATCACCCATAGTTTTTTTTGCTAATGATATGTTTCTTTTTTGGTAGATCTTTTATTAGTGAGGCCAGATGTATTAAGAAGATTCTAGATACATATATCAATGGGTGAGACAAGTCATAAATTTGAATAATTTTAAATTCTTTATGCTCTTTATGCCTGTCTCAGTTAAACAAAGAATAATTAACATTCTTGGCTTTCTAGTGGATGAATTGCCATCAGTATACTTGGGGATTCTGTTCTTCATGGGTCAAGTGAAATCTTCATTTTGGGACAATGTTATCAATAGACTAAAGAGTAGAATCTTGGCCTAGAAGGGAAGATGGCTTTCTCTGTCTAGAAGAATTTATTGATCAAAATAGTACTTCTAACTATCCCTAATTATTATATTTCAATTCTCTAAGCTCCATCATCTATTATTGCTCATATTGAAAAAGTCATTCACTCTTTCCTTTGGTCATCTAATATTACTAATGTTAAAAAAATTCCTCTATAATCCTCAAGTAAATTTTTTGAAGGGGATGGTGTGCAAAACCTATCTCTACAGAATAAATATTTTGGGGGAAGCTAGTTTGGAATATGTATTCCAAATCCTAGTTAGTATGGTGCCAAATTATGCAAGCCAAATATTTAGATTCATCTTGTTCTCATAGAATCTTTGTGATTTTGAATCCCCCATCCAAGTCACTAACTTAGAGCTCTATGATGTCATCTAGAGAAGTAGTCACCAAGTTTTTGTCTTGGTAGGTTCACTCTAGCTTTGATGTATCCTTTTGGAAGGACTCTTGGAATTGATGTCCTCTAATGTGTCACATTCCTTTTTTGAAGGAGGTTATGGATGTGTCATCTCTAGTTTGGGGGGATCTTTTAGTGGATTATGTAGAATACATTGACATTGTGTCTCACAAGGTATGTTGGAAAGATCCATTTTCTCTTCCTATTGGAAGAAATTTTGCTAGGAACTTAGCTGATATTCTAGAGAACAATTTGGTTATTTTTCTAGAGAATATGATGAACTTATGTGGTATCCTACCAAAAGTGGTACATACTTTGTTAAATCTAGATATTAGGCCCTCTTGGGTATGTTAAAGTAGCATTTTTCTCATTGAGCCTTTATTTTCTATTGGGATAAATGTGTCCTACTAGAAGCTAGAGCTTTTTCATGGTTGGCTACTGAGGGTAGAATTCATACTAGTGATAGACTAGGAAAAATTAATATTGCTAATCCACTTAAATTTGTTTTGAGTGGACTTCATGATGAATCAGTTGATCATCTCTTCATGTATTGCCAATTCTCTCTACAATGTTGGCATTATGTCTTGAGGAAACTATCTATCCATTTTCCTTTTCCTAGATCCTTATGGAGTTGTTGTAGACTTGGCCTATACTACTTACTAATTCAATCTTTACTTTTTTATGAATTATTGTTCCATCATCAGTTATATGGTCTATTTGGTTGGAGTGGAATAAGAGAATCTTTAGAAAAGAGGTGGTTGATGTGAACCGTGTGATTTCCATAATTGAGTGGCTTATCTCTAAATTAGTGAATAATTATGTTTTTGGTCATTTTAATAGGAATGACATATTTTCATCTTGGGATAGTTTAATAGTGTAGTCTTGGAAGCTTATCTCACTCCCATCCTCCCCTATGTTTCTAAATGTTAGAACTACTCCAATATACAAAGAGTTAATCAAGTGGAAGCCTCTTGATTCTTCCTTTATCAAGATAAATTTTGATGGGTCATCGAGAGGAAATCCTAGTGAATTAGGTCTTAGATTCTATATTTATTTCAGTATATGGTCTTATACATACATACATACATACATACATACATACATACATACATACATACATACATACATACATACATACATATATATATATATATATATATATATATATATATATATATATATATATATATATATATATATATATATATATATATATATATATATATATATATATATATATATATATATATATATATATATATATATATACATATATATACTTATATATTTAGGTATATATTCATTCTCACCTTTAAGAATTTGCTTATATATAAGCAAATTCTTAAAGGTGAGAATTAATATATACCTAAATATATAAGTATATATATGTACATATATATACATATATATACATATGTACATACATATACATATATATATGTATATATATATGTGTATATACATATATATATGTACATGTACATATATATATGTATATTCACATATATATAGATATATAAATATATACATATATATGTATGTACATATATGTACATATATATATCTACATATATATATATATGTATATATATGTACATATATGTACATACATATATATGTATATATGTATATATGCATATACATATATATATGTACACATATATATATGTATACATATATGTACACATATGCATATAGATATATATACATATATATACATACATATATATACATATATATCTATACGTATATACATACATACATACATACATATATACATATATATATACATGCAGTTATTATATCTTTATGTCTTACCTTTATTTTTATATACCTTTCATTATTTTGGGGACCTTTCTAATTCTCCTCATTTTTATTTTTTTGACTCCCCCCTCTATTTTTATGTCTCTTAGTTTTCTTTTCCTCTTTATGGATTTTTCTATCTTTTAACTTTTCCTTCTTTTTATTGTTAACCATGTAAACCTAATTCTATGTGCCCATTCCATCACCCCAACCTCTCTTTTTATCTCCCTTCTTGGATCTACAATCCATACTTTTGTTTTCCTTGATTCTCTTGTAACATGATGATGGATCATGTAGTATGATCTGAAATATTGACGGCAAAAAAATTACACAATATTTCCTAGAAATCATAAACATTACATATGGATTGTGGAAATCTAATGCTTTGATTGATACCCTTCATGTGAGGGAATTATTGTTGAAATCTAAGCAATTTGAGTTTCTAAGGACCAAGATTTCAAAGAGGATTGTAGATCTAGCCTTCTTAAAATGTTTCTAAGACTCACAACTTGTTCTTTCCTTTGTCAAGATCTCTCACCACCATTGGAATGTTTACACTAGGTGCATCTTCTCTTGGGTAGCCTTTTCTCTCCTTAGAGTCATCATCAAATCTACAAGAAGATCCATCAATGGGTTCAACTACCAACTATTCTTTCTTCATCTAGAGCTCTTTGTGACGCTGAGACTAGACCTCTAGATTTGTTTGGATATCTCTTCCTTTGCCAAAGCATTGGGTCAAAAAGAGGAATGTATCATAAGTCAGAAGAAGAAATTCAATCGACTTCTTAAGAAATAGCTTTGATTTTTTTGGTCTTCCCACTCTTCAAACTTGGTCCTTTCTTCTTAATCCTTGGCAGTTCTATCACCTCCCTCACCTCTTCTATCTAGTTCCTCTTGGCCACATCCTTAATCCTCTTTCTCTTATGGTTCTATCCCATTCCCCAAAAAACCTTCTCTCACTTCTCTTAGCTGAATGTCTAACCCTAAAGCTTTTTTTTCACCACTCTTGCCCACATCTCCTTTAGAGTGCACTCAATCTTCCCCTCCCTTCAAATTATTGTACTACTAGCTTCATCGTCCCACCCACACTCCTCACACCTTTCTTCTTTTGGCACCTTTGTTACTACTCATCCTTTGGCATTTTCCTCCAATATTGCTCTATGTCATCTCTCAATTACTCATCCATCCAATGTTAGCAATGCTCTTTCTTTCTCTCTTTCTACTCTAGATTCTAGAGACAACTATGATTGGCATTACAACAACTAGTCTGGCACTCCACTCTAGCAAAGGTCACTTCCCAACAACTCCTTGAGAGTATAGGTATAGTCTCTACCACTCCTTCTCATTCTTTCTATAACATTAATGAGTTGGGCTCCTTATTGAGCCTATCTTCTAATATCGTCTCCCACATGCATTTTCAACCCATCCTCCCCAATTTTTCTTGCCCCATTTTAAATTAGGAATCCATGTTAGTGATCAACCTGTCACATGCATCCATAGACCCCCTTTCTTTTAAGTTTCTTAATAGAGGCCTCAATTTTTCCATCTCTCCTCATTCCATCCCACACATTAATTTTCTTGTTGAGATTGAGAATTTGGTTCACTCCTTCCTCTCTACTATAGCTGAGGTTGTTAGGAAAAATTGTGTCGTTGCCTTAAGATGTGCCAAACTACTTAAGTGCAACATCCCTCATTCTGAGTTTCTTGTCTTTAAGCTCCTTATTCGTAACCATTACCTCATCATCTCCAAAGTTGATAAAGGTAACACAATGTTATTTTAAACAAATCTTACTACATCGCCAAGATGAATGACCTTCTCTCAAATACTTGCAACTACAGGATTGTTCCATGCAACCCTTGTAGCAAAATCTTGAAGAAGGTCAAAGTGGCTATTGCCAACTCCTCTTTTGAAAAATCCACCAAGAGATGTCTTTTGCCCTCAAAGAGTTAACTCCTCATATCCATGCTAGCCCAAAGATCCACAAAGCCAATTTTTCATTAAGGCCCATTGTGGATACTATGGGTTCCTTGACCTACAAGCTTGCTTCTTACTTAGCTAAATTCTTATCCCCTCATGTTGGTAATGTTGAATCCTTTGTCAAGGACTCTAACCATTTTGTTGAATTCATTAAAGATGAAAAATGTTAAGATAGGGATATCTTGGTTAGCTTTGACATTGTTTCCCTCTTTACCAAAGTCTCCATCCCTAATTCTATTAACATCATCAAAAGCAAGGTTAATTTTGAGGTTGCCTCAATGGTGGAGTTATGTCTTTGATCCACTTACTTCTCCTTCCAAGGGGTTATTTATGAACAAGTGGATGGTGTGGCTATGGGTTCTCCCCTCTGCCCACTTGTTACCAACATTTATATGGAACATTTTGAAGACATTCCTCTGTGTTCTTTCCCTCTTAAACCTAAATGGCAGAAGTGATATGTTGATGACACCAACATCTGCTGGCCACATGGCCTCAAAAAAATTGAAGATTTTCATGTACATCTCAACAATTTGGCTTCTTGCATTTCTTTCATTAAAGAGGTTGAATTTGCTAAGTCTTTACCTTTTCTTGATATCTTGGTCATTAAGAAACCTGATGGCACCTTAGGTTGTAGGGTTTTTTGAAAAGGCACTCATATCAATTGGTATCTTCATCCAACTTCTCACTAGCATCCAAGCCAAAAGTATGGGGTTATCAAAACCCTTGCTCTGAGAACCTTCTGTATTTGTGATGAAGACAACTTAAACAAGAGCTCTCCCACCTTCACCAAGTCTTCAGATGGAATGGTTATTCTCACAAGCAAATCTCTTAGGCTTTCAACCTTGCTAATTCTTTCTCTCACTCCTCCTCCCTCCCTTCCACTTCTCCCCAAGATGCCTATTTTCTTATCTCTCTTCCTTACGTGGCTGGTATCTCCCACAAAATCGCCAAGATACTAACCAAAAATAGTGTTTGTGTGGCTTTCAAACCATTGACCACCTTGAAGAATTGCATCCTCCCACTTAATGACACTAGGGATGTCTTCTCAAAATCTTGTGTCTATAAGGTTCAATGCATGTGTGGCACTTTTTATATAGGAAAAATTGGATGCTCTTTCCACACCAGGATCAAAGAACATGCTATGGACATTAAGCATGAGTTGGTTGTCAAATCTTTCCCAGCAGAGCACTCCTCTACCACAAGCATCATATCTTCTTAGAGGACACGCAAATCATGTTCAGGGAGGACAATTTTTTCAAGAGGAAACTCAAGGAAACTATTGAAATCAATAATAACCCATCTACCCTCATTTGGGATGATGGTTGGAGCTTGAGCACCTCCTAGAAACCCTTATTATCTTCCCTCCCTCCCCCATCACATCATGGTCTTTGGTCTTTCCTCCTAGCTCAGGCTCCCTTCTTTCCCTTATGTCCCCCTTTCTTGTTGGTTCCATTTATCTATTCCACCCCCCCTTTTTTTCTTCCTCCACTCCCTTTTCCTTTGTTTGGGTTGAGGCCTATCTTTTGTCCTACTTTTCCCTCTGTGCCCCCACTACCTACCTCTATCTCTCACCTTACCCCTCACCCATCTTCTCTCTCTTGGTTTTGTTTTCCCCCCCTCTCCCCCCCCCTCTCTCTCTCTCTCTCCCCTCTCAACTTGTGCCTCTTCTTTTTTTTGTCTAACTCTTCCTTTCACTTTCTTCCATCTCCTTCTCTCTTTTTTTAAAATTATATTTTAATTATTTATTTAAGTATTTAAATTTTTATTTTACTTCCATGCTTTCCCTAGTTTTTGTTCTTCCATCTCCTATGCATTGTGTTCTCCTTCTTCCCCCTTTTTACTACTTTTTTTCTTTTCCTTTCTCCTCTTTTCCTTCTTTTGCTCTCTTCCTTTACCTTTATCTTTATTTTCATACTTATCAACCTCTCTCTCTCTTTTCATTTTGTTCCGCCTCCCATTTTTCGTTCATTCTTAACCCCCTGCCCCTCCAACCTTTTTCATTTCTCATTTTTTATTTTCTTTATCTTGTGCCTTTATTTTTATTTATTTATATAGAACCCTTTTTAAATTTATTTATGCTAGATATGTATACTTAAATAGTTAACCTTTTTTATTTTTTTATTTATTTAAGTTAGATATATATACTTGTATAGATATATATTTTTTATTTATTTATTTTTATGCATTATTTATTAGGTAAATTTTTATTTCTATTTTTATTTTTTATTTTATTTTTTACTTTTGTTTTTTACACTCTTGCTTTTCATGTTCGAGTTTTTGTTTATGGTTGACATTGCCTTTTATTCTTTTTCTTATTTCTCATTGTGCCTCCTTTATTAACCCCTCTCTTTTTTATTTTTCATTTTTTATCTTTAATTTTTTACTTCCCTTGCGCCTTTATATTTATCTTCTCTTACATAATTTATATTTTTTATTTTTTTTATAATTTTTCTATTTTTATTTATTGGCCTCGTACATGTATATATACTATATTTAAAATGTGAATATATATACATATATGCAATATATACTTTTCCTATATTCATTAGGTAGTAATTATCTTTTAATATTATTATTACTATCCTTTTATTTATTTATTTTTATTTATTTAATTGTTCACCTTTGCTCTTTCATATATATATATATATATATATATATATATATATATATATATCTTTATGTCTTATCTCTATTATTATATATCTCTCTTTATTTTGGGGACCTTTCTAATTCTCCCCCTTTTTATTATTTTTTGACTGAACCCTCTATTTTTATGTCTCTTTTTGTCTCCCTTCTTGGATCTATAGTCCATATTTTTGTTTTCCTTGATTCTCTTGCATCCTGATGATGGATCATGTAGTATGATCTGAAACGTTGATATCAAAATAAACTTACACAATCTTTCCTAAAAATTCATATAACACAACATCAATTTTCTTGTCAAATGCTCTCAACCTATTGCACTCTTTGTTTCATTTGGAGTTGATAGTTTCTAGATTTATCAATCTTAGTTTCTTGCAGGGTGGTAAGCTTGCTAAAGTTTGCCAGAAATATTATCTTTGGAGTGGTGTTGCTCTCATTGGTATTTTATTTCATCATCATGCACCTCTCAGTAACCATGGTGTTTATGTGGTTTTTAATAGCATAAAAAAGGCTTAGAGAGGTAGTCTTTTCAACTAGTTAAGGCTGCTTTGCAATAGTTTGGTAATCACTTGACTAAAAATTGTGTTAACAATGTGCACTAGGTTATCTTTTCTATATTGGATCTTTTGGAACATGACTCTTCTTAGGTACAAATATCCCCACTGGTGTCTCCTCCCAGCTGCATTCGTGATCTTACCCTTAAGCCCTAATATTTTGTTTCCCTAGCAAGAGTTATGGAAGAATAAGATGAGTTGTTATGGCATTTTTTTTTGTCTATGGCTTTTTTCTATTTGATTTGCACAAGTTGTAGCATGGAGTTTATTTTAGCAAATGGGTGAATAGATGAACCGGGACAAAGGATATCTATTTTTGCACCATATTCCCATCAATTTTATGGTTTCATTTTTTGATATACTACTTTTTAATGCCAAAGTATTATCAAAGGTGATTATGTGGTTATTTGTATATATTCTTTAGATGGTAGTGTTATGTTTTCTATCTCCTTCTTCTATCTATTGTAGATTGGAGGAATCATTACTGGGATATTATAACTATGTTTGATAGCATTTCATTCTCTATGCTTTTTGTTATTGATGGGGTTATGAATAAAGTTTTTCTTCCTAGTTCTTTTCTCTAGGAGCTCCTTACATTAGAATCAATGTATATATATATATATATATATATATATATATATATATATATATCAAGTTGCTCTACAACATTTTTAAAAAATAAAAAATAAAAGTAAAAAATATTTCAAAATTATTAATAAAAGTGGTATATTAAAATGATAAATAAAATAATAATATATTAAAATATATAATTCTTATTTTTTATTAAAAACAAAACAAAACAAAACATAATTTAGACCCTAAATTTGTGTAAACATATAATAAATAGTTTATAAACATTAATTTACATACAAATATCATAAATTACTAATATACATGCAAATATCTGAAATTTATTAAACAAATTTTTTGATTTTATAAATTTAATCTGAATAGAATCTCAATTAATATTAAAATATAATGAAAAATTAGACACTTAAATATTAAACTTTATATATAGTAACTGCATCATTATCTATATTAACCCTCTTCAAAAAATACTAGGATAAAATGAGCTTGTGTAATATTATTTACATGATGAATGATAAACATGGTATTTTAAGAATTATGTCAAATCTTTGTCTACTATCTACACCAAAGGGTCATTTTGTTATTCCTTATGATAGAATCTAAACCTCTTCCATGACCACATATCATTCTAACCAATTTGTGATAAGTACTTTGGAAAGATGCATAGACCCAAAGAAGAGAACATTCTAATGACAATTTAGAAGTAATAACATGCATTAAGTGGCATTCTTAGAACACTCATTAAGTGGAATTATGAGGTAATAAAGAATTGGTTTTAAAGGTATTTTCACTCCGATCTCATTTTGCATCATAGATAGAACACTTGAAAATTAATTTACAATATAATCTAACAGTAAACTTTGTACTCAACAAAATATATGTGTTTCATGACAATACAAATAAGTGGAAAAATAATAGTGGATAGTAAAATAATTTGAAGGTAAGTAAAAATTATGTTGAATGATCTTTGTAGAGTAGTTATAATGTTCAAAGACACTACTAAGATATACAAGAGCCATAGGTAGAACAATGCCATAAAATGTAAGAATAGAAAAAGATGCTATAAAATAATGATATAAAGCTAGTACATGATGGAGTTATAATAATGATAAATATTAACTTTTGCATTTCTATAACACTCCTAAAAATCAAAGAGTGATCTTCCAAAAAAATTCCTATAACAATAATTTGAGGTCATTCATAGTTAGTAGAAGAAAAGGGAAAAGGAATAACAATCATATAATATAATGAAAATTCTCTAAATGAGCTACTTCTTAATTAGGGAAGTTAAAGCAGGCATTATGCATTTTTAGTCAAGAATGATTCAGGATTTCAACAATTTTATAAGGATCTCTTTTCCATAAGGACCATACTCAAGATAAAAATATTCTCGACAAATATTTTCCAAGGATCTCTTTCCCCAACTTGATGATGCCAAAAATATTGATTCAAATGTAACCATAAAGAAATTAGAGATGTCACCAAGGATTATGTAATTATTGGAAAATTACTAGAACTTTATGGTCCCTATTTAATTCTACAAGTAGAACATTGAATGGAATGAAAAAGAATTTATTGGATTATATGATGATGTCTTTGATAGAGGATACTTGATGGAAAAGATTAACAAATTAGTTATCAAAATCATTCCAAAGGAAGGGAATAAGATTAGTTTAAAAATGTAGACCTATCACCCTTATGAATCTGGGATTAAAAATCATTTCTAAAGTTTTAGCAAAGAGATAAATTTCCCTCCTTAAAAAGATTTGTGTTGTTACACAAATTGGTTTTATCAAAAGGAGATACATCTTGGAGAATCTGATCACCAATTGAGAAGAAATTAATTTGATAAAATATTATGGTTTGACAAGTAGCCATGATCTTACTAGTTTTTTAAATATCCTATGACAAAGTTGATTGGTTCTTTCTCATGTAGGTATATTGGGATCTTTTTGGATTCCATCAGTATTTTGGTAAGTGGATTATAATCCTTTTTGAAGACTCCCACTAGTAGAATTTTGGTAAATAAATGACCACATCACTAAAACTTTTAATCACAAGACTAAAAATTTTAGTCACATGACTAAAAGTGACCAATTTCTAATAATATTTTGCAATTTATAAGTGATTAAATAAATGACTAATTTTCTCACCAAGTAAAATCACAAGGTTAGACAAAGATAAGTGACTAAATACATGATCAAAAAAATGACTAAACAATTGGTCACTAATAAGTAGTCACCCAAACAAATGACTAGATGAATGATTAATGATTTTTTTAATCATATTAATATATTCTTTAACTTTTTATAACTATTATTACTCACCAACAAATTTTTTATTCTATCAATACATCATTATCAGTTAACTTCATTGACGATCACCTCAACTGATATTGAACTAAAAATGAACTCAAAATCACCCCTATTTGCCCTCATATTCAAAATCTATCCATATTCATGTGCTCCCAAAGGAAATAAAAAGCCTTCATATTGCACTCAAAAGAAAACTCCAAGTTTATCTCTGCATATTTAGAATATTAATTATTGATTAAATATTTTATCATCTCAACATATAATTTTTTATTTATCACATTAATATAATGTAATTACCATATTTATAAAACATAACATTAGTTTTATATATTTATTAAATGCTGATCATCATAACAATTATTTAATATCAAAATTTAAAATAAAATGATTTAAATTATATTTATTTATAATAAAGGAAAACTATTTAATTAAAAAAATTATTAAATACAAAAAAAGTTTATATAATTACATATACGATGTCCCTTGGGAATTTGTTTGGGGGGAAAATGATCAAAACTTCTCAAGGAAAAGATTCCTATGACCATTGAATACGTAGGTTCTTGTACTTGTACTTGGTGATGAAGCCATGCTAGGAAAGCTTACAACAAATCAATTCATTAGAAAAATCAATGCCCCTAATTAAATTAGATAGTATACTGCCACATAATTCCATGTATCGGAGTAAGGATCAAAGAAAGTACAATGTCATCAAATTAACATTTTTGTAATCATGGTAAACATTATAAAGGAATAGGTGCAATATATTCAATATAGGCATGATTGTCAAGGTGAAGTATTTAAAAATTGTGATATTTCTATTAGGATTCAAATGTCTAATTTTTTGAGTGAAATTGATCATTGGTTTGTATGTGTTTCGCATATTGAGCACATATCATATTATCATAAGAACACATAAATAAATGTCACTTAATTAAAACTAGTCATTGGATCTAGGCATTAATGCTCACAAAGCCTATGAAACAATGCCAATTTCTGGGATGCCAATAACCATTGTAGAATAACTCCAACTCAACAAAATATTTAAAAGTTTAAAATGTTTAAGAAATAATTAACATATTGTTATATAAACCTAAATTATTATTAACTATTTTAAATATCAAATTAAAACTATTTTAATTTTCTTACAGCTCAAAATGAAAAACAAAATAGATTAGCATTTATAATTATTAATTGATAAAAATAAAAAAAATTAATTTAAAAAATATATATATATATATATAGTTACTAATAATCATTCCAACCAATCTAATAATATACATTATTCATTCCCACATTAGACATTTGGTTATCATTAAATAAAATGGTAAAAAAAAAAAAAATTATTAGCCCGTTTGGAAGCATATATATGAAAGGGAAAAAAATTCTCTATTTAATCTCTCATGCATGAAGGATACTGGATTGCCAAAATTATTTGCTCCACTAGTAGTAGAGAAAAGATGAGGTTGAAGAAAATTGTAGAGCAATGATCATAGGTAAGGGTTTTTCCCTTGTTACCCATATTCGCTCCTAATTGATAAAAGGCTCTTAACACTGCTCTCCCTTTCAATGGAAAAATGTGGAGTTTTTATGAGCTTTATTCTTATATTTTTTTAATAAAGAATGTAAATATGTGTACATTTTAATAAAATTAATGACTTCTACACCTCTAAATAGTGTGATTCCTCTAAATGATAATGTGTCACTTGCTTCAAACATATTAATTTTTGTAGAGAAACACAACTTTGGGTTCACATTTAAAAACAAACTTAAGGCATGAAAGGTAAGTAAGGTGAGATAAATTTTTGGGTCTGAGAGTTTATATGTAAAGTGAAAAATCCTTAAAGCAAGGTGGAATCCATTCCCTTGTCAATATTCCCAATCCCAATCATCTGTGTCAACATATGCATGTACTTCTATTACTATGCTACTTCAGAACACTGTAACAACTATACAAATGCAACTAGACCACAACAATCCTTCCTTACATCAAGTTAGATATTAGAGATAGTAAAATAATCATTTTCTCAACAATCATAGGATTAAAATTTTTATGAGAAGATAACCATTCTTTGAATTCATTTATTTCCTTAAGAGAATACTATGATTTCTATAAACATATCTTATACTTTCTTTTCTTTGAAGGTGCCTCTTTCTTAAACATTAGTCAAATCTCTTGTATTATCCTTAACAACCTTTTCCTGAGGAGAAGTCTTTGTCATAGTAACATTAACATGATATCCTTGTGTAATGAACCCATAAAGTTGAAGCCACCTAGCCTAGTTAGCAGTACTCCTTGCCAACTATGAGTTTTGACTCCCACAAATTTTAAAAATCAAGAAAAGTTTAGATTTTTGCAAGGCAAGTAGTCTTGAATCAAGAAAAGAATCAAATGTGGTCTTGAAGTTTCTAGTAAGATCCACCAACTTCTCAAAGAATCCCAATTTTATCTTGTAGTGACAGATGTTTCCTAGAAGAAAATTATATATTTTTTTGTCTTTTAATGACAGTTTACCTAGAAGGAAATTAGATTTTTGTTTTGTTTAATTTTTGTTTTCTTGTTCTACTGACATCTAGAAAGGGGTCAAATTAGATTGTTCATTTGCCTTGCACAAAAAGTTAGAACCACCCCAACTAGGTATAAATAGAAGATGGAGGCACTTTTTGGCAATGTTGAGTAATTATATTGTTGTTATGCATGCTTGGTGAAGGTAGGAAATCTTCTTTAGAGAGTCCTGTGTTCTATAAGAAGGCTACTATTGTTGCAATTTTTTGTGCCATCTTTCTATGATTAAATAAGAATCCAAAATTTTAAGCTTCTACTAAATCTATCTAAGCATGATTAATTGTTTGAATGTTCTTAAAGAAATTTGGAGATTAGTTTTTTTGAACCAATATTAGGTAAGCAATTTGTTTTTGAAATTTTATAGTTCAAGAAAAGTAGAAATTTTGATCATACAAGCCTTAAGCTCTTTACACCTTGATGATCTGAGTAGCCACTTCTTTGATTTTTTCCGTCAACTGTTGTCTTTTTTAAGGAAATTTTTTCATTAGAATATTAACCCTTCAATTTTTCTTCAAGTCTTGAGACAGTCTCATCATTGTAGCATCTGTATAATAATCTTGTAAAAGGTTTTTTCTTCAAATCTCTAGGGAGTGTTCTCTCTTTCTAGATCCTCCTTTTCTCTTCTTATCAGTTCTTTTCTTAAACACCTTATCTGCTAAATCTTCCTCACTTTCATCAATATGTATGACTTTTTATTTCTTTTTAAAAACCTTTGGAAATGCTTTTATACATCTCTTTTTGTTTGATTGGGAAGTAGTAGGAGTTTCTAACATTCATGTAGATCTTCATGCCTAGAAAATAGTAGATTTTTTCTTCCGTCATTACTTCAGTTTGGTCAACTTGATTGTCCCATTTCTTCAGAGTCTTTTTAGTAGTAATTTCTTCATTAGTTACAAATTTCTCCTCATTCACATCAATTTTTTATTTTATAAGCATTTTTGCATGTCCAATCCATGCAACTCCAGAGAGCTGATATGGTAATGTGAAAAATCAGCAAGTTCGAGGAACAATAGCTTCTATGTAACAGTCATTTTTATCAACCGTAAATATGATATTTTTTTATGTAACTTCCATGAAATTTTTTTGGAACCCAAGAATTCTACATCTACTATACATTTTCTCTTTATAACTTATCACAAAACCCTAGAAGGAAGAATCACTTTGTTGACTACTTGCACAACTTAACATGTAGTTTTTGATTTGCACTTTAACAGGAAAATATATTTTTTACAAGACAATTCTTTTGGATAATACAACCTGAAAGTGAAAATGGGAGAGCCATACTAGAAGGGATAATTTGATTCTCTGTCCTTTTTTAGATTATCATTCAGGTGTTGTCCAAATGCCCTTCTTTCACCATTAGATGTGTTTTATGATTGGTAGTAGCAATAAAAATCCTACTTTGTTACTGAAGTACCCTTTGTATGCAATATCCATAGCGGTGAGACAAAATCAAGATTCCTTGTACCATTCAAGTGACCTATTACCAAAATCTTTCTTTGTTTAATCCCGTGACTTCATTCCTTGCAGCCTTCAGAATTGGGACACTTCAACATCACATAGTCCAATAACATTTCTAATCACATCTTTTGAAATCAAGTAGGATTTTTCCAACCATATGTGTTCTATGAATTCTACATAACTTTATTCTTATTATTCTTCTTTACCCAACAACAGAAAGTCACACCAAGGATCCAACTTTTTTTCCCATAGTGAACATTATTTTCATGCTAGATTCTCCTTCCTAGACCCTTCAAACTTCATATGGAAGTACACCTCCATAGGTACTAGAAGTAGCCATTAAAATGCAGTAGTACCATCAAAAATACTTGATTACACAATCTCAATTTTTTCTTGAACATAGGTTGTGGCTCATCCATTACATTAACAATCTTAGAGGCTACCATAATCTTTCTTTAAGAACTGAGAGTTTTTTGGAAATCAATGATAAAGGTTCCACAATTATGGTTTGTACACACATAATTTCACATAAAGCACACCTATTTGTATCTTCTTTGTGAATTAATTCTATGAAGCATTCCACAAAACAAGTTTTGCACGAGCCAATAAAATCTCTAGTAGATAATTGAATCCTACTTAACTTTATTCTTATTATCTCTTCTTTACTGAACCATATAAAGTCACACCAAACATTTAATTTCCTCTCCCAAAGGGCATATTATGTAGGTTTCAAAGTTAATTGATTGTCTGCTAGATTCTTCTTCCTAGACTCTTCCATCTTTAGATGAAAATACACCTCCATAGGGACTGGAATATAGAAATGTCGATGTTTAGTATGAACCATAAACAACTAAACTTGTGACAATGCAACAATACCATCAATAATCTTAGAGGCTTACATGATCTTTCTTTTGGAAGTGAGATTTTTTGAAATTCAATGGTAAAGCTTCCACAATCATGGTTTGTACACATCTAATTTCACAAAAACCATAGTTATATATGTCTTCTTTGTGATTTAATTCTTGGAAGTATTCCACAAAACAAAATTTTCATGATCTAATATATCCAATATATAGTTGAAACCAAAAATCTAGGAGGCAGTGAACACTTTTTTTATAGTACAAGATTCTTTATGATTACAATTACTGACTGACAAAGTATTTCAACCTCTTGACTCATGCCTTTTCAACTAACAAAAATAGTTTCACCTTTTGAAAATGTAACTGTTCAAAACCCCTTAAAAAGTTGCTTTGCAAACCAGTAAGTAACCAAAATTCCTTTAGTCTTGATGAAGGGTGCTCCCCTTACTACCATAAACCATTACAAAAACAAAGAAACAATAGAAAATGTGAAAAAAAAATGGACTTCTTATTTTTGCTACAAATGAAAAATTACATAATTCACAAGTACAATACGCTAACCCACATGGGCACCTTCATTAGAATAATATGCAAGAGAAGATGTGAACTATTACCTAAAGCTATCATAGACAATGTTCAAGTTTTTCTTAAATAGGTAATTTTATGTCACTTGGGAAGGTTCTATATGTGCAAACTTAATACTTATGGCCGGCAAGCCCTAACAATACATGTGGAGTTTACTAAATACATCTTTGACAAATTATTTTAGAAATTTTGGTAGCTCAACTTTGGAAGGCCATAACTCTCGAACCATTTCTCTGATTAGCTATTATAGCCACTTTTTGAAAATGCTAGATTTTGATCTACAAACTCAAAATGATGCAAGTACCCTTTCGTGGAGTTTCCTTACCTCATCTGGGTAATCTAAGGCCTCCAATGGTGACCCTGAAGATTTTTTTGCAAATTTTCCAATGAAAATCCACAATAACTTCTTTGATACTTAAGCTGGAGCAATGAGATTTTTATGGTAAACTTATAACTTTAAAATGAACCTTGATTAGAAAATGAGAACATTCCAAGGTCACATGAGAAACTTACTTAAAATAACAAGTTCTCATAAATAGTAATGACCCTGTCTACTAGTCCTTATTAAAATAGAAAAGACTAAAAAGAAAATATTTCTGGGTGATGCAAAATTTGTCTTATACCTAGGATGCTTCTACATTAGACACTTGGGGTAAATTGAGAAGTGACTCTATCATGTCTCAGGTGTTTAGAGAAAAACCAAGACAATTAACCTCCTCCCTTGCTAGCCATGATGAATCCTCTACTAGCCTCCCTTTCCATTTGATCAGTTAATCCTTATAAGTTTAGTTCCTTAAAATTTTTCCAACATAACTGTCTGGTATCTCCTCAATATCCATTGTGGCTGAACTAGCTGCTAGAATACTCCATTGTGCTTCTACAACTTCATCTCTATTACCTCCTTCATAATACTCTATCAAATCTCAAATGTTAAATACTAGTTAAATATTCAATTCAGTAGGAAACTCCACTTCATAAGCATTTCTAGAGTTATGATTTTTCAATACCTTACACAATAAAAACTTCTTCATGTTCAACTTATTATATGTACCCATTGGAAAGCCCTCTTTCCTCAAATGAACCATGACTTCATCTCCAATCTGTTATTCCTTATACCTCTTTTTCACATTTACCTTATCTTTGTACTATTTCTTCATCTTTATGATGTGTTTCCTCACCTCCTCATGGATGTTCTTCAAATGTTCAACAAATTATTTTACTTCAGTAGTACTTATATCTCCTTTATCCAGCTACCTTAATTTAGAAGTATTTCTAGGACTACTAGCATATATAATTTGGAATGGTGATTTACTCACACTCATATTGACATAATTATTATATGCAAATTCCACCTATGATAAAACCATATTCCATCCTTTTGGCTTGTCTCTAACCAAACATCTCAATAAATTTCCCAAACTATGATTCACAACTTCTGTCTATCCATTACTCTATGGATGATGTGATGAACTGAACTTCAAATTTGTCTTCAAGTTCTTCCACAATGTATGTGAAAAATACCCAAAAAGTTTGGTATCTCAATTTGAAACTATGATCTTTGGAAGTCCATGTAGTCTCACCACTTCTTTGAAAAATAACTAAGCCACATGAACAACATCACACCTTTTATTCTTTCTCCTTCAATGGCTTCAACTTATGTTTCACTCCATCATTGGTCAAAGTGTAGGTATTTGTTTTCCCATCATGTACAAAATGTCTGTCAATCTACCACAGCCTACCTACAACATATGACATATGTCCATAAGTATGATATCACAAGGTACCTCATCCTGGTAGCTTCCAATCTCAAACTTCACTGAGCACTACTCACTGACCATGACCTTGTGGTCATCTTGTACCCAAGCAATATGGTATGGATATGAGTGTTTTTGTCTCTTCAAATTCAACTTGGTGACCATCATTTCTGACACTAGATTTTTAGTA
The DNA here is from genome assembly GCA_028749045.1 of Cupressus sempervirens. Lineage (NCBI taxonomy): Eukaryota > Viridiplantae > Streptophyta > Pinopsida > Cupressales > Cupressaceae > Cupressus > Cupressus sempervirens. The sequence continues at coordinate 628,430,625 of CM053784.1, forward strand.
CTTCCACCATCAATGATCACATAACAACACTTATCTTCACATCTAAACCTTGTGCTAAAAAAGATCCTTTGATCAAGTTCACTCTCACCACTCAACATGACTCTTCTTTTAACTAGGACTTCTCCTCTTTCAACATCTTTAGAATGTGATGATCTGGCATCTTCATCAACGTGTACAACTCTAGCCTAGCCTTCTATTCTTTAATCTATACTTCCTTGGCACTAGGTACATTTGAAGGCTCTATGCCCTTCTTCTCTGTAGTAAAAACATTTCCCATGAAATCCTCCTCTTTTAGATCCTTGTCCTCTACCTCTTCCTCTTTGATCTCTATTATTTTGATCATGGAAATGATTGAAATTATTTTTTCTTTGGTTCTAACTACTACTCCTAGCCTCATCCTTGTTCTTTTGATCATCATTATGACCTTCATAAGATTGTCCACTAGATCTTCCTCCATGACCTCTTCCAGTATTCTTGTTTTCAAACTTATTGCTAAGTTTATCCTCAACTCTTAGGGAAAAATAGTATGCTTCCTTAAAAAAAATGATTTGAACCAAATTTACCTTTACTTGAATACTTGGCCTTAACTGATTAAGATAATTGGCCACTTTCTCCTTATCATCTTCTACATGGCCAGTTCTAATGCAAACTTGATAGAACTCTTTGGTATACTCTTGAATATTTTTTCTCGCTTGCTTCAACCCTTACATTTTCTTCAACATATCAAGCTCATAATCCATAGGAATGAATTGTCACTTCAGTTTAGCTATCATTCACTTTGATATGGTGATTTTTTCCTTTCCCTTTCTATTTCACTCCAACTAAACCTCCTACCACTAGATCTTTGCATGTCCCTTCATTTTCACCTTTGAAAACTTGACCCTATCAGGATCTTGAATATCTTCATACTCAAAGTACTCCTCCAATTCATTGATCCAATCGATCAGATCCTTTAGGTTAAGATTTCCCAAAAATGTGAGAATTTAAAACTTATGTCTTTTTCCAATCTTGGAGATGGTCCTAAAACTCATCTCTTCCTCTATGTTTAGAATTGCTTCTACTTCGACAATTTCTTCCACTTCATCCTCATCCTCACTTTCATCTCTTATGGGAAGATTTATTCTTCTATGCATTTTTTCTTCCAATGCTCACATTTGTATTTGGAGGGCTCTAAAACCATTAGTTATAACACCTATAGCTCTTTTCCCGTGCTCTCTTCATGGAGGCTTTTTTGTGCTTTCATTTAACCCTAGTGCAAATTACCTCACAATTGACAATTTGTCTACACACTCAACCCAAACCACAATATTGATGTAAATTGCCTTAGAGTTGGTGATCTATTCATAAAGTCAAGAACTCTAGCTTTGATAGCACTTGATGAAGGTGCTACCCTTAGTACCATAAACCATCATAGAAATAAAGAAACAATAGAAAATGTGAAAACAAGATATGGAATTCTTATTTGAGCTGTAAATGCAAAATTATAGAATTCACAAGTACAATATGCTAACCCACATGGGTTCCTTCATTACAATAATGTGAAAGACAAGCTGTTAACTATCACTTAGAGCTATCCTAGACAATGTTCAAGCCTTTCTTAAATAGGCAATTATATGCTACCCGGGAAGATTCTAGATGCTCAAATTTAATACCTAGGGCTGACAGACCCTAATAATGCATATAGAGTCGACTAAATACATCTTTGACAAATTATACTTAAGAAGGCCATAACTCTTGATCCATTGCTTTGATTGGCTATTATAACCACCTTTTAGAAATGCTAGGTTTTTATCTACAAGCTTGGAATGATGCAAGCACCCTTCCGTTAGGTTTTTGGACTTCATCGAGGCACTCTAAGGCCTCCAACAATGAGCCTGGAGATTTTTTTGTAAATTTTTCAACCAAAAATCTGCAATAACTTCTCTAATGCTTAAGCTAGAGCAATGGGATTTTTATGGTAGGCTTATAATTCCAAAATGAACCTTCATGTAGAAAGTGAGAACATTCTGAGCTTGTATGATAAACTTACTAAAAATAGCAAGTTGCCATAAATAGTAACCACCCTGTTTACTAGTCCTTATTAAAATAGAAAAACTTGAAAATATAATATTTTTGGGTGATGCAAGATTTCTCTTACACCTAGGATGCTCTCGCATCAAGTCTCCATAACTGCCTATGGTATTCGATTAAATGTACAAGACCTTTAACTATAATTTTTCCTACCCTAAAGCCTACATGTCAAGCCTTAATTGCTACATTCTTGACCCATGTCTGAACTAGGTCTGAAATAAGATTTCTTCTAGTGCTCTAATTGTTATGATGTTTTTAGTTTGATATTTTTTGACTTAAATACACAAATCTACCACTGAAATAGACAATTTTAACCCTCTACAAAATTTAGGCTAGTAATGTGCTGCCAAATATGTGATTCAAATAAAATACATGGCTGAAAATGTAAAATTTAGATCCTTCGATGATTTCTCACACCTACAAATCTACTTTATCCTTAGAGTTTTTATTCTTGGATGAATTCAGTGGCTAAAGAAACCTATCTTAAAAGCTCTCCCTCTAAAACTTAGAATTTAAGAATGTTGGAGCGAGTTCTTCTTTTCCATTTTCCTCCATTCATTCTTCATTTTTCTTCATTTTTCTTGAAGTAGATGGGTATTAACTAATTCCTTGAAAATTTTATTTATGATAAACTTTGGAAACCCAATGAATGGGGTAGTTAGGGTTGAAGTGACATGCTTTAGTCATTATACAAAATTTTAACCCAAAACTCCAAAGTTACAAAAGTTTAAATGATTTTAAATGCCTATTTTGTTACTTGTTGTTGATATTGATTTTCTTCGATTAAGGCTACAATGATTGTCCTCTCATTTTTATATTGATTTGTAAGTTGATAATACACCCTTATTATAGTTGTTTCCATTTTTAATTCTCATTGATAGGTATTAAAGAACATGCATGGATGATATAATTATTTTGGATGGGACTTGTAGAATTTTAAAAAGGCATGCAAGGAAATTAGAGTTTGTTGCAATAAATTTGAAGTCATGGACACCCTCTATGAAAAACTTAGAGGCAATTAAAAACCTAAAACACATGAATATTTAATTCTTACTAGGTAATTTTTAAGATTTAAAATTATGACTCATTATAACATCTTCTTTTTGTAACGATCTCTTCTAAAAATGGTTGCATTTCAACAATGTTTTGGCATCTCTATTTTCAAATTTATGTTTTTTTATTTAATTTAGAAACTCAATTAATTGGGATACAATATTATAGATTAATCAACATCAAGTGTTGACTACAAGTGAATATCATGAATATGATTAGAGAGTAGCTCAAGAGTGGCATTGAAATATATGCATGCCCATGTAATGATTGTCTTGGTGGAAAGGTGAGAAGAATAAATGTGGTTTATAGACACATGATAAGATTTGGTCATAGTGGTATAAGCCCTTGGGCTTATAATTATTATGAAGATATGATATAATTAAAGATTGTGAGAGATGAAGAGGGAACAAAACTAGATGAAGTGACACCAAACATAGATGAAGAGACAAAAATGTGTGATGACGGGATTGAAGTTGATAGAACCTTGAATGAGGGACTAAATGATGATTGGGCCAAATCAATGGAGGATTTTTTAAAGCCTTTGTATGCTAATTTGTTAATTCATTTGACAACAATCCTTCAAATTTTTGACTTACAAGTGGTGCATGGTTGGACAAATGAGAGTGTAGATCAATTATTGTCATTATTAACTTCACTATTACTAGATGGCTCCACATTTCCAACAAAACAAAATCAATGTAAAAAAAATTAGTAACCTTGGCTTGGGGTATGAAAATATTCATACATGTGTCAATGGTTGTATATTATTTCATAAAAATCTTGTAAATGAGAGTGAATGTTTGAAATGGCATCAAGTGAGGTATAAAGAAGGGTTCAAATCATTGGTTCCTAGAAAGGTTCTTTTCCATTTTCCAATAATCACATGGTTACTACGAATGTATAGATGTAGAGACATTTCTATACTTATGCATTGGCATGCCCAAAATAAGAGCACTGATGGAAAACAATGACATGCTCCAGATTCTAAGACATGGATGGAATTTGATAATAGATGGCCTGATTTTTCTCAAGATCCTCATAATGTAAGGTTGGGTTTGTCTCTAGATGGGGTGAACCTTTTGTCAGACCAAAGTACTAAATGGTCAATATGGTTGGTGTTTCTAATAAATTATAACATACCTCCATGGTTAGAAACTAAGCCATTTTCCTTAATGTTATGATTAATTATACTAGGAAAGAAAAGTGTGAGTTCAAATATAATTGATACTTATCTAGAGCCATTATATGATGAGCTAATTGAATTGTGGAAAGGAGTTGGAGAAATTCAATCTTCATAAGATGTTCATTTAATAAAATTCACTTTAAGATCTTCCTTATTGTTTAAAATTCATGATCTTCTTGTATATGGAACATTGTCTAGTCTATGTGTTCATGGATACCATGGATGTCCTACTTGCAACTTCAAGGATTTTGCGAGGCACTCAATAAGTTTTCATAAGTGTATCTATTTTGAAAATTGTTGTTATCTTCAAATGGATCATCCATATCATTGACAAAAAATATGCTTCAATGATGAAGAAGAGAATCATGTAGCATCATTTCTAATAACATGTGATTATTTATTGAAAATTGACAAAAAAGAATATCATTTATTGAAAATAATGGGATTGCTAGAAGTAGACAGATCCATAAAATGAAAGTGGTGTAAAATGATTGTGAATATTGTATAAGTTGCCATACTTTAAGGATATATCCATTATGCATATTATTGACTTTATGCACAACATGAAAAATATAGCTTACGCTATTATATAAACTCTTTTTGGTGCTTTTGATACTATTTCATCTCATGAAGACTTTCAGGAAATAAAGATTCATCAAAATCATTGGGTTGAAAAATATGATAATGATACATATAGAAAACCTATTTCTCCTTATGTCTAGACAAAGGAAAAACATGCACAATTCTTATAGTTGATGTCTCAAACTCAATTTCCTATTGGATATGTGAGTAGTAGCATTAGAAGCTAGATTGATATTAATAGCTTAAGAGGCCTCAAGACCCATGATTCTCATGTCATTATCATGAATATTTTACCTATTGTGGTAAATATGTCAAGTTTGGTAAAAGAGCCAAGAATGGGAATTATAATATTGGGCCTAATATTAAAGAGAATGAGTTTCCATATATTAGATCCTTCAAACTTTGATAATTTGTGAGAGGAGGTTGTTGAAGTCCTTTGTTTATTAGAGTGAGAATTTCCATCAACAATCTTTAACATTTCTATGCGTCATTTGATACATTTAGATTATGAATTAGAGCATTGCGACTCAGTGAGAATGAGATGGATGTATCCTATAGAATGATATATGAAGGTTTTGAAAAAAAATATTGGACTAGGGAAAAACCAGAAGGCAACAAGTCTAAGAGATATTCATTGTAGGCCATGGGGTTTTGCATAGAATATATGAAAGATTTAAAAAATGTTGATCAATGTGTATGGGATGATGATGAAGATGAGAGAGTTGCTAGTGAAATTGAGAAGAAATTTTATGTTGAATGCATCAAAGAAATTATTCAAATGGATTTTGGTGAAAATAGTCCTATGTTATTAAAATGCAAATGAATCCAACCATTTGCTTTACAAGTTGATGAGTATAGATTTATATGTGTAAGTATATGAAAAATTTTATCAGAGAGAAATGAACCATATGTTTCACCTCTTCAACTTTAATTAGTCATTTATAATTGATGATGTAAGAATCCGAAGTTGGTTATATGTCATTCAAATAGAATCTCATTTGAAACAAAAAATTCATGGAAGTTGTCAATGTAATGCCAAATGGATATTTTTTAATTTACATAGAACATTTACATAAGTGGATGAAGATAATGAGGCACTATGTCAAGAAGAGATTTTGATTACCAATGAAAAAATTGAGAGAGGGAATGCATTGCATGTCACAAATGAGGACGAGGAAGGTCATGGTCCTTCATATTAATAACAATTGCTGAGTTCTAATGTTGAAAAAGGTTTCTATATGAATGTAATCTGAATATTTTTATATATAAGTTAATGTGCAATATTGATATGTTTTCATATAATATATACCTTATATATATATATATATATATATATATATATATATATATATATATATATATATAAATATATGCCATAATTTCTTAAGGTCAGCTCCTCTTTTACCTTTCTCTCCTAAATCTATTTTAATTTTTTGCAATAAAAAAAATGTGTTTTTTCCTTTTCTAAGAAATTCACCTTGCAATGTTTGAAATATTTTAATTGGCCAAAGTAAAAATATTTATATATTATGTCAGTGATGTATCTCCTAAATGGTAGGCCTAGATTTCAAATATATATTTATATTTGTGCCATAATTTCTTAAGGTTAACTTACATTAGCTCAACATTGAAATCTAGGCCTACAATCTGGGAGATACATCACTGACATAATATATAAATATTTTTACTGTGGACAATTAAAATATTTCAAACATTGCAAAAGGAAGCTCAAAGAAGCTATAATTATCAAAAGGAAGCTATAATTCTCTGTTGAGGTTGACAGGGTGACTGTTGACTATTTCAAAAGGAAGCTCAAAGAAGCTATAATTATCAACAGTCACCCTGTCAACCTCAACAGAGATGATGGGTGGACCTTAAACCCTTCGTGGATTCCTTTGCTGACTCAAGACCAACAAACTTGATCCTTTGGTGTTCTGAGCCCGTCGGTCTCCCCTCGCCTCCTTGCTCCTAGTTTCTCCCTAGTTGGTGGCCTGCTTGAGGTTGGTGATTGCTCTCTTCCTTTTCTTCTTTTCTCCTTCCTTTCGCTGTGTTGTCGGTATCTTTAGGACGCTCCCATCTTTGGTTCCTTTGTTCCCTCTTACTTTTTGGTGGTCCCTGAGGTTCTTTTTATTTTTATTTTTATTTTTCATTTTTATTTTTTATTTTTATTTTTTATTTTTTATTTTTTCCTTGTTGACCCCCCTTTTTAAAAATATTTTGTTTCTCATTCTTAGCTCATTCTTATTGTTATTTATTATTTGGTCTATTTTGGTTTACGTTCATTTATTTTTATTTCTATTTTTATTGTTTTTTCAATTAGTGTTATTATTATTCTCATTTTGTGAGCGCTTTCATTGTTATTTATCATTTGTTTGTTTGTTTTTATTTTTTATTTTTTATTTTTTTATTTTTTATTTTTTTATTCTATTTAATTTTTTATTTTTACTTTTATTTTTTATTTTTATTTTTATTTTTCTAATTCATTTATTTATTCTTTATTACTTTATCTCCCCCTCAATCCACGTGTCCCCCCCCCCCCCCCACCTCCTCTCCTTCCTCTTGTTATATCTTTGTGTTTTCTCCAGTCTGCTGCTTATTATTATTTTTCTCTAGCTCTTCATCCTGATGATGGATCACTGTGTGTGATCCGAAACGTTGATGCAAAAAACTTACAACACAATCAAATTCCAGAAGTACGACCAATTTTCAATCATATTAAACTTATATGCATATAATGAATTCTTAAACAAACTCAGATTTACATATGTATTATAGAACTAATTTTTCAGCTAACGTAAATTTTTGAGTATAGAAAATGTGCAGAAAGTCCCTCTAAATCTGTCCAAAACCTGCAGAAATGATTCGTATTGACTCTGAAATGTCCTTGCTAGTAGTTTACTAAAGTATTAAAGATTCAATACAATGAATAAATTGTTCAGATGGTCTTGATTTCAAACATCTTATTTATGCAAAGTATTTAATGTAGACAGCCAAAATGAGATTGAAAAAGAGCCAGTATAACCGACATAGTTAAGAAAGGCCAAGACAATACTTGAATGGACGCTTACAGTTTAGAACTTTCTTACAATATGCCTGCTGGGAAATATAACTGTAATGTTAACCTAGTCAGTTACCTGGGGATAACCAACTACTGGAATTTCCCTCATCTGTAGATGAAAATAACTGTCATACCTTCCACACATACCTGTAATCTATTATACTTCTATTTGCACAAATTCTCAGAGGTGCAAAATTACCACAGCACCATTGTAATAGTCAAAGCTTGGGTGGATGTCCAAGTTTGTCATTTACCAAGGGTTTTGTCTTGGTAAGGCTATGATCTGGTTGAAAAAGCAAATATAAAATAAAAGGAATGAAAAGATATTAGTTGTCCTTCAATGCCACTTTATGTAGACATATCACTCATAAAAAACATTGCACAACCGTAAAAGCCTAGATTTTAGGCAATACTCACACAAGCATAGAAGCCTAGATTATAGGCAATTTTCACAGGAAGATAAGCTTTCTCCAAGTTGAAAATACAATTGCCTTATTAAATAAAAATACCATAAGACAACTTAACAAGGGGAAAGTAAGTTTGTTTTTAAAAGTGTCACCTTAATACATTATCTTAAAAAATGACAGCTTAGCACTGCTCTAAGACACTATTTTCATTGATTTTTTCTTTATGATTTTAAATGTGATTGATTACAATGTACTCTCTCATCCATTGATTAGATGTGAGAAATTGGAACATTTTGTTCCAACATTCTTGAGTTCCTAACTAGAATATAGATAGCTCCACTTCATTTATTTCTATTTGGGCAGAATGTCTGTGCTTCTGAATGTGATTCTAGGTCTATGCTCTACTGACTATCTTATTGGTTTATTACCTTCTTATTCCTTAATCACATTGCTCCTTGCTACCTTGTTGAGTCAGATATATATGCTAGAGAATCTCATGCGAAACTATACTGTAGTGTTTTTGTATTTTGAATCCTGAGAAAAGTATATATTTATTTGTTTGTTTGTGATTCCCTGGAACTGACAACATGATCAAGCTATTGTATACCTCTGAGCATCTCCATGTCTTTCAGAATTTGGGAGTTCTCATCAATTTCTACAGTTTTCTCCATTTGTCATTGGTTAAGAAAATAATAATAAAATATTATCAATTCGTCAATGTCCATTTGTCTCTATTTCTTGTCTTAGATACTTCATTCTCATTAGTTTTCCTCTACATGGTTAGTTGTGTTATTAATATTAATATTTTTGTTTATTTGTTATAATGGTGGAACATATTTCTCCTGTCAAATATTTACTATATGCAATCAATATCATAAATACTAGTATTACAACACTCATAACTTTGAAGTTACCTATAGGCACTCTAAAAGTACCCCAATTGTTAAAACTTTTAAGTCGTCACCCATGATAAATTCTTGCTAATGTACTCTTTGATTCTAAGAAAGTTTCTATGAAGGATTGAATTGTTTCTGAATCTAGATATGTAGATGTGGAAACAAAATGGTGAAAATCTGACAAAGTTTTAAAGAAGCAGAAACTCATTTTTTGCTATGCCTTTCGTAATCATTTTCAGATTTTCCATTGGAGAAGCAAATGTTTCATTTTCCAACAGAGGGAAAAGTATAGTGGAAAACTCAGTTTCTGCTATGCCTTTCATAGTCATTTTCAGATTTTCCATTGGAGAAGCAAATATTTCATTTTTCACCAAAGGAAAAAGCATAGTGGAAAACTCATTTTATGCTACACCTTTCACAATCAAAGTTCAATTTTCCACATAAAGAGAGGAAAGGTAAATCTCAATCCAAAATGAACATATATGGGTCTAGTATCAAGATCATGTCAAAAATGTAATTTATGAATCAGTCTTTATCAAAATTGTGCCCACTACATGGAGGTGGTTAATTGAAGATTGGGTGCACTTTCTACACTCAACAATGGAATTCTCACCAAGCATCAAATGCACTATAGAGAGATAGAAAAGATCTCTTAATTGTTTAAACAAAGAATGATAATCTCGTAATGATTTATCACTTAAAGATTTGGACATTAACGTAACATTAAATATGAAATGGAAAATTCATTTTCTGCCATGACTTTCATAGTCAAAGTTTAGTTTTCCACAAAAGGGAGAAGACAAAACTCGGATTTTTGGCAAGAATGAATTTGAGTGTTATATAACTAGTGACATGATAACAAAGAAGAAGTATTACTTGTTAATTATTGTCAAAGTGTAGTTGTTACTAGAATGTGAAAATTTCACCTACAACAAAGAAGTGGAAAACTGTGAACTTGGTACACTTTTTGACCTCCATTCAAGATTTTCCACCATGAGCATTCCAGAGAATTACTCCCCAAATTTAGTAGAGAATCAGCATGGTAAGAATGGAAGAACAGATTGGCAAATTGAAGACATCTTGGTTACAAAGCATTGAAAGAAGAGTGTCTAGAAACTTTATTTTATCAATTCTAATTTTGCAACAGTCATATAGACCAGCATTGAGTAGCTCATATTTTTTGACTCGGTGATTATTTTTTCAATCGCTTTGGTCAGAATGCAAAAAACTAACTTTGAAAAAACATATCAAAAAATGAGCTTGATCCAACACTGAAAGAAAAATATATGCCCCCTGAAACATGACCCATTTTTACCTCATAGCAGTATTTATTTTGATGTCCACCCAAAAAAGGAAAGATTTTGATATTGATTTAACATATTTTAATGTCAATTGTTAAAATATAATTCAAATATGTTAATATATATCATTATTAACTTTAAAAGTTATTAAGTATATCAGTTTTCAAAAGGAAAAAGATGAGAAGTCAAAGAGACAAGAGTCAGTTATAGAACTAAAAAGTCACTAGAAGAAACCAAGTGATTAATGGAGAATGTATTTATTGTAAAACCTTTTCATTCACTGGGAGTTCTTTGTGAAAGGTAGATATTGCTAGAGTAGAGGGGAGGGCATTTAATTTTTGTATTTTGGTTTATGTATTGGAGATTGATATTCAATTTTTGTAATAGATTTGGCTATAGATTGCAAGAAAATATAATCAAAGTGTTGTTTTTGTTGTGCTTAAAAATAAGAAAGGTTTTGTTATGAATCAGGGTATTTGAGCATATTTTTTTCTTATTACTTTTAGTCAGAGTATTGTTATGGTTAGTTTTGAGCACTTTCTTACATTCTTAGTCAAATGGTGAATGGGTGATGATCAAAGTACTATCATTCATTCCTATTGTAAAGATTGGGATGTTTAATATTCATTTTTATTTTGCATTGCATTTGTATACATAGCATTCACATTACATTACCAATGTTGGGGAGTCATAGGAAGTGTGAATTTATGGGGTTGGCTAGGTCTAGAACTGAATTCTCTACCTAAGTTCTGTCTAGAGCTGGCTTGGTTTTCCTCTTTTATTCTCAAGTTAAGAATGCACCTAGTTAGCTTAGGAATAAAAAAGATTCATTGAATATCATTGATAAGGGAGTTGTACCTTTTAATTCAAAGGAAATCTATCAACCTTGTGATAGATTATCCAACTGTTGGTATCAAATTGTTTCTCACAGGTTCAAGCATTTAAGAGTTACATTGGAAATAAAACAATTTTTTTACCAATAGATTTTTGGTGACTCTATTGAGGAAGCGGAAAAGAATATTAGTGTTGAAGATGGTTTCCTCAGTTTTATTAATATCTCTTCTTTCTAGAGATTAGTGACTCTGTTATTGATTCTCATAATTTTTGGTTGAGGAGTCTGGTGTTTTCATTTTTAGAATTATTATTATCTCTACTTGCAAGAGATTGGTGACTATGTTATTAAAGGAACATGCCTTTTAATTTTGTGAAAGGGAGGAGGCCAAGCCCTTCCTTTATTGAACTTTATCATACTCACAATCAAATTTTGTGCAATCTTTTTGATGCTCTTAGAGAAAGTGTTACCCATGGAAGAAAAATGACCTTGAGTATCAAAGATGATCGTGCACCAGTTTTGTTATGGAAAGGTGTTTGTGCCAGGTATCACAAAACTGAAAGAGCTAGAGGTGAAGATAAAGTTATTAAAACACTATGAGGAAAGGGTGTTGCAAATGAGAAATGAATTAAAGGTGGATGATGAAGTGGTTTCAGAAGTCCCACTTGATTTTGTTTCCTATAATTTTTCAATCTTGAGTGAGCAAGAAACTCAACCAAGAAAGAAATTAAAAGGCAACCCACATTTGAAGAAATAAATGCTGAGAACCATGAGCTAAACCTCTATACCATTGTAGTGCTTTTCCTTTCAAGGATGAGGCTAAGAGCCTAACTACAACATCATCCTCTATAATACCATGGATATTGCAGACATTTGCAACCTCTTGAATGTGTTTTGAGGGAGAGATAGATGTTTCACCAGTAAACTCTAGTAGACTTTTGAGTGCAGCTACTGGTATGTCATGTCTTTGGGCTAATAAGAAGGGGCTCCCACCATTAAAGGTGGCAAAAGTGTGAGCTCTAGGCAATGCCATATAGACAAGTGATCTATTGATATGTATTGATGGCAGTCTAGGCTGAGATCTAACAACAAGAGGAGTAGAGATAGATCTTGTAGGTGTATTTTTTACTACTACACTCCTAACTGGTGATAAAGATATTCTAGTCTTCCTTCTTCTAGAGTTTGAAAATGAAAGCTCTTGATACTGAAACTTACCTCTACGAGATGCCCTTGTTTCAACTCTAGGAATGAATTACTGCAACTTTGGTCTGGAACCAGATGTATTTGAAGCTCAGAGTCACCAAGTACTTTGAAGAATGAACCTCTTGAAGGTTTGAACACCAAAGCTAGTACTATCTCTTCAGTATTAATCTTGAAATATTCCTTTTTGACACTAGTAGGCTTGAAGTTTTTTGAAAAGTTGTCCCACTGGGTGTGCCAAAAACTGTTCTCACTTAGGTTTGCACCCTTGTCCAAAGCCTATGCATGAGGACAACCTAGTGAAACATGGAAACAACCTCCAAGTTGTGGGACTTGAACTGTGAGGTTGAGTCTCTGGAGAAGGCCAGCTTCCTCTTACTATCAGGATGCACCTAACTACCCTTGGAGAGGAAAAGGGAGAATGAGAGCATGAAAACAAATCTACCTAACCTAATCTAAAGAGGTGATGTACCAAAATAGAGTGTTCAGATCAATCTTTTTCCATATATGCACTTTTGAACCAGAATGAAACTAAGGATATACACATTCAGACTTGCTTTAATCAAATAACCACATGCAGATCAGAAGACCAAGATGAATGACACAAGGAAAGAGAGATTCACTTATATTATCATTCACAGGCCAAGGAGATACGATCATGCAGATTACAGACTTCCACAAAACACTAGTGGAGGCAAAGAATTCTTGCACTTTCACACCAATGGCTGAAGGAGATAAGGTAGAAAATCATGCAGTTCAGAGGCACAGGGGAATTTACATTGAAAATTTAGAGCAGTAGTAGAGAAAAATAGAGAAGGGTCGACCTTTACAAAATTTACAAAATTTTCCTTTATAGTACAGGCATAACTGAGATTTTCCCTCCAAAATTATCTTGCAACCACCGTCATTAAGTCCTGCAAAGAACAATCATGGGGATCTGAAGAAATCTAATTTTTTTTGTGTCAAATAATGCCTCAAGAAGACAAAAATGGTGCTATAACTGTGCTCATTAGGAAGATGGACCAACTGGGAGGTGTGTTGGAGTGTTCTTCCTTGTTTAGCATTCATTTTTGGTAGATGGAATCGATCATGAAGATTAGATTCGTGTAAAGCTCTTGATTTCCCCTATTCTTGTCTCATGAATCAAAAAAGTCAGCCTAGTCAACCTATCCTCTGCACCAAGACGAGTCACATGGACCAACAACCTTTTATCTTGATGCCATCTCATAGGGTCCTCCTGAGTTGACCATGCTTTTCTAACTAACCGTGCCATCCTCTCAAACTCTGATCGCGATAATCATGTTAATTACCAGCTGCTAACTATCAATGCCTTTACTGGACCCACTGGGACATGTGCCCTCCACCCATTTTCCTGCATTGTTAGAAGGTCTAACAAAGCTCAAAATGTGGGGAAGCAGGCACCAACCGATCTGCCAGCTCAGCCACCACTTGTTTACCCTACGGCCCAAAAAACTCTAAGGATATGTGGCAAATCCTCAGTATGTCGTTATAGCTAAAAGTCGAGTATTTTCTCATAATGATATAATGAGAAGCATCGATCTTCCACCATCCGACAGTCAGAAGATACACCCAATCTGTTAGTGTGCTAACCAATAGAAACATGGCCTTTTTCCAACTTGTCCAATAAGTTCTTGCTTTTACGGATCACCAAGGGAAATAGGACCCACAATCCATGTATTGCCAGGTCGCTAACTTGCTATACCTAAACAACATGCATCTTTCCATAGTGAGTTAGCAAGGACCATAGATCCATGCTGATTTGATGATAGTGGAAGACTCGCTAAAGGGACTAGCCCACATTTTGCACTATCATCACCCTAGCCAATGAGAAATCAATCAATTGCCATCATGTCATTAATCTGTACACTCCTTCCTGATGCATCACTGGTTTAGGGGTCCACCCTGTGGCTTGTGGAACAAACCTAGCCCCACAAAGACATGCGGCAATGAATCGCTATCTTGCTATACATATCCTTCAAGCAACTTCCCATAGTGAGATAGTGAAAGCCATTGATCTAAGGTAAATCCAAGGGTGAAAAATTGCATTAAGCATTCTGAAGATTGGTGGGTCCCATACTCGCTATGTCGTTATGGGTAAACAACTTGCAACTTTCCATAGCAAGATAGCAAGGATTGTTGATTTTGCATTGATCCGACAGTCAGAATCCCACTTAAGCATTGACACCCTTCCTTGTTGCATGAGGTCCCACCATCACTCATTTCACGGTGACTCGCTATGTCACTAACAGCGAGATGCTTGAGTTTTTTGATAGCGAGATAGCGAGTGCTGGGGGCTTTATCAAAACTCGACGCCAAAGAAACAAAAAACACCATCACTGCCAAACTGGGCCCACCAATCCACGTGGCAAACACTCGCTATGTCTCTATAGCTAAAGGTCGAGCATTTTCTCATAGCGACATGGCAAGGGCCGTAGATCTAGAGAAGATCCAATGACAGGAGAGTTGTGGGTCCACAAAAATTTTAAAGCGTAGTTACTTAGGAAATAAAGAAATAACCTAAGGCTTTGATCGTTCATTTTTTGATATTTCCAGGGGATTAAATAATATTAAACTGGAAGCGGCAATTGGATAGGCTGCGCATACAAATTTGAGTTTTTGGCGGGAGATAAAATATGTAACACTTTCATTTTTTCCTATTGTTGAAAGTTTTAGATTTGAAGAGAATAATGAAGATCATTTTTTGCATAATATTTCTTCTGAAAGTTATCCCTTGGTTTATACAAATATGAAACTTTTAAGTTTGAAGAAGATGATATTAAATTAGATTTTTGATCTTCACATGTTTATGATGATCCTGTATTAGAATCATTTTCTTTTGGTGAAAGTGCAAAGTTAAACGTTGTTTATGAACTATGTATTGACAAAAAGGCTAGATCATGTTTTGGTGATTATCAAATTAAGTCCAAAATTTTAGTTGAAGAAAAAGATGTAAGAACATATTTTGTACAGAGATCTTCAGTTCCTTACAATGTGTTGTAGCATCATGAAGATGATAAAGAGCCAAATTACATTTTTCTTTGTTATGAAATGGAAGTTAATCAATCTTTGGTGCTACCTGAATGTAAGTCTTCTTCTACAACTGATTCAAGTATTGAGGTTTTAAATCCAGATAAAGATTTTTCAAACTTGATAGCTACAAAGGATGAAAAAAATTGTTTCATTTTGGAATGACACTATGTGTGAAGAAGACTCATGCTATTTCAGCCTTGATGTAGATTTTGAAATTTCTATATTAAATGATCAACTTGAAAGTTCTGAGTGAGAATATGTTGCAACATCTTTTCCAAAATTTTGCCATTATTTTTCTCTTTAGCAAAGAATTGTTGAATACATGAGAAGTAATGTGTAGATGAATTCCAAGAAATTAGAGGTCTATGATGAGACATGGTTGTTTAGGAAATATTTTCTGCTCACTAATTTCCAACACTATATTAGTGTGGTGCTAAGACATGAAGAGTTTTCTTGGAGGTCTTGGTTTTGGTTCAGGCTTGCAAAACATAACCCATTTTATCGAAGAGGCTCATACTTCTCTTTGCCAATTAATGTATTGATCAAATCTATATCTCTATTTTAAATGAAAGATTTTTAGATTTGATGAAAGAAAAGGGTGATAAATTTATCTTAGT
This sequence comes from Cupressus sempervirens, assembly GCA_028749045.1. Classification (NCBI taxonomy): domain Eukaryota; kingdom Viridiplantae; phylum Streptophyta; class Pinopsida; order Cupressales; family Cupressaceae; genus Cupressus; species Cupressus sempervirens. The sequence continues at coordinate 628,446,875 of CM053784.1, forward strand.
CAAGATTTATCGTCACCCTAAAGAAGAAAATTTGTATGTTGAGAGCACCAGGGATGCTAGAAATTCTTTTGGGTGTGGTAGTCTCGAGTGTTTGGATAATAAAGATGATATGATATTTTCCTTGGAGATGTCTAAGTTATAGTTTGAGATTGGGAATTATTCTAAATCTTACATTCAAAAGGATAAAGAAGAATTAGAAATTTATGACAAAGCATGGTTACTTGGAAAATATTTTTGGGTCACATATTTAAATAGCGAGATAGCAAGGACTATTGATTTTACATTGATTCGACAGTCAGAATCCCACTTAAGCATTGTAACCCTTCCATGTCGCATGAGCTCCCACCATCACTCATTTCACGGTGACTCGCTATGTCACTAATGGTGAGATGCTTGATTTTTTTGATAGCAAGATAGCGAGTGCCAGGGGCTTTATCAAAACTCGGTGCTAGAGAAACAAAAAAACCATCACTGCCAAATTGGGCCCGCCAATCCACATGGCAAACACTCACTATGTCACTATAGCTAAAGGTCGAGCATTTTCTCATAGCGACATGGCAAGGGCCGTAGATCTAGCGAAGATCCAATGGCAGGAGAGTTGTGGGTCCACAAAAATGTTAAAGCGCAGTCACTTAGGAAATAAAGAACTAACCTAAGGCTTTGATCGTTGATTTTTTAATATTTCTAGTCGATTAAATAATATTAAACTGGAAGTGGCCATTGGATAGGCTGGGCATACAAATTTGAATTTTTGGTGGGAGACAAAATATGTAACATTTTTGGTGACTCAGAGGGGACGCAAGCTAGCTATGCATAAGACCAGTGGCCTGAAGCATCCATTGGGCTATAGAGTCAAGAAGATATGTAGATTCTGAGCATTGTGAAACCCTAACCCTACCTTTGAGATAGAAAAACACTGGAAAACCCTTGTCTTTGCAACTAGAACCAAAGACCAAAACCTTCATTTGCAACCTTCAAAATTTCAAAACTTGTTGTCTCACAGAGACAATCTTGTGCTCGTGCACTTCTTGGAAAATTGGAAACAACTGGAACAAAAACTAAGCTAACTATGTACATGGAATCTCAAACCTTGTCAAAAAAATGGCTTAAGATAGATCCCATTGACTGGGATAGGAAAAATTTCACCATCAAGCCTGCTCAACTAGAAAGCATTGGCCTATTCACAACTTTCAATCAAGTAGGGACCACTCCATAGTGTGTCAAATTTTGAATGTCTTCCTGGTTTTGCCCTATCTGCATCCCATTTCAGAACCAAATCTCCTTCCTTGAAGATCTTGACCCTAGCCCTTTTGTCAAAACTCTTTTTGACCCACTGTTGGTGTGTCTCTGGGGTTTGCATAGCTTTATTTCTCTTCTCTTCCAGCTCCATCAGCTCTGCCATTCTCACTGTCATGGTGTCATCTTCAATCAACTCTAGCTGATGAGCTAGTTTTAGGGATGGGAAATCCAACTAAATTGGAAGCCTTGCTTCTCTACCATATACCAACACAATGGTGAATTCCCTATTGATCTTTTAGGTGTTATCATGTCAACCCACAATGCAGTCTTTAGCTTTTTATGCCAACACCTTTGGTTATCCTCTATTGTCCTTTTCATGATCTTGATCAGGTTCTTGTTGGAGGACTCAACCAAACCATTACCTCGAGGATAATAATTTGAGGATGTGCTTAAATAGATATTATGGTCCACTGCCCATGCACAAATCTGAGTTCCAACAAAAGACTTTGCATTATCTAAAATAATAGTTGAAGGGGCACCAAACCTGGTCATAATTTCATCAAGGAATTCAACAACTGAAGATTTAGTGGCATCCTTCAATACAACTACCTCTTTCCATCTAGTGAAGTAACCTATAGCAGCTAAAATCCACTTGTGACTAGAACTAGAAGAAGGATTGATAGGGCCTACGAAATCCAATCCCCATTGAGCAAAAGGTTGATCCACCTAGATAGGATGAAGGGGAAGAGCTGCAAGCCTTTGTTTGCCAAAGAAGAAGGCACATTTTTCACACTTCCTCACATACTTATGACAATCATGAAATAGAGATGGCTAGTAGTAACCAGCCCTCATGATCTTCATTGCAGTTGTTTTAGCTAAGAAGTGACCACCATCAGGACCATCATGAAGCTCCTTGATCATTGTTTCAGCCTAGTCTTTGTCAATGCATCTTAATAGGGCTCCATTAAAATCTTTTCTAAAAAGGATACCATCAACTATAACATAAGGGATTGATTTTAATCTATACTGTCTCCTTTTAGCTTTGTCTAATCCTTGAGGGTATCCATTTCCTAGCAAGAAATTCATCATATCATCCATCCAACTCCTTGGCCATCATTTCTTACCTCTTGTTGCACTATCAGTATCATAGCAACTTCCTCATCAGGTTCTTGAGATGATAACATCTGTTTACACAATCCCTTCCCTCTTACCAGCTTGGTAATCTGAATGTCAACATCATATTCCATTACCTTTGTAATCCAACCAGCTCTTTTCTCACTAACATCTTTGTTCAAAAGGAAATCCTTCACACTGGCATGGGGTACTAACAAATGAATTTTATTATGAGATAGGAAGTGTCTAAGTTTCTTTAAAGCTCTGATGACTACAAGGGCCTGCTTCTCAACATAATTGTACTTATCTTCATACTCTTTAAGCCCTTCACTAAAAAAGGCTATGGGCTGCTCTTCATTCTTGTCATTTTCTTGAGTCAAGATAGTAGAGATACTTGACTCACCACCTAAGGTATAAAGAATGAAATCTTTCTCAAAAATTGGATTTATGAGAGTAGGGGCTGAGGCTATGGCTATCTTGATCTTTTCAAAACTTCCCTTCCCTTCATTGGTCCATGCAAAGACCATACCTTTCTTGAGCATAGCTATAAGAGGTTTCTCCATGGTAGCAATAATAGGGATAAATCTTCTCACAAAATTTATCCTACCAAGGAAACTTTGCAGCCCTTTCTTATGTTTAGGAAGGGGGAGGGCAAGTATTGCTTTTGTTCTCTTTGGATCAATGGTTAAACCATCCTTAGATACAATATGTCCTAATAATTTTTCTTGATTAGTAGCAAAGACACACTTGCTTGGCTTAAGGGATACCCCAAACTCTCTACACCTTAAGAATACTTATCTAAAATGATCAAAATGATCATCTACATTCTTTGAATATACTGTGATATCATCAAGGTAAACTAAGACAAACTGATAAATCAATCTCATGAAAGCCATCTCCATTTCTTTTTGAAAGGTAGCACCTACATTAGTTAGTCCAAATGGCATCTTACAATAAGCATAGGTACCCCACTTGGTAGTAAATGCAGTCTTGTATCTATCAAACTCCTTAACTAGCACTTGATTGTAACCAAAAAATCCATCAAGAAATGAAAACCTCTTTGAACCACTGACCTTGGACAAATTCTACTCCATAGAAGGGAGAGGATGGTGATCTTTAAAGGAAGCTTGGTTAAGGTCCCTAAAGTCCACACACAATCTAATTTCCCTATTCTTCTTCCTAATAGGGACAAGGTTTGCTACCCATGATGAGTGTTTGATAGGGAAAATTATATTAGCCTCAATCAATTTGGATAGCTCCTTTCTCATTAAGGGTTCAATTTTAGGATTCACTAGTTCTATTTTTGTCTTACTAGTTTTACATTATCAACTAGATCTATGGTATGCTGAAACAACCTTGGGTCAAAGCCCTTTAAGTCATCATATGTCCAAGAAAATACATCATTAAATTCTTGACACAGATGAATAAAATTTTCTAGCTCAATTTTAGAACAAACCTTACCCATGTTTAAGGACTTTCCATCAGCAACCATGACTGGAATATAATCATCTTCATCAGTAGCTAGGTTCATGGCCCTACCTCTTGCTTGGTCATCAGGATTAAAAACACTCTCTAAGGTAATTAGACCCTTAGGTAGCTTGTTGGAGCTGAGGTTAATGATTTGGTCACCATATTGATCCTGCATTCTTGACTGATTCCTCTCTGAAAATTCTGCCTCATTCGGCAAGAAGCTCACAATTTTCTCATCAGACTCAAACACTTGCCAATGGATGTTGTTATCAGGGATAGCAGACCTTACTACCACTCTAATTTTTTGCTTCTTCTCCTCCTCAAGATTCCCTGGCACATTATAAGATGCACCTATTGCTGCGAGTCTATCAGCATGTCTGTTTTCCTTTCTACGGATGCTTTGAATATTAAATGCATTGAAACCTTAAAGAAAATCCCATACTCTATGTCTATAAGACTTGAGCAAACCATTTTTGGTGATATTCTAATTTCTCACTTGATTAACCACCAATTCGCTGTCTCCATATAGCCTTAAGGCTTGGATTCCTCTTTTTTGAGCAAGTAGGAGACCTTGAATCAAGGATTTATACTTAACTACATTATTAGTGCAACTAAATTGGAGCCTAAAGGAGAAGTAGTACCTTACTTGTGCAAGAGAAATCAACATCACACCAGCTCCTGACCCATTTTTATTCCTTGATCCATCAAAGCACATACTCCATATCCCACTCACTTCTTCTTTAGTACCCACAAGATTGGGAACTAGAGCATCTTTCCCCAATATACACTATGTATTGAGACCTATCTCAAGGATTTCTGACGTAGGGTCAAATTGATATGCATTAGCCCACTCATCCAAGAAAAAATTAGGTATCTCTACTAGGAAAGTGGTGGGCTCACTCACTATGTCATTCTCATCCATTTCTAGAACAGGGCAATTCATGTTGATGGGGTTGGGGGTATAAGATTCATTATGATGGAGGGCTTGAGGCTATGCTCTAATTGAAGCATTGGCTCCATATCTTGTTTTAAAAAACATATTTGACCAATCAGAAGATATGTAACCACCTATTTGGGCAGTAAAATCTCTTGACAGACAAATGGCAAAATATGGCTTGACCTCAACAATAGAGATATCTTGGGTTATAGTACAACCAGGACATGCATGTATAGCCATCTCCATATTCCTAAGGATCCCTACAGTCTTGACAATACTACCATCCAACTGTAATACATCCCTAACAATGGGCTCATATTTCATTCCCAAAGCATCAGCAACACACGTAGGTATCACTGAACTACTGGCCCCTGAATCAATCATGCAATTATGGACTAGCTTGCCCCCTATAATTAGAGAAACATAGAATGGAGGAGGTCTAACCTTTTTTCTTGTTTCTACTTCCCTTGATGGTTGTACTAGGCTTGTGGCACTTTCCATACTGAGTGTTTGATCCTTTGGTTCAATTCTTTCCAATTCTTGTTGCAACAACCTCTTTTACATGGGTATAGTAGCAACAGCATCCCACATGGAGATATTCACACTTGTCTTCTTCATTTGCTCTACCACATTGAATGCCATAGCAGGTGCTTTTGTAGGAGCTTTGGGAGTTGCAATTGTATGAGATTGAGATGGAACAACTTGAGGATCACTTGTATCCTTTTTGCCATGATTTTGCCTTTGCTGCCGAAAGGTACTTGATTGATTATTTGCTGCTTGCTCATGAGGTATTGCACTTGAAGTTGAGGCCTGATTAGGGGGAGGAGGGACAACATCTTCCATAGCTCTTCTCTTGCTCCTAGTGTTATGAGCAATGGAATCTTGGTTTACGTTACAATGCTTCTCCATCTGATGATTCATAAAAGAGAAATTACCCTGTCTTTGCATATCTGAGGCATCTTTAACTTGGTCCTCCTTGTATGAATGTTTAGTTGTAGGTTCTTGGACTGTCAAAGCCATTAAATATTTAGCCTTCTAACACATACAATAGGCATAGGAGTAGTTACAGGAGGGACAAAAATCTTGATCTTGGGCTATGTTGTTTTGAGGGACTATGGCCCTACTTTGGTTTACATTTGATGTTGAAGAATGGCCACCCTACCTACTCTGATCAAAAGAATTGTTCCAATGACTAGGATTTGGAGGCCTACCAATTCTTGGAGTTTGATATTGCAATTGATGAGGTTTACTACCTTGAGCTTTCTATCTTTCTAAAGTCACCACCTTGTTGCTCACTTTCTACAACATAGAGAAATTATCCTTCAGCCTCTTTCCTTGATCTTCTAACTTCTTCCCATGATCTTGCAATTTTCTATCAAGGTTATTTTCTCTTTTATCCATGTTCTTCATTAGAGATTTCATCATCTCTTTGAATTCATCTATCCCATTTGAAGATGTGGAAGCTTGAGGGACTGAGACAAGGGATTGTGATGTAGAAGTTGTGGGAAGAGGAGCCATTGCTGGTTGACGATTTGGAACATCGAAGAAGAAAGGCATAGGAGGCCTCAAAGCTAACTTACCTCCTTGTATCAATATATTTTTTGCCCTTATTGCTATGTAATAAGCATTCGGCAAGGTATCTCCTCCCATAGTTTGGATTATAGTGGCAATATCACTATTAAAAGCTCTAAGGTAATGCAAGAAGGCATTACCAAGGGTAGGCTTCACTGAAGTAGGTATTCTATCCCATGTCTTTTGAAATCTATAATTAAAATTAGTCATACATTCATGAGGGGCTCTTTTTATAGTGGTCAACTTCTCTAAAAGTGACAAATAGTCGCTTTTATCCTCAAAATGTTTGCACAATCCTGCTCCTAATCCATCCCAATCTGTTATAGAACCATGAGCTAAACCTCTATACCATTGTAGTGCTTTTCCTTTCAAGGATGAGGCTAGGAGCCTAACTGCAACATCATCCTCTGTAATACCATGGATATTTCAGACATTTGCAACCTCTTGAATGTGTTCTGAGGGAGAGATAGAAGTTTCACCAGTAAACTCTGGTAGACTTTTGAGTGCAGCTACTGGTATGTCATGTCTTTGGGCTAATAAGAGAGGGCTTCCACCATTAAAGGTGGCAAAATTATGAGCTCTAGGAAATGCCATATAGACAAGTGATCTATTGATATGTATTGATGGCAGTCTAGGTTGAGATCTAACAATATGAAGAGTAGAGATAGATCTTGTAGATGTATTTGTTACTACTACACTCCTAACTAGTGATAAATATATTCTAGTGTTCCTCCTTCTAGAGATTGAAAATGAAAGCTCTTGATATTGAAACTTACCTCTAGGAGATGCCCTTATTTCAGCCCTAGGCATGAATTACTACAACTTTGGTCTGGAACCAGATGTATTTGAAGCTTAGAGTCACCAAGTACTTTGAAGAATGAACCTCTTGAAGGCTTGAACACCAAAGCCAATACTATCTCTTCAGTATTAATCTTGAAATCTTCCCTTTTGACACCAGTAGGCTTAAAGTTTTCTGAAATTTTGTCCCACCGAGCATGCCAAAAATTGTTGTCACTTAGGTTTGTGCCCTTGTCCAAAGCCTATGCATGAGGACAACCTAGTGAAACATGGAAACAACCTCCAAGATGTGGGACTTGAACTGTGAGGTTGAGCCTCCGGAGAAGGCCGGCTTCCTCTTACTATCAAGATGCACCTAACAACTCTTGGAGAGGAAAAGGGAGAAGGAGAGCATGAAAGCAAATCTACCTAACCTAATCTAAAGAGGTGATGCACCAAAATAGAGTGTTCAAACCAATCTCTACCCATATATGCACTTTTGAACCATAATGAAACTAAGGATATACACATTCAGACTTACTTTAATCAAATAACCACATGCAAATAATAAGACCAAGATGAATGACACAAGGAAAGAGAGATTCACTTATATTATCATTCACAGGCCAAGGAGATACGGTCATGCAGATTACAGACTTCCACAAAACACTAGTGGAGGCAAAGAATTCTTGCACTTTCACACCAATGGCTGAACGAGATAAGGTAGAAAATCATGTAGTTTAGAGGCACAAGGGAATTTACACTGAAATTGTAAAGTAGTAGCAAAGAAAAATAGAGAAGGGTCAACCTTTACAAAATTTACAAAAATTGCCTTTATAGTGTAGGCATAAATGAGATTTTCCCTCCAAAGTTATCCTACAACCACCGTCATTAAGTCTTGCAGAGAACAATCATGGGGATCTAAAGAAACCTAATTTTTTTTGTGTCAAATAATGCCTTGAGAAGATAGAAATGGTGCCATAATTGTGCTCATCAAGTAGATTGACCAACTGGGGGGTACGGTGGAGTGTTCTTCCTTGTTTAGAATTCATTTTTGGTAGCTGGAATCGATCATGAAGATCAGATTCTCATAAAGCTCTTGATTTCCCCTATTCCTATCTCATGAATCAGCAAAGTCAGCCTAGTCAACCTATCCTTGGCACCAGGATGAGCCACGTGGACCAACAGATTTTTATCTTCATGCCATCTCGCGGGGTCCTCCTGAGTTGACCATGCTTTTCTAACTAATTGTGCCATCCTCTCAAACTCCAATTGTGATAGTCACTTTAACTGCCAGTCACTAACTGTCAATTCCTTTATCAGACCCACTCAGACATGTGCCCTCCACCTGCTTTCTCATATTGTTAGAAGGTCTGACAAAGCTTAGAATGTGGGGAAGCAAGCACCAACCAATCTGCTAGCTCAGCCACCACCTGTTCACCCTGTGGCCTACAAAACTCCAAGGATACTTGGAAAATCCTCACTATGTCATTATAGCTAAAGGTTGAGCATTTTCTCGTAATGACATAGCAAGAAGCATCGATCTTCCACCATCCAATGGTCAGAAGATACACCCAATTTGTCAGTGTGCTGACCAATAGAAACCTGGCCTTTTTCCAACTTGTCCAGTAAGTTCTTGCTTTTGCGACTAGTCAAGGGAAACAGGACCCACAATCCATGTGTCGCCAGGTCGCTAACTCGCTATACCTAAATAGCATGCATCTTTCCATAGTGAGTTAGCGAGGACCATAGATCCATGCTAATCTGATGATAGTGAAAGACTCACTGAAGGGATTGGCCCACATTTTACACTGTAATCACTCTAGCCAATGAGAAATCAACCAACTGCCAACATGTCATTAATCTGTACACTCATTCCCGATGCATCATTGGTTCAGGGGTCCACCCTGTGGCTTGTGAAACAAACCTGGCCCCATAAAGACACACGACAACAGATCGCTATCTCGCTATACATATCCTTCAAGCAACTTCCCATAGTGAGATAGTGAAAGCCATTGATCTGAGGTCAATCCAAGGGTGAAAAAATACATTAAGCATTCTGAAGATTAGTGGGTCCCATACTCGCTATGTCGTTATGGGTAAACAACTTGCAACTTTCCATAGTTAGATAGCAAGGACTATTGATTTTGCATTGATCCGACGGTTAGAATCCTGCTTAAGCATTGTCATCCTTCCACGTTGCATGAGGTCCCACCATCACTCATTTCATGGTGACTCACTATGTCGCTAACGGTGAGATGCTTGAGTTTTTTGATAGCGAGATAGTGAGTGCTGGGGGCTTTATCAAAACTTGACGCCAGAGAAACAAAAAACACCATCACTACCAAACTGGGCCTGCCGATCCACATGGAAAACACTTGCTATGTCTCTATAGCTAAAGGTCGAGCATTGTCTCATAGCGACATGGCAAGGGCCATAGATCTAGAGAAGATCCAATGGCAGGAGAGTTGTGGGTCCGCAAAAATGTTAAAGCGTAGTCACTTGGGAAATAAAGAAATAACCTAAGGCTTTGATCGTTGATTTTTTGATATTTCTAGGGGATTAAATAATATTAAACTAGAAGTGGCCGTTGGACAGGCTGGGCATACAAATTTGAGTTTTTGGCGAGAGACAAAATATGTAACACTTTCATTTTTTCCTGTTGTTGAAAGTTTTAGATTTGAAGAGAATAATGAAGATCATTTTTTGCATAATATTTCTTCTGAAAGTTATCCCTTGGTTTGTACAAATATGAAACTTTTAAGTTTGAAGAAGATGATATTAAATTAGATTTTTTATCTACACATGTTTATGATGATCCTGTATTAGAATCATTTTCTTTTGATGAAAGTGCAAAGTTAAACGTTGTTGATGAACTATGTATCGACAAAAAGGCTAGATCATGTTTTGGTGATTATCAAATTAAGTCCAAAATTTTAGTTGAAGAAAAAGATGTGAGAACATATTTTGTACAGAGATCTTCAGTTCCTTACATTGTGTTGCAACATCATGAAGATGATAAAGAGCCAAATTACATTTTTCTTTGTTATGAAATGGAAGTTAATCAATCTTTGGTGCCAGTTGAATGTAAGTCTTCTTCTACAACTGTTTCAAGTATTGAGGTTTTAAATCCAAATAAAGATTTTTCAAACTTGATAGTCCTATTTTCTCCCCTCCACCCTTATGGAAAACAATTCTTTGATATTCCTATTCACACTTAGACTTTGTAGCCTAATGGATATGCACTTGTCTTCTGATAGAGATATTGAATTCTTTATGCACTTTGCAACACATAATCCTCATTCAGAGCCAACTGTAGGCACACTAAAAGTACCTCAATTTTTAAAAGTCTTAAGTCACCACCCATGATAAATTACTACTAATGTACTCCTTGATTCTAAGAAAGTTTCTTTGAAGGATTGAATTGTTTCTGAATCTAGATATGCAGATGTGGAAACAAAATTTTAAAGTGAAAAACTCATTTTCCACTATGCTTTTTGTAGTCATTTTTAGATTTTCCATTGGAGAAGAAAATGTTTAATTTTCCAATAAAAGGAAAAGTGTAGTGGAAAACTCATTTTTCGTTACACCTTTTGTAGTCATTTTCAGAGTTTCCATTGGAGAAGAAAATATTTCATTTTCCACCAAAGGGAAAAGTGTAATGGAAAACTCATTTTCCACTACACCTTTTGCAATCAAAGTTTAGTTTCCCACATGAGGAGAGAAAAGGTAAATCTCAATCCAAAATGAAGATATATGGGGTCTAGTATCAAGATCATGTCAAAAAATTAATTTATGAATCAATCTACATCAAAATTGTGCCCACTACATGGAGGTGGAAAATTGAAGATTGGTTGCGCTTTTCGCACTCAAAAATGGAATTTCCACCAAGAATCAAATCCACAATAGAGAGATGGAAAAGAGCTCTTAATTGTTTAAACAAAGAATGATAATCTCGTAATAATTTATTGCTTGAAGACTTGGACATTAACGTGACATTGAATGTGAAATGGAAAATTCATTTTCCACTATGACTTTCATAGTCAAAGTTTAGTTTTCTACAGAAGGGAGAAGAGAAAAATCAGATTTTCATCAAGAAAGAATTTTAGTGTTATATAACTAGTGAAATGATAACAAAGAAGAATTATTACTTGTTAATTATTTTCAAAGTGTAGTTGTTACTAGAATGTGTGAATTTCACGTACCACAAAGAAGTGGAAAATTGAGAACTTGATATGCTTTTCAACATCCATTCAATATTTTCCGCCACAAGAATTCTAGTGAATTACTTTGCAAATTTAGTACAGAATCAACATGGTAAGAATGGAAGAACATACTAGAAAATTGAAGACATTTGGGTTACAAAGCATTGAAAGAAGAGTGGTTGGAAACTTTATTTTTTCAATTTTGATTTTGCAATAGTCATATACACCAACATTTAGTAGCTCACATCTTTTGACTTAGTTATCATTTTTTCAATCGCTTTGGTCAAAATGTAGAAAACTAAGTTTGGAAAAACATATCCAAAAATTAGCTCAATGCAATGCTAGATGAAAAATATATGTCCCCCAAAACACGGCCCATTTTTACCTCGTAGCAGTATTTATTTCATTGTCCACCCAACAAAGGAAAGATTTTGTATATTGATTTAACAATTTAAATGTCAATTGTTAAAATATAATTTAAATATGTTCATATATATCATTGTTAACTTTAAAAGTTAATAAGCATATTAGTTTTCAAAAGGAAAAATATGAGAAGTCAAAGAGACAAGAGTTGGTTACAAAATTGAAAAGTCGCTAGAAGAAATGAAATGATTGCTAGGGAATTTATTTATTGTGAAACCTTTTCATTCATTGGGGGTTCTTCTTTTTTTCAAAAGGAAGACATTTTTGGAGTAGAGGGGAGGGCATTTAATTTTTGTATTTTGGTTTATGCATTGGAGATTGATATTTAGTTTTTGTAATAGATTTGGTTGTAGATTGCAAGAAAATATAAATAGAGTGTTGTGTTTGTTGTGTTTAAAAACAAGAAAGGTTTTTTTATGAATCAAAGTATTTGAGCATCATTTTTTTTTATTACTTTTAATCAGAGTATTGTTATGGTCAATTTTGAGCACTTTCTTGCATTAGTCAAATGGTGAATGGGTGATAGATCGGAGTACTGTCATTCATTCCTGTTGTAAAGATTGGGATATTTAATCTTTATTTTCATTTTTCACTGCACTTGCATACATATCATTCACATTGAATTACCAATGTTGGGGAGTCATAGGAAGTGTGAATTCTTCTGGTTGGCTAGGTCTAGAACTAAATTCTCTACCTGAGTTAGTTCTATCTAGGGCTGGCTTGGTTTAACTCTTTCATTGTCTAGTTAAGAATATAACCATTTAGTTTAAGAATAAAACAAGATTCATTGAATATCATTTGATTCATAATAATTCCTTAGGACTACAAGATGTTTCATATACAAGATATTTTCCATTAGCCAAGTGGTTGGAATTTTCATGCTTGTGCTTCTATTACTATGGAGGCCTTCATTTCATATCCTAGAAGGTTTTCCTTAGGATTGTATGTAGTTCAAAATCCTATTAGTTCTAAAACTATAATATAAATAGACAAATGAGCTCATTGATTATGATGGAACATGTCGTGAAATTGTATTTTTTTCACAATGCTCTTATTCATTGATTTTCTTGAGATGAAAAGTCGACCACTTTTTGCTTGATTAACAAGTCCATTAACTATCACAAAGCTTTTTTGGAATAAGATGACTCAACTTTATGATTCTTTATTAATTTATTTCTAATGTGTTTTTGGAAGATGCTAAATGAGACCAAATCTTCCAAAAGGATAGGCTTGTAGCAACAAACAATAAGTCTACTTTTTGGGCTTTATTCTCTTGTCTTTGTTTTTAATGCAAGATTTGTGGTCAAAGGAAGTTTCTAAATAAGTTGTAAATACATTGATTGTAAATATTTTAGAAATCATTTCTTTTTGTATGAAAAATTTATAAATACAATGAGTTGCTGAAGATATGTGAAAGATATGCAAGAGACATGTGAGAGAAAATATTATTTCTCTCTTTATTGCACAAGCCATCAAAACTGATATGAGGATTTTACTAAAGTTTTATTTATAAAATTTTTATTATGGTTAATAAAGGTTGTACAAAATTACTAATTTATACTTTTTTTTTTGGACATTAGAAAATGAAGAAAAATAATATAAGGCACAAACTAGATGATAGTGAACAAAATGCTAAAATTCTAGTAACAGATTATGAGCACTTTTGTGAAGAACATGTGGCCAAGAAAAATGAATTTTTATTACATCTTGGTTTGGAAAATAGGAAAGTTATAAATTGTCTAAGTAGTATATGTTGAGATCTGATTGAAAAGATCATTGCTGAAAGAGATTATTGAATGGAGGAGAGTGTTGAAGTAGAAAATGTGTTTCAATAATTATTTTGTCACTGATGTCAAACCTACTATTTTTTGGTAAGACAATTGCTTATAAGTTTCAATTACTATCACTTAGTTTCTTGATAAAGAGGATTTGATCAATAAGCCATAACAATAGTACCTAGAGGAAAGGTTGATTTATGGTTATGTAATGAAGTACAAGGATTAGTTAAGATAATGATGAAATGATATATTGATAATCGACTTTAGGTTACAAAGTTTTTCTAGACTTAGGAACTTTAGAAGAAAAAGTTATAGAAAGACTATCTACCAAACTTGACCAAGTTGATAGTAGGTGCCAAGCAAAGTTAGTGCAAGCTGAGCAGAAAATTAGTTGGTGCTGAGTAAAATAAAATTCTAGTGTATGTCGAGTAAAACCAATTGATGGAAAGAAACACATTAGGTGTCAAGCATTAGTAAACTTTAGTTGATGCCGACTGAAATCATATTTGATGTCAAGAAATGTAGTATGTGCTGAGCATTAGAAGATTAATAATGTCAAGTTACTGCATTAATAGAAAAGTCAAAGATTTATTGAATTTGAGCTGACAAGTTTATTTTCTTGAAGTTTGTGAACCAGGTGGAAGATAAGATTGATGAGCTGGTGGCACAAAATTTGAGGTAAACTATTTCTAGGTGAATTCAAATGAATTCTAGGAGAACTTTCTAGAAATAAATATGGAATATGAGGTAGATACATTATATCCTACACAACCCATCCAAACCCTAAAATGGAGGATGGAAAATGGAAAAGTATTTGAATTTCCTATTTATAGGAATATCTAGTCATGAAGCAAAAGAGGGAGAAGAGAAGAGAAGGCTAGAAAGACAAGGAAAAGAACAAAGAAAAGAAGGAAGACATGAAGAAAATGACTCTTCTTTTACAAGTGACCAAATAGGTGATTGCATTGGCATACCAAGAAAAAAGGGTTAAGGATATATATGCTTGAAGGGTGAACAAGCTATCAGAACTAAAATGTATGAAAGCCAAGAAAATTTGAGGATTGAATAGTGATCTAAAATCTACAAGAGAAGTTGTAAGTTGTGTCAGGTCAAGTTCTACTATCACTTTCTAATAATTGTATCAGTTTAGTGTAAAATCCTTTGGACTAAGGTTAACTTAATAGTCATTTGAAAATCCTTTAACTAGGTGGCATTCCGAGTGAATGACCTAAAGTCTTCTAACAAGGCTCACTTTTAATAGGGTGATTGAAATCCATTAACTGGGTCACATTTAATAGTGTGTGTTGTAACCTTTAACAAGGTTGGCCTTTCATAGGGCATCACTTCAGAAGAGTGAAAAGCAATAGCATGTTACTGGTGGTTTTTCCCAAATTGGGTTTCCACATTAAATTATTGTGTCAAATGTGTTGATGAATCTTTATTTTCATGTTTTTATTGTTGCAAGTTGATTTAATAGTAACCTACAAGATTTAGTGATAAGCTTGGATGCATGTACAAACATGAATGTTTAATGGGTTCACCAAGCTAAGTGAAAAAAGGTTTTATTTGTACATATGGACCTTGAATAACTAATTCACCCCCCTACCCCTCTCTTAGTTATTCTAAAGAATTCTAACAATTGGTATCAGAGCCATCTACTGAGATGACTAGTTTCAAGGTACTAGAAGCACAAAGATCAAGATGTCCAAAAGAGAAGTACCCAAGTTAACAGAGACAACTTCCCTGCATGGAAAAGTCTAATGAGACTATATCTTGAAGGAATAAGAGATCATGCACAATCTACCATCTTAGTGGAACATGTTGATCCTACTAGAGTTCCTACTACTGAAGATATGAAAAAGAAGAAAGAACATAATCAGGTAATGTTTGAGATTGCCTTAGCCCTAAGCTATACAGAATTTGATGACATCAAAGGATGTGAAACTGCAAGAATATGTGGGATTCCCTATACACCATCTATGAAGGAGAAAAAAATATTTAAAGATCCAAATCTGAGAACCTCAGACGTAAATTTGATGAAATAAGAATGGACGAAGGTGAGAACATTTCTCTATATGTTGCTAGAATAAAAGAAATTGTTAGTGCAATAAGAGGAGCTACTGGTCATATAGAAGATCATATTGTTTTAAGAATAGTCTTAAGAATACTACTACCTATTTATGCCATTGTAGTATTTACAATCCAAGAATTGAGATGTATTCTAGGAAATAATCTAACTCTTGAAGGTCTGGTAGGTAGACTCACTTCTTTTGAGCTATCTAACTTTGACAACTACAAACTAGAATCTTGAATCTGCCTTCAAGTCTAAGTTGCTATTGAAAGATTCTGATGAGAATAAGTAGAAGAAGAAAAGAAAGATAAAAACATGTGTCTAGTGATAGTGATAATGATGAAGAAGATGTTGAACAATTGGAAGCACTGCTAGCAAGATGATTCCACAGAAGAAAAGGAAAGTCCAAAGGTAAGTTACCCATTATTTGTTTTAATCGCAATGAGATTGATCATATTGTTGCTAGATGTCAAGAAAAGAAAAACTACATAGGAAGTGACAAATATAAAGATAGAAGTAAAGACAGCAAGGATTACAAAGACAAAGGCAAGAACGACTACATTACTAAAGAGGATGATTCTAATGTTCATGATGATGAAGTATGATTTTGATGAACATGTTGCAATGAAGGATGATTCTGATAAGGATGAGGCAACTGCACTTGTGACATGTGTAAACAAAAATGACAGATGGATCATTGATAGTGGATGCTCACATCACATGATAGGAGATAAAAGTAAATTCATTACCTTAAACTATTATGATGCAAATAGTGTTATATTTGGTAATGATGCTCCATTTTTTATAAAAGGAAAAGTTTCCATCAAACTCACAAAAAAGATCTCATGTGACAATGCTTACTATGTTGAAGGACTGAATTATAATATGTTGAGTGTGTCAAAACTAAAGAATTTGGGATACAAAGTTGAATTTGGAAACAAGACTGCCAAGATATATGACACAAATGGGAAATTGATAGAAAAAGGAGATCAAACTAGAAGCAATCTATTTTACCTTGATATAGAGGATGCTACTTGTCTTGTTGTGAAATTTGATGATGTGTGGCTATGGCACAAAAGGTTATGTCATCTTAAATTTAATAACTTGATTAAAATTAGTAACATGAAGAAAGTTAGAGGATTGCCCAAGCTAAGAAAGCCTGATAATATGATATGCAAAGAGTGCCAGCTAGTTCAAATGACAAAGTCAAGCTTCAAGAGAAAAACTTATATCTCTAAAGAGATACTAGAGATTTTTTATAGTAACTTGTGCATACCAATAGAAGTACAAAGCTACAATGGAGACAAGTACATAATGTAATTTGTAGATGACTACTCTAGAATAATTTGTAGATGACTACTCTAGAATGATGATAGTCATGTTTCTAAAGAAAAAGTCTGATACTTTTCCAAATTTTAAATGGTTCTTGGCAAGATTTGAGAAATAGGTAGGTAAAAATCTGAAATGTTTGAGATTAGACAGAGGAGGAGAATTCACATCAAAACGAGTTTGAAATGTTCTGTAATGATAGAGGAATCTAAAGACATACATTTGCACCTAGAACCCCTCCACAAAATGGAATTGTTGAAAGAAGAAACAAGTCAATAATGGACTATGCCTAGGCACTTATGATGGAGAAGAATGTTGCTCTAAAATATTAGAGAGAAATTGTAAGCACAGCTGTCTATACCCTAAATTGAGGGCAAATCAAGAAAGGTACTAATTCAACAACTTTTGAATTATGGTATGGATACTCACTCAATGTAAAATATTTTAACGTATTTGCGAGAAAATGTTACATTCTTAAAGATGTTAGAAATGGTAAGCTTGATGAAAAAAGTGAAGAAGGTATATTCCTTGGCTACTCTACAAGAATTAAAGCATACAAGTGTTTAAATACTAACACTAACAAAATTGTGGAAAGTGAAAATGTGAATTTTGATGAATATACAAAAGTTCATGATGTTGAACCTGTCAAAAGGCTAGAAGAATACAAATAATTTGTATACTTCTATGAAGGAATGCCCACTAAAGGAGAAAATTCAAATCAAGTTGGAAACCAATAGCAAGTTTCGGTAATAGCCAAGTCACAACCTATGATTCCTAAACTAAAATTAGGAATTGAGTTGCATTTAGGTGCTGAGTTATAGAATGAAGAAATTGCACATTCTGATTCTAAGGTTAGTGTACATGAAAGAGATGCTGAGATAGCTAACAAAAATATACATAGTGACTCTGAAACTTAAAGAAAAAATGAAGAAACAAAAGTTGAACCAGGACTGTCCAAATATGTTAGAAGACACTATCCTACTAGTCAAATCATTGGAAACAAAGATGCAGGACCAATGAAAAGAAATAGACTAAGAAGTCAATCCTAAGTGCTGAGCAAGAAAGAACCCAAGACAGTAAAATATGCATTAGAAGATGATGACTAGTGCAAAGCCATGGAAGAATAAATTGAGTAGATAGAGAAAAATAAAACTTGAAGTCTAGTTCCTAGACCAGAAGAAAAAAATGTGATTGGCACCAAGTAGGTATTTAATAAAGAACATGTCGCCAAGAATAATGAATGTTTATTATGTCTTGGTTTGGAAAATAGGATAGTTGTAAATCAACTAAGTAGTATATGTTGAGATCTAGTTGAAAAGATCATTGTTGAAATAGATTAATGAAAGAGGGAGATTGTTGAAGTAGAATATGTGTTTCAATCATTGTTTTGTCATTGATGTCAAACTTGCTATTTTTTGGTAAGAAAATTGCTTATAAGATTCAAATACTATCACGTAGTTGATTGATGAAGAGGAGTTGATCAATAAGATGTAACAATATTACCTAGAGGAAAGGTTGAGTTATGGTTATGTAATGAAGTGCAAGGATTAGTTAAGACAATGATGAAATGATGTATTGATAATATACTTTAGGTTACAAAGGTTGGCTACACTTAGAAACTTTAGAAGAACAAGTTATAGAAAGACTGTCTTCCAAAATTGGTCGAGTTGATAGTAGGTGCCAAGAAATGTTAGCGCAGGCTGAGAAAAAAATTAGTTTGTGCCAAGTAAAAGAAAATTCTATTATATGCTAAGTAAAACAATTGATGTCGAGCATCAGTAAAATTTAGTTGATGCTAACTAAACTCATAATTGATGTTGAGCAATGTAGTATATGCCGAGCATTAGAAGATTGATAATGTCAAGCTGTTGTAGTATTAGAAAAGTAAAAGATTTTTTGAATTTGAGCTGACAAGTTTTTTTTCTTGAAGTCTATAAACCAAGTGGAAGATAAGATTGATGAGCCAGTAGCATAGAATTTGAGGTAAACCATTTCTAGGTGAATGAATTCAAATGGATTCTAGGAGAAATTTCTAGAAATAAAAATGGAATATGAGGTAGATACATTATATCCTAACTAACCCATCCAAACCCTAAAATAGACAATGGAAAATGATAAAGTATCTTAATTTCCTATTTATAGGAATGTCTGGTCATGAAGAAAAAGAGAGAGAATAGGAGAGATGGTAAAAAAGACAAGAAAAATAATAGAGAAAAGAAGTAAGAGAGGAAGATAGGACTCTGCTTCAAAAAGTGACCAAATAGGTGACTGCATTGGCATACCAAGAAAGAAGGCTTAAGGAGATATATGCTTGAAGGGTGAACAAGCTATCAAAACTAAAATGTATGAAAGCCAAGAAAAATTGAGGACTGAACAATGATCTAAAATCTGCAAGAGAAGTTGTAAGTTGTGTTAGATCAAAGCTCTACTATTACTCTCTAACAATTGTATTAGTTTAGAGTAAAATCCTTTGGACTAAGGTTGACTTAACATTCATTTGAAAATACTTTAACTGGGTGGAATTCCAAGTGAATGTCCTAAATTCCTCTAAAAAGGCTCACTTTAACAAGGCGATTGAAATCCCTTAATTGGGTCACATTTAATAGTGTGTGTTGTAACCTTTAGTAGGGTTGGTCTTTCAAAGGGCATCACTTCATAAGAGTGAAAATCAATAGCATGTTACTAGTGGTCTTTTCCAAATCGGGGTTTGACATTGAATCATTGTGTCAAATGTGTTGATGAATATTTATGTTTCAAGCTTTTATTGCTACAAGTTGATTTCATAGTAACCTACAAGATTTAGTGATAAGCTTGGATGCATGTATAGACATGAATGTTTAATGTGTTCACCAAAGATCTAAAATTTGAGAATTTAGACCTTATGTCCCAATTAAGTCAAGTGACATATCAATTAGATTCTATTAAGATAGAGAATGCAAAGTTAGAAAAATACAACATCATTGTGAAAGGAGATTTAACACAAACTAAACAACAATTAGAGAAACATTACACAAGTTTTGAGGAAATTGATGTATAGATATTTCATCAAAGACCTTCTTATGATGAGATAGGCCCTAGATATATTCTTGGAGAGAACTTAGCAAAGAAAAATGATATTAGGATAGAACAAGATTCTATAGAAAAAATCCCTAAAGAAAAGTTCAAGTGGTTTGATGAATTTGACAATACTTAATTGATCAAGAAATTCAATAAACTTAGAACAATAGAGCAAGTTGAAGAACTTTAATAAAGATGATTCATCCAATGAGGTAAGTCATGAATTCAAAGGTAGATGTCTCACACATAATGAAATTGAACATATTAAGAGAGATTGTATAGGTAAGTCTTTTCAACCTATTACTAATTTTTATTGTTATAATTGTCAGGATTATGGACATAAGGCAATAGAATGTAAGAAACCTAAGTTTTTTGATGATAGTAAGAATAGTAGAAAGTAATACTAATCCTATAAGTAATGGAGGGATTATATCCTAGAGCATATCTAGTGATGGAGAGAAACATAATGGTGAAATGAAGTTGTTTGTTTATTACAAATGTAGCAATCCTAGACATATTGTGAGGAATTATAGAGTACCTGAGTGTTAGAATGGAAGTAATCAAAAGAGTAGACATATATATCAATTATGCAATAACTAAATGGACACATATCAAAATTCTACAGCATGGACAAAGGGAATGTTATTAGGAATCATAATAATGGAAGGAACAATAGGAATGATGGGAGGAATGAAAATTGAAGTAGCAATAGCTAGAAAGAAGTAGTCAAGGAACATGTTGTGGAATTTAAAGAATCATTGTGAAATCTTGCAATCTAGAAAGTTCACATATAGTATTGGAAGAACAATTCTTTGGTGCACCTAATGGAAAATTGAAGTCACAAATTGTTTGTGACTCAACCTACCTAAATTAAACTATTTTAGTGAGTAGCAAAGAATTAGTGGTCAAAAATGATGTTAGAGAGAGTTAGAGTTTGCAGAGTTAATAGAAGGTAGAAGACATAGAGATAAACCTATGGTTCAGTGTGCAAGTCTCGATGTGATCATAGTAAGTGGAAATTGTAAGATCAAGGTCACTAGTAAACAAAAATAATATTTAGAGTTTTTGATTGATATACATTTATTGTGCATTGTGATTTGAAATGATTTAAAGATCACAAACAAGATTTGATGTACTATTTGTTCCTGTGAAGTGTCTTGAATTAATTAAAGAGTGATTTGATAGTAATTGAAGTGTGACGCAAGTTTGTGAAGTAAAAAGTTGTAAAAGCCCTAAAATCATGAATTTGAGGTACTTTATGGAATACTTAATCTAATTTCTTGAAGTATTTACAGTTATTAAAGAATGGCTAGAGAAAGAGTACATGATGTTAGTGATAGACGAATATATGAATTCAAGAAACATCCATTTGTATCTTTACTCAATGATCCTATATGTGAATTTTCATAAGTAACAGAAAATGTGTTACATGTAGAGGATATAAGAAATTATATACATACAAAATCAAGAGTGTAGGTGTTGGTCTCAGATTGGTTTCAACAATTGAGTGTCAACACACTTAAGAAATTCTCTAAGTTAATGCCTAGTATAATACAAATGCTAAGCTACAGTATGTGCCAAGCTAGAAATTCAACAGGTGCTGAGCTATTCAGATGCCTAATAGATAGATAGTGTTGAGCAAGTATCAAGTGTTGAGTGACAATTGATGTCAAGCTAGTATATATGCCGAGTCACTATATGTGCTCAGTGAAGTATAGATGCCAAGCACCAGCAATTAGTATGTGTCAAGCATTAGCAAACAATAAATGTTGAGTGACATAGTATTGGCATATGAGTTTGTGCCTTCAAAAACTCAGTTGCAAATCATGTTGCATGCTAGCTAAGAAATTGATTTTGAATTCTAGAACATAAGATCAAATCTTTTGGATTTCTCATGTATTGTGCATGCAACCAATGAAATAATTGTAAAGCTAATGAGGAAAAATGAATGAATCTCAGTCACAGATTCATAATAAACCCTAAGTCACAAAACCTTTTTAAGAAGGACAAAGTCTCACGATTTAGTGGGTTGAGAGAGTTGAGAAGATCAAGTAGAGAGTGAAAGAGAGTGAAGAGTAGAAGGGTGACTTAGTGAAACAAGGTATTGACATATTAGTTAGAGAAAAATAGAGCATAGCACTTTGAATAGAGTTACATCAGATCAAGAAGGATCAAAACAGATTGGACAGAGCATCAATCTAAAATCAGCAACAAAAGTTTGTAAGTTATCAGATCAAACATTCTACTATACTTTCTAACCATTGTATTAGGAGAATGAAAATCCTATGATGATAGGTTGGTTTAATAGCCATATTTTAAATCCTTTAACAAGGTGACATTCCAAGTGAATGTTTGTAAAATCATTTAGATAGGTGCACTTTTAACAGAGTGTTGAGCCTTTAATAGGGTAGGCCTCTCATAGGGTAGACCATTGATGATGGTCAAATATTTGTAACACTAATCAGTTACATATTACTGTAGTAATAAGTTGTGGGTTTCATCCCCACCCTAGTTTTACCTTCTCATTTTGGAGGGTTTCTGGGTGATCAAATATTTTGTTATGTATTTTTATTCATGTCTTTAATTTCATGTTTATTAGATATTTTTACATGCATTTGATTGATTTTAGCTAATAGTTTTAGAGGTTCAAATGTGTTATTTCTCATTCACCCCCCCAACCCTCTCTTAGAAGTAATCTTCCCACTTGTGAATTCCAACAATTGGCATTAGAGCTTAAGTTCTCACAAGAAGAAGCCTTACAGCTTGGAGAAAAAGATCTACAAATGGAAGTCTACAAACTTGGGAAGATCATAGAGAATTAGGAGATTGAAATACATCTCATTCTTCATTCTTTGGAAGAATCTAGGGAAGAGTTGAGGAAATCCCTAAAGAGAAGAAGAGAAATTGCAATAGCTGAGAATGATACATAGTACAAGGATATTGACACCTCAACAATGTTTTCTAATGGAAATTCTAAAGAATTTGATGCAGCAATAACAAACCTAATGGAGAAGAATAAAGCCCAAGTAGAAGAGATTAGATCTCTCAAGATTGAGCAAGAATCACAAGCCATGATGCTTTGTGAAGTGACTAGACAGAAGAAGAGAACCATTGAAGATAAGGTTATGATAGATGATGACAAGAGAAACCTTGCCAATAGATTGGAGGAAAAGTTGATTGAGCTTGCAAGAGTTTCCAACATGCAACTAGACACCCTAAGCTAGATGATGAATGCACATCATGAGCTAAATTTAAAGGACATTGAGATATCCACACTGAAGATGCAAAATGAAAAACTATAAAATGACTTAAGAAGAGAGAAGGAAATTGCAGAGAGCTTCAACAAGCTTAATGAAGCTATCAAGTACTTTGAATAGCTATTGAAATCACCAAGATCTAGCAATGACACTTTAGGACTAGGTTACACTTGCACTAAAGAAAGAGAGTCATCTAAGACTATAGAAGAAAGAAGTGACAAAGTTAAGAACACTAAACCCACTTGTCATTTCTATGAAAAAAATGGGTCATACCTCTAATGTATTCAGGAGCAAGAATGCCAATCAGCGTGACAAACCTAAAAACATAGGTCACTATCACAAGTGCAACAAGCAAGGACATCAGACACAAGATTATAGGACTAGAACCATAAGGACACCAAGATTTGAAGGTCACTACTACAATTGCAAGAGGTATGGACATAGAGCCTTTGAATGTAGATCAAAGCCTATGTGGACACCAAACCAGCCAGTAAAGACAAATAGTCATGGACATCACTACAATTGGGATTACAACACTAGGCAAAGTTGTCACTACTATCAAGAGTATGGACACATTCCTGAGAACTACATAAGATCACACTTTAGTGGAAAAAACAATCAGTGGCTATGTAAAACATTTTTTTTAGCCATCTAAAGATAGGACACATCACCAAGTATTACCCAACCAAGTTAAAGGCATCCAACTCTGAGTTCAAATAAGGAAAAGGAAAAGTTGATGTTGAAAACATCAAAGGAGAGATGAATAGGACATGGAAGAGAAGAGATGGAGGTAGCACATCCAATGGAGTGATCACTTCACCCAAAAGGTCAAGTGGTCACACTTCATCCAAGTAAGCTGAAGAAGATGTGTGGGACTGATATTCAATATTTTACATACATCAGTTCCAAAATTAAATCAGTACTACAAAGGATAGATCAACATAAATAAAGATGCAAAGTTAAATCTTCAAAATTCTCATAGTGTTGCCAAGTAAGAAATGTTGTCTTCAAGTGCCGAGTAAAATCTTAGTATCTACCAAGTTGTTTTCCAAAATCAGCAAGAGCCAAGTTAGTAGTGGAAGCTAAGTAAAAGAAACTCTAGTGTATGCTGAGTGATTGGAAATCAATGGAAGCCAAGTAACACATAATGGCTTAAGGAGCCAAGTAGATAGTTGTAAATGCATTGAGCATTAAATGCTAAGAAATGAAGGGTATATTGTCACATTTTGAATCATTTCTCACCATCTTGAGAAAAAAGAAAGAATGAGAAGAGCACAGAAAGGATTTTGAATCAAAGAATCAAGCATTTGAGCAGATTTCAACACAAATTCAATATAGCTTCAATGATTCAAGGTATTTTACGTTTGTGCCAAGCTATGCAATTAAAAAATTTCTTTGTGTTCAAATCCTAGATTGTATAAATGGCCTCAAGTTCTACAAAACCTCATGAAAAATAGCCATTTGAAGTCTAGTTAGTATCTAATGAAGTCAAACAACCTAATTTTTGACCTATTCCTGAAGTTGCATACAAAAATGACCCTACTGGAGCCCTATCTGTAGTTCCTCCTAAAGTGGTAATGATGCAAGATGTTAGGAGATGGTACAGCTACAAAATAGGTGCTATTGGAGACATGGAAATTAGGGAGGCACACAATAAATTGTGTGAAAATGAGGTCTTGAAAGAAGAGTTCCAAATCATTGAAGAGAAGGGCTTAACCCATGCCATAGATTTTCCCACCATGTTGAAGACCAAATAGATCATAATTGTATTAAGTAGGATACACAGTGGTATTTTTTGGTTGGAAGATGGGCCGATCAAAATATCAAAAACAATTATTCATAGGGTGATAGGGTATCCAACCCTAGAATGGCCCAAAACACTAAGGAGTGACTCTAAGGAAGAAATTGAGAACACATGGGCAAAATGGAACAAGAGAGGCATGACCATTGAAACCATTAAGGATCCTCTTGTTGATTTTATAGTTGGAGTTATTTCCCACAAATTTTACCAATCTAGCAGACTCAATAGTGTTCTCTATATTGCACTAGATGTTGGGTACAGAATTGTGAAAAAGGATCATACTTATGACCTAGCAGAGTTGCAATTACAATAGATAATGGAGAACCTAGGAGACATAAGGATATCCAAGAGTGATCAATGTAAATTTGGATCAATTTTTATTTGTTTATTCTTTTATGTACAAAATGAGTTCCCTTCTTTTGGTAAAGCCAGCTGGAAAACTAATAGGTCAGTGGCAGTCCAAGCCAATGAGTACATAGAACAAATTGAAGCCAATTTTGAGACTATTATGACCAATTATCTTGAATATTTCAAGAAATCAATGAAACAAAGACTTCGGATTCTAGTCTTACTTGTGGAACAACATATAAATGATATTTATTTTCTTGTTAATATTGATTACACTTACATTGAAGTAGCCATACCAAGGGTAATATGGCTTAGGCCACTTGGTTATGAGATAAATATTGATGAGGCATCTATATTAATTACAAAATTGCTAGCAGAGGAGATTGATAAGAGTGCAAAGCCTTTTGGAACTTTTGACGTACTCAAATCAAAAGTGGAAATGGAATTAAAGATTGCCTCCACCATCAAGAAAAAGGATAGATTAGTGAAGAAACTTAAAGCTAGATTTGGAGAAGGGGAAAAAGAGGCAGAGGAGGAAGAAGATGAAGAAGAAGAAGATGAGGAATAGGGCCAAGGGCCACTAGCAGTAACTCAAGGCATGGGTGAAGATGTTGAAGAACAAGAAGGTGCCAAGGAAGAAGAGGAAACACCTAAGGTAGAGCCTAAGAAGAGGAAAGCAGAGAAACAACCTCTTGCTTATCTTAAAGGCAAGAAGAAAGAAAAGAAAAGCTCGATAAAACCTACCACTAGGGAAAATATAAGGGCTACAACAAACATGACCAGGGAACAATAAAAGAAGAAAGCCACAGAGTAGGAAGGGCCAATAACGAAGAAGTAGAGGAGAAAGTATGTGGCACCCCCTAAGTTAGATGACGAGAGAACTAAGTTTGATGATAAAAACCAATTTAGAGTGGTAAGTCACACCACTAAATCTGATTTAGATAATACATGTGACAACATAAGTGATAATGCAGACTTATAAGGGCTTAAAGTCATTGATTTCAATAAGTTGACAAGAGAGGAGCAAAACATGGTGGAAGAATCAATATATACCATGATGGAAAAGTTCAAGAATACTCCACTTGAACTAGACAATTCTATGCCTAAGGAGTTATATTCCATTATAGAGAATAAATGACACTATTGTCTAAATATGGAAAAGGAAATAAGAGAGTCAACATTGGCTCATGTGATGCCTAAACTAACAAAAGGCCAAATAAACAAGGCTAATAAGAAGCATGGGAGCAAATTTGCACCCAAGTATAGAGTCTTCAACATTTTACAAAATAATATTGAAGATGTTGTGAAGAAGTCCACTCTCATGTGGAAGGTAATCTATGGGCTCACAATAGTGAAGGAAGATCAAGCAGATCCCTTTGACAGGAGAAATGATGAAGATGATGAAGAGGATGAAAATGATAAGGAAGAAGAAGGACAGAAAGAAAAGGAAAAGGTTACAATGGAGAAAGATGTACAAAAGGGTGACATGGCAACTATTGAATAGCAACAAACAGATCAAAGTGTGTAGGAGACACAATTGCCTCCACCAAGCCCTCCACATGTGACTCCCACACCTATAGAGTCAGTGATAGTACAAGATGTTCCTGACACCTCTGGTTAGAACATTAACCCACTAGTACATTTGGCCTCATTTTTTGACCATTATTGGTCAAAATTTTGACCCAAGTTGGTCAATATTTGGACCTACCAATTGGTCAAAAATTTTCTAGTCAAAATTTTGACCAATACATTGGTCAAAAAGTTTCAAAATTGTTGGCACAATTTCTACTAAGCATTGGTCAAAATTTTGACCAATGCTGGTAGAAAACTGCACAACATTGGTTGAAATTTTTACCAATGCTTGGTGGAAAATTGCCAAGCATTGGTCAAAATTTTGACCAATGCTTTGTAGAAAACCCCCAAGCATTGGTTAAAATTTTGACCAATTCTTGGTCAAATTTTTTTTAGAGAAATCAGTAGTTATGAGATGATCAATCAAGAGGAAATAGTTGAGATCTTAGAGTGACACAATTTTTAGATGATCATATGAAATGAAATGGATGTGCAAGTAGAAATAAACTAGAAATACATTCTGTACAGATGAAGGCATGAAATGAATGGTTTTGGAGCACTCATTACAAACACTCGGCATTCAGTATATATCATCATTCGAGATCAAATGGGTGTGTGGGATTATACCCACAGCAAACAATAAAGGAGGTAATTGAACCCTTCCTAAGGCTCACACTTGTTGAGGTCCACTTCAAAAATAGCCCTTTATATGAAATTGTTGTCTAAAACCTTTTTAATGAGATAATGTGTTACCATCTCTTCATTAGTGGGATGGAACATGAATCTAGGAGGCAGTTGTGCATCACCCAACTATCTTAACTTTAGTTATAGTTATGATATGGGTGATGCACAACTACCTCCTAGATTCATGTTCCATCCCACTAATGAAGAGCTCATAACACATTATCTCATTAGAAAAGTTTTAGACAAAAATTTCATAGGAAGGGCCATTGTTGAAGTGGACCTCAACAAGTGTGAGCCTCAGGAAGGGTTCAATTCCCTCCTTTACTGTTCACTGTGCATATAATCTCACACACCCATTTGATCTCAAATGATGATATGTAGTGAATGCTAAGTGTCTATGCTAAATGCTCCAAAACCATCCATTTCATGCCTTCATCTATACATAATGTCTTTCTAGTTTCTTTCTACTCACATGTCCATTTCATTTCATATGATCATTTGAAAATTGTGTCACTCTAAGCTCTCAACTATTTCCTCTTGATTGATCATCTCATAAATGCTGATTTCTATAACATAATCAATTTTTTCCTAACATGTCACTTCCTAATATAGTGATTAATAGTAAATACTATGATTTATCCCGATCCTAGTTTCAGTATTGGATATGGTATTCTTATTATTCTGAGCCATTTTATTAAAGACTATATCTCTTGAAATAGTGGCATGTACTAGATAACCTATTCATCATGTATTTGAGAGACAATAGCCTTCACATAAATATAAGTTTCTTCTTGTCATCTCTAGAGAAAAATATAAGACAACTTAGGACTCAAAAAAACTGAGTGTAAGCTAGAACCATACCCAATGTTCTCATCATGAGCAAAACAAATCAAATAACCATCACCCTCCTCTAGATCTAACCCAGAATCCCTAGGTATAAATATTTCCTTAGAACCAAATCTTCCAAGTCCAAAGTCAAAAACTCCTAGCACATTGCCTCCAACTTCAATCTAAAACTTTCCTACCTCAATTCTGCTTGAAGATCAAACTTTATGAGTCCCTTGACCTTAGCTACTGAATCTAGTGTAGTACCATACACGTAACATTGTTTTCTATGTGCATTTTCAATCATAAAGTAGAATTAGATATTTCCCAATCAACCTTGTATCCAAGGCAATAAGATCGACCATAAATGGAGACAAAATTAGAGATATATAAGACTCTAGAGATATATCTTAGCTTATTTTCAAAGTGATTGATCAACCTATGTAAGATAATCATAAAAATGACAATAGTAATATGAACTTATCCACTACTAGTTGCAAAAGAGAAAAATCTAAGTTCATTAAATATAACTAAAATATTATCTTTGTGTCTTAACATTACCATTATGAAAGATGTAGTAGTTTAGTAGCTCAAACCATGTCATCTAAAGATCATTTTTGGCATATTGTGGCAGTATACCAAAATGTGTTTTCACTATAGTATCGTAAGAAATAATGAATTTTCCATCCTTCACCATATCCTGAGATAGCAACAAGTAAAATTGAGGAATTTGATTTATTCTGGAGAGATGTATAGACAACCTCTATCCTATATTTTCTTTATGAAGAACAAAAAGGATCTAAAGTTCTAAGGCTTTAAATACATTATTCATACAACTGAATTATTTGAGTTTAGATAGTTTCCAATAACTTCTCCATACTCTTCAAACAACAAGGCAATGATATAAGACTACTCTGAAATAAAAATACCTTTGGGGAAAAATAGAGAGGAAGATCCATGAAAATTGCATAGTTATCAATTATTGCAAAGTCATGCATCATGATAGGCTTTGAAAGCATTATGGGAACTAGATCAAGTATTATTCCCTCCTTCATGACAAATTGATAAGTAGCATAGGGAGGAGTATGTTGGTAGCTAAATGTAAACATTTCTCCTGCACATAATGGAAAAAATGATCAGGCACATAAATCTATATTTTAAATTAGTTTATAGCTCTCTCAAACATCCTTTACAAGTAATTACATTAACTATAAAATCCCAACGTGTTCTACTGTTGTGATTTTTATGCACTATTATATGGTGATAAGACATAGCACTAGGTATTAAAATTTTATTTAATCACTTTTATTATATTCAGAGGATCACCAGATCGAATAGGTTCTATTCCCTAGCTTAACCAATCATAAATATTGTAACGATAGAGGGAAGAAAGAGAAATTATTACAAGGCAGTAAGTTGGGCATGTTTTCTTGTTTGCATGAACACTAGAGCTGGTTTTCCTCCTTTTGCATGCTGAATTATTGATGTGTAAGTTGGCTTGGTCATTGCCTGCATTCAAGCTTCAAAGTTGGCTATATCAACACCCTAGATATGAATCTCTAATGGTGTAGGATGGACACTGGGGGGAAATTAAAAAGGCCATGTGTAGTACCTTTAATCCACTCACCAAGATCTTTAGCATTTGCAATTAAAGTGGAAAGAGCAACAATGCGAATAAAATTTTCAATTTGACTTGAAATATACCTCATTCTAGAAAAAGATTACATCCAATATGGGACCACCCTCTCTACCAATTAAATGGAGTTCATCAACAATAAATAAGTTGACTTGTTGCACTTGCTTACATTATTTCCAACTACAAGAAAATGAACATAGTATGAAACTGGACTGGCAAGATTGGAATATGGATATAGGGATAGGTGACCTAGGCATGGGAACACCTCACCAAAAAAGTATAGAAGCATATCTCAACAATCACTAGTTATTAATATTAGTTGACCATCTCTTCCTAATCCCTTTTTTAGGGAAAAAAGGATCATTTATCTACATGGCATATCAGAGGTCAGTAGCAATGCAAAGTAGCAACCCAAGAATCTATTAAACAAATGCTGATATTCATTAAGCATAAGACTTCAAAGCTACAAGAAGAGATAGAATGTAATGCCCCGCCAAGGGATCCAAAGAATTTCACTAAGTTTGCCAAACAATTTTTTTTTTTTAAACATGAAAGTAAAACCATACACAACACTTGTGGAAGCAATAGTAACATCCAACTGAAAATAACATAACATAAGAAATTACATTCTTTAAAAATCTCTTAACATTGAATTACTTCTAATCATAACTTATTCATCTAACATTACATCCTTAACAATGAAATAACAAGGATACATCCAATGTTCTTAAACCATATACAAGTGTACATTTTAGATTGCTCAATCATCCACTATACATATCACAAGGTATGAAAAAGCTTAAAAGAGTAAACATCCATGTAAATAAAGTACATCATCCTCCAATATTAATCCATGATGCAATTAAAAGTAAATGAAACCACATGATAGATCATCACAAAAGATATAGACATCCATCATAAAAGATAACCATTTATCACAAACATAAATAACTAAGTGCACGGTTCCTCCCAACTGTAAATAGCATCATTAGACCATCATGGATCCTAGCCATCCCTCCGTGCATAACATTCCAAAGCATCGAAGAGATCATCGGCTATAAACATAGTAGGAATGTCACTCCTAAAACATCCTACTAACATGCAAAGCAAAGCATAATATATCATCAACTAACATATGCAAATCATCAATAAAAGAACATACCAGTAAATGCATCCATCATAAGGTATATTGTCTATCATAATGCTCCAAGAACAAAATGAAGGTAACTACCAACCAAGAATACTCCAGCCACGGTGTCTTGGACGGATCTCAAATGATAAGAGTGGAAAATACACTACCACCCGACCGTGTGGAACCTAAGTGGTCCACTCCCACCATGCTGAGGAGATAATATCAAGTCCGAAACAAGCTATCATAACCACAAAGCATAAATCTCTATAAGTCCAGGAATCCTAAAAGTATACTACTCAAAGGTTCCAATCACAAAATAGACATCTAGTTCCTAGAGGCACACAATGACATGTAGGAAACCTACTCTGCAAGCGGGAAAGTGTCATCGCATTTATCTCGTACAAGTTACCCTGGCAGTTAGCTAAACTCCACGGGTCCATACAAATCTCATGCGACCACTAGTATCCTCTCATACTGACGAGGCATACTATGGAATGCAAGGTCGCAACCATGCATCTCACTACTCCCATCCTAGCCTGTACAAGCGCTCAAGGCATGGGCGAGAACATCCAAAACAATTATCTTTTTAGGTTCATTTAATCCCCATTTAGTGTGTAAATGTTATCACTTATTAACCAAACTTACAATGAGTTATCCTAGCAGCCACTTAGGGCCCCGACCCCCATTGCAAGCTACTTCCCGACACTACAAGTAGATTACCTACCCTAATGCTCATGGAATCATAAATCACCACAGTCCTGTACAAGCGACTGTAAAGAAAATCCAAAAGATATTCCATAAAAGAATCATCAAATATCCACAAAATAATCATCAAATATCCATAATAAGAATCATCAAATATCCATGATAAAATCATCAAATATGCATAAAAGCATCAAATCTCCATGAGCCACATCCATAGAAAATCATGACCACAACAGTTCTCTATTGGCAACTGAAGACATCACTGATAATCATAAGTATCCATTGGTTCTCAATAACCAAATTATATCATCACATCCATTGGTTCTCAACAAGCAACCAATAATATCCCAAAATCATACTAATCAAATATCTCAAAATCATACTGATCGAAGACTCCAAAATGGTTGAGTCAAAACATGTCACAACATGACATCATCAGAATAAATCCACATCATAGTCCCATCATGGCGACTAGAAAATAATCCAAGGATAACTGATCGATGACTCAAAAGTGATTAGCTCAAGTGTCTCATACACATACATCTCAGCTTCACACATGAAGACTGATGAACAAATACAAACATTTCATAGAGCATACGATCACATAACCATGGTTGGGCTTATAAAGATCGAGAGCAAAAAGATCAACATGCCAACACATCTCATAACCCCCGAGCCTCTGGTAACAACCTAGGACTGGTCAACACTAGTTAACCCAAAAAACCAAAACAAGAAGCATAAAGAATACACGATGCAAACACATGTTTTGGTTTTGCTATAATCTCATAGTTGAATAATGTGTGGAGTTTCATTTTCCATTTTCAAGTGTAGGGGTTTCAGTTTCCATTTTCAAGTATACTTCAAGTGTATAAAGTTATCATCATTTGACCTACAAGTCAACCCATTTGATTCCCCAATAGCATTATCCTTCCATTATTAAGAATTACATTCTAAAAATAACTTAAGAATAACTATTTACTTCATCAAACTGATCACCATTGACCCTTATCAACTTTATCTCTTTATTTAACTATGATCCATATTCTAATTGATTAACTTTCCTATAATGTTACTTCAACTTTTCACATAAATCAAGGATCAGTATTTGTCAAAACGTAAGAAAGCCAATTATCAATCTTCGAGTAAGAAGATTATAACTTTATTAAAATGATCAATTAAATCAATCAATTAACATAGGTACACAATTCCATGACCTATTGACATTCTAATAGTTTTCAATTAGAAACTTAATTAGGTATACTAAATTTTGATTCTTTTAATTTAATCGTTATCATCGTTGACAACCATATAATATCTAAAGTCATTATTCAAGTCATAAGACTTATCAACTTCGATATAGATAATTTACAACTTCGCTAGAAGGATCAATATTAGCATATCAATTAAAACTTAATTACATAAATTATTAATTAAATCTAATTAACTCTAATTAATTAATTTAATCAATAGTTACATAACTTAATTATTAATATCATAGTTGTAATATCAACTTGATATCAATTTTTTTAACAATCTCGCTAAAAGAGTTATATCAAATAAATCTCTATTACATAACCTAACTATTAATTAAAATCCAATTAACTCTAGTTAATTGATTTGATTAATAATTATACAACCATACCATCAACCCAATGATTATCAGTTGACTAACAATAGTTTGTACGTCAAAGTCAACTTCAATCCAATACACAGATATTAATATTTTAATAATAATATTAACAAGTTATTTTGGAAATCTTATCCATAATGACTACATTCATCTTTCTTAATGATTTTTTATTAATGATAATCATTTCCTAATTAAATCTCTATCGCATTTAATTATATTGACAACTCATTAATTGATTAAAATCAATTATACTTCAATTCCAAAAACTATTGTCTTTACAAAACTTCAATCTTTAAATAATCTCTTCTAGATTAATTCTAATTGAATTAGCCGTTTATACTATTATTTACTAATAGTTTGTAGACCCAACAACTTAGTAAATAATAACTCAGATCACAGCGATGCTATAACAATGACTCCTTGAAAATTTAAATCTTAATCCACTTTTATCAAAATCTCATAGTATAAATTAACATTTCTAAATTAAAAGTCAACTATATTATTATCTCAATAAATTATTTAATATAGCTCCATGAATATTCATCGACTAATGACTAACGCTAATCGTAAAGAATTAACTATATTCTGATCCATTATTAGTAAGTTAATGGTAACTTTTTATTAAACAAGTTATATTAAAATTCTCATTAATAGTTCTACAACACCAGATCCTTCATCATTTTCTATTCAGTTTAATAACAGTCGACGATTTAAGTATTCATACAAGTATGATATATAATGTAGCAAACATTATTGCTAATCCATGATTATATATATATATATATAAATTATCACATTCCATTATTAACAAATATATATATTATAACATTTATAATGTTAAATCTTTATAACATTATAACATTAAAACCAAACTATAATTAATAGCTTTGATTAATAAATATATATAATTTAAACCATATTTAATAATGTTATAACATAATATAAAATATTTTAAACAATGTACATTCCTTTAAACAAAGGTGGATAACTGCCGGCCACAATACGTGTGGCCTACGGATCGCAGGTACCCTGCGATGACGCAGGTACTCTGCGATCACACAAAGCCTGCATCCGGTGCCGCTGCCCGTAAAGGGGATGGAGAGGGGGGGGGGGTGTGGTGGTTAACACCCCGCCCACCCATATATATATAAAATTTCATTTTATAAAATGTTTGTAGTAACGTTTTACTATTGTACGCTAAGATATGCGATTCGGATTTATTAAATAAAGTTTTCCATTTCGACTTTACACAAATATATATACATATATGTATATATGTATATATATATGTATATACATACATGTATGTATATATATATATATATATATATATATATATATATATATATATATATACATAATTTGCTACCAATTTATTACTGCATTTAAAATATATATATAATTATTTATATGCAGATTTATAAAGGGAAATATATACTCAAATTTAAAGGCTTAAACAAGAATTCTTCCCTTTAAATAATTGTTTTCTCAACATATCATTAATTCATCCAATGGGTTTAACTATAAATTTGAAATCACCTTTCTCAATTTAATTCTAATTCGAACCCAAACCCGCTTAGATCTAATGTCTCTTAATTTGGATCTAGGGTTTTCTTCTGTTTTCTAATTAACCAACAAAATATCTAGATTCCAATTTCAATTATAGATTCAATCACCAGAGTATTCAAACACATAGACATGATGAAGACAGGAAGAAAAATAGTGCAAAGAGAGTATGTGATTATCACGAGTGCACCTGGACACTGATGCTAATTTTGCCATGCCTCAGAAATCCATAGAAAATCACTTCCTTCTCCATCATTCGCAATCCCTCCAAGATCCAAGCCAACCGAGAATTTCCAAGTGACTAAAAATGCTAGAAGGAGCATAGAGAAAGTAGAAAATATATGAACTTATGAATCTTCTCCAATGCATGTAAGCTTTGAAGCTTCCATTTTAGCTTGAAGCTTGCAGTTTCCATTAAGCTTCCATAAGGCTTTCATTTTTGCTTGTCCAAACACACTAGGGGAGCCTCTATTTAAAGGCCTCTAAGATGCATCTAGAGTGTCTCTAGAGACAACTAGAAGATAAGCATGACAACCAAGTATGGGTCTTCTCCAACCTTCTAGATAAGTCTTAAGGTTGTAGACACCATGTGCTCAAATAAAATGCTAACTCTTAAGTGTAGACAACTTGTGCAAACTTAGAGTGCAAACTCCAGTGTTGTCTACATGACAACTCCCGAGAATTTACAAACTCCTACATGAGCAATATTAAAAATAATACACATTAATTAAATATAATATTTATTTTACTCTTCCCAATTTAATTTATTTATTTATTAAATCTCATGCACTAACTTTAATAATTCCACTTTTCAATCTTATTATATTTATATTTTAATCACATGAGATTTAGAATCTTTTATTAATTTAAATATATTTTCCACTTTTATAAATTTCATTTTCCAAAACTTAATTGCTAAAATATTTATTAACTTTAATAATAATATTATTTAGTCATTTATTTAAAAATGAACTCCAAATATATTATTATTAAAATAAATATTGTCACATTCCAAATTTAATATTATAACTTTTATTTTCACATTTAATTATTTTATTTAATTAATTTCCCAATTAATTAAATAAAATAAATATTAAAATACTATATTAATTTTTCATTAAATTAAACCATTAATTAAATTTTTTAATTAGGCTTAATTAATAGAAAATACATCAAAGACTCTCAAGGTAAAAATATGAAAACTCATCATAGCCAAAATACATACAAAATCAAACCAAGGGTTTATATCACGAATTACATTATCCAACGTATTCGGAGGGTTCTCAACTCAGATACGCTTCCTAATTTTTCCAATTAGAACAAATGGCTTAAAAGGGTTGGGATTTGGACTTGAGAATTTATCTCCCCTCTCTTATCATTGAGATAATGTGATAGGGTACGCTCATCCTGGCAATTCAGGGAAGTCGATACCCGGTACCTGCAACCTGCATAAAAACCATGCATGTACAAGCACAATATATACTAAACTAAACAGGCAATGGTAGGAAGTGGTGCATCGTGTAGATCCTGACTAGTAGGTGACTACGACTTCCTTCCTTACCACATCAGACACGCCATACAAAAGCAAACACGCAAAGCAAACACGCACACCATACACATGCAAGTATGGGGTAAGTATCCATAATAAAACACATATGATAATAAATATCTGAAAGCAATGTAATAATCATCATGCATACATGAAATATAAAGTCTAAGTGATCTCATCACATAATAAACTGAATCCATAGCACAATATCTGTTAATCTCATAACAATGTTGCTAACCATCAACATAAAACTAGCCCTAAAAGAGTTCAACAATGTTAACAAAATGCAAACTAGGGGCAGGCACTACATAGAAGAAGTTATTTCAAAGCAATTGCATTTATCCACTCTTGATATGAAAAGAAAAGGATGATAATCATAGGATTTAAGATGCAATATCTGCAAATCAAATCAAAATAAATAAATAGAAATATATGATAAAAATAGATGCAAAACTTCAATAAAATCACCTAATAGGGACAAATAAATGTAAGTTACTAGTGCATGTAATGTCCCCAATTTTTTAATGTAATAATTAAATTAAATTAATTAATTAACTAGTCCCAGAACTTAAATAATATAACAAAAGGACCTTTAATTAATTAATATGGGCCCAAGTTATTTAATGCTTGTATTTAGGGGTTCCAATTGATTTAGTATATCTGGGACCTATTTTTATTTAATTGTTTTGTAGGTGTTGGCTGTCAGCTATTTTTGTAAATCCTCAGGATATTTATCTAAAGGGTATTTAAGCATGACTTGTAGGTAGTCATAGGTATGCTTTTGGGTTATTTTCTATGTACTACAAATTCCTATTGGGATTCTCTGTTGTTTGACATTTTGG
Source organism: Cupressus sempervirens (assembly GCA_028749045.1). NCBI lineage: Eukaryota > Viridiplantae > Streptophyta > Pinopsida > Cupressales > Cupressaceae > Cupressus > Cupressus sempervirens. The sequence goes on from CM053784.1 coordinate 628,484,393, forward strand.
AAGTGAAAGATCTTCCCTATTTGGCTTATTTGTGGTTTCGATGGGAATCAAGCCTCACCCTATTCCACTTATGTACTACTCAACTCAAATCTGGTAAATTGGAGTTCCATTATTGTTTGCAAATATTTACATCTATATCAAATTGTAATTCTTACTCTATACGTGTACTAATTTTATTGATATCTCTGGCAAAGGCAATCACTTGTATTTTGTTGTCTACAGCTTGACTTAGGATCTAGAAAATCAGAGCAACATCTTTTGACACATATTAATTAAAGGATTGCTCGTGTTCAAGTTTTCTATTATCATGTTTGAATCTATTTATGTAGGAATAAGTTTGCATCCTTTGTGTGGCATAGTTAAGTAATTGTGTGGCATTTGGACATTTCCATATGGCCTCCTCATCACCTGTATGACATTCATTTCAACCATCTCCCACACACCACTGTACTTCCCCTCTCATCCACCTTATGGTCACTACTTTCTACTATACGACTAGTTGACATATTGTACGTCTCTTTTGCTATTATAAAGCCACTTAGTCTTCAGGCCACACAACACGAGAAAGTGACTGAGAAGCACGGGAGCATCTTCAAAGCCATTCGGGAAAGTGGCTGCACAATACAGGTAGTAGTCGAGCAGTACAAGTAGTGGCTGCACAGCACATGCAGTAGTTTCACAACACAAGTAGTTGCTGCACAACACAAGTAGTAGTCACGTAGCATGGGAAAGTGGCCATGCAGTATGGGAGAATCTCTAGAGCCATTCGATAAAGTCATTGCATAGCACGGGTAGTGGTCGCGTAGCATAAACAGTAGTCGTGTAGCACGAGTAGTGGCCACATAGCATGGGCTATGACCACGTAGCACGAGAGCATCTCTGAAACTATCTGAGAAAGTAGCTATGCAGCACAAGTAGTGGCCACATAGCACAGGTAGTAGTCACGCATTACAAGTAGTAGCTGCGCAACATGGATAGTAGTTGCGTAGCATGAGAAAGTGACCGCACAGCACAGGAGAATCTCCCAAACTATTTGGGAACATTACAACAGTATCAAAGCTGGTGATTTTTCCAACCTATTGGGAGAATGGAGAACTTTGACTTGGATTACACTATGGCTCAATTTCCATCTGATTAGAGGGCACATCTATTAGTCGAATACTCCAAGAATACTTTTGCATGCTAACTATTGAATGGTCAAGTGCAGGATGACAGATAAAAGGTGCTTGGTGATGTCATTTACCACAAAGATAGAATCTATTTGGTACCTAAATCAAAGATGAAGGAAATGATTATAGAAGAAGGTACTTGCACAAATAACATTAACCCAATGCTTGATGATCAACTTGATGAAACTTTGGGTTTTACCAGTGACCCTTTGAATAAGAAAGCTCTATCGGTAGTAGTTCAGCCTCGTGGTGATGTGGATTTGATTGAGGATTATTTTCAAGATCAATCTTTATAGTTGGTTGATTATGAAATCTATTCCCTAGTTGCAATCATAATGGATTACAAAGATGAATTTCAAGTTTGGGATCTTGGTGACTGAGGATGGAACAATATCAAAATGGCATAGCAAAGCTTGAATGGTGATCTACTCATTTCAATTGAATCCAATTATGCACATGTGATCCTGAAGAAGAATGGAGTTTTCAGCAATTTGCATCTGTGCATGGTTTGGGATCCTAGAATTTGTGTATTGCTTGAGGACAAGCAATCTTTGGTCGGTGAGGATTTGTAATGTCTCCAAATTTTTATGTAATAATTAAATTAAATTAATTAATTAACTAGTCCCAAAACTTAAATAATATAAATAAAAGGACCTTTAATTAATTAATATGGGCCCAAGTTATTTAATGTTTGTATTTAGGGATTCCAATTGATTTAGTATATCTCAGACCTATTTTTATTTAATTTTTCTATAGGTGTTGATCGTCGGCTATTTTTGTAAACCCTCGAGATGTTTATCTGAAGGGTATTTAAGCACAACTTGTAGGTAGTCATACATGTGCTTTTGGGTTATTTTCTATGTACTATGAATTCTTGTTGGGATTCTCAGTTGTTTTCCATTTTGGAAGCGAAAGATCTTCCCTATTTGGCTTATTTGCAATTTTAGTGGGAATCAATCCTCACCCTATTCCACTTGTGTATTACTCGGCTTAGATCTAAAAAATTGGAGTGCCATTATTGTTTGCAAATATTTACATCTATCAAATAGTAATTCTTATTCTATACATGTACTAGTTTTATTGATATCTCTAGCAAAGGTGATCACTTGTATTCTATTATGTATGGCTTAACTTAGGATCTAGCAAATTAGAGCAACATCTTTTGACACATATTAATTAAATGATTGCTCATGTTCAAGTTTTCTATTATTATGTTTGAATCTATTTATGCAAGAATAATTTTGTATCCTTCATGTGGCATAGTTAAGTAATCGTGTGGCGTTTGGACATTTCCATACGGCCTCCTCATCACCCATATAACATTCATTCTAACCATCTCCTAGACATCATCATACTTCCCTTCTCATCCACTGTATGGTCACTACTTTCTACTGTATGGCCAGCTGACATACTATACATCTTTGTTGCTATTGTACAACCACTCAGTCTTTTGGCCATGCAATACAGGAAAGTGATCGTGCAACATGGGACCATCTCCAAAGCCATTTGGGAAAGTGGATATGTAGAACAAGTAGTGTTTGTGCAACATGGGTAGTAGTCATACATCATGGGTAGTTGTCATGCAACATAGGTAGTAGTCGCGTAGCACGGGTAGTGGTCATGTAGCATGGTAGTAGTCACACAACACAGGAGCATCTCCAAAGCCATTTAGGAAAGTGGCCACCCAACATAGGTAGTGGCCATGTAGCACAGACAGTAGTTACATAGCATGGGTAGTGGCCATGTAGTATGGTCTATGATTGTGCAACACTGAAGCATCTCCAAAACTATTCAGGAAAGTGGCCACATAGCCTAGGTAGTGGCTGCACAACATAGGTAGTAGTCGCACAGCATGGGGAGTAGCTACGCAACACAGGTAGTAGTTATGCAACACAGGAAAGTGACTGCACAACACAAGAGCATCTCCAAAACTATTCGAGAACATTATAGTGCATACCAATTGTTGGTTCATCCACAAAAATCATAGATGGGTTAGCAATCAGTTCACAAGAAAAAGAAAATCTTTTCTTTTCACCTCCACTGATACCTCACACTTTTGCATCACCAACAATACAATCTGCATAACTTACTTGGTCCAATGCCCAAGAAGAAAATATTAAACAAATTATAAGTACACTAGTCTAGCAGCAAAAACTTGTCTTCAGTCACAGTAATCACTAAAATATTTCAAGATTCAATGGTATAACCAAGTGAATTCGGTCTCTCTTAAGAATTACATTATAAAAATTTGAAAATGATATTAAAATACAAGGGCTTAAACCTATAGCCTATTGCCAAACCAAATCTCTTAAAATGTCATGCATATCTAAACATAAATAGCACCCATGAATTTGAGAAAGAAACAAAGTCATAATAACACAAAAATTGAATTCCTAAAGTCAGTGAGGAAGAAGATATTGAGTAAATGTAGACATTCCTTGCAAGATCTTCATACAGTTTCAGTAATATTTTATGGTGCAGAGAAAAAATATGCATGTATAGATAGCATAAATATACAAGAAAATGCCATGTTTAGGTATCAGATCAAGCTCCCAAAGTCCTTGATGCCATTCAAGAAATTGTGATAGAAATCCTCTGTTTTAGTAAAAGTCCTCAAAACTTGGACAAAAAAAACCACGAAAGATAAGAAAAGAACACAATAAAAGAAATATAACAAAAGAATTGAAAATACATTTTAAAAAGTAGTAAAATAATGCCAAACAACAATCTACCAATCTAATCAATATTTATTTATTAGTGATTTCATATGACTATAATTTAGAGAAATAATTCATATTATCTGATTTGTTGTGTAATCTTAGGTCCTAGATTTTTGTGCCACACGAGAGAAGGATGTTGCTTTTAATTAGGAATGACCTTTTGCTAACGACCAAATTTAAAATAAATACCCAGTTGTTAATAGCTGGAAATGGCATCAACATGTCCCATCACCTTCATTTAATTTCTCCAAAGATTGGATTTCCCCTTAATATTCATTTTAAAACTTGGAGTTGTGACCTTTATTTTTTTTTTATTCTCATGTTTAGAACATGAGTCAATGATTCCTCCTATTAGTGGGAAACCTAGGCATGTGCTACAACTACCCTTTAAGAGAGCCTTTGAACTTGGGGTAGGCACTTTTCCTTGTTTCACAAGCTCTTAGTTTCAACACTTTTCTTCTTTGTAGAGAAAAAGGAAGCTTTTCCTCTGAGTAGTATGTTTGAGGAATCCCTAAGGGAATATTTTGATCCTTTATTTTGGCTTGCTGAAGGCACTATATCGCTTTTGTCCATGAAGTAGAAGCCACCTTACTGCTTTCTTGACCAGAGTAGTAGTGTGGATGCGAAACTCCAAAATCATGAATGCTTGTGAGATCTAGCAAGTCTTGGGCCATTTTCTCATTGGGGGTACAACCTATGACTTACCCACCTACTTATGCAAGTGAACAACCCAATATTACCTATGCACACTAGCTTTCCTGAAACCCACATAAGGAGACTAGAGGAGAAGCATGAGAAGAGAAATCCCAAAAACCCACGCAACTAAGGAAAAAATCCTATGAGAAAAAACTTGACTCATACTCCAACTTTAGACTTAGACTTGAGTTTTTAAGATTGGACTTAGAATTTAGCATACTACTGTATGGAAATGGATAGGGAACCAAAATGGGGGCAACAATACCAAACTACATCAAACAAGTAAGGTCTTGTTCATAAATGTAAAGGTCTTTTTGTTGGAAAGGCAGTGTCTGGTGCACAATCATTTTGGAAGCTACTAACATTTTTTTTTCTCCTTTGTAACAATCATTTGTACAAATTTTTGAGTGATGTTTCTCTTGGGTTGTATGAACTAGAACACATTTTAGTAAAGAGCAGGTTTAACGAAGTAGTTTAAAATAGAGCAATTTTGAAGAGTCTTTTGTCAACATACTTATTTGGACTATTCCATTATTCCAACTCGTCTATTTTCATGGCACAGTTCTTTATCAACTCTTCACATTTCACTAATGGTCTAGTAACTTATTTTATTTTTCAAGTTTAGCAAATGTTAGAAGGTTTACTCTATGACATGGAATTAATAGGCTGCATAATATCCAATTTCAACTCACTGATAAAATATATAGTCAGAATATGAACTATGGAAAACCAATGAGGAATGGAAGGAGATTGGCAGTAGAGACTGAAACATGCCAAACAAACATATATCTAGCTCAGTGATGACAATATGTATTAAATTCAGCATCTATGATTTCATTAGAGGAGCTTTTCATATAGAGTAGACCAAACTGGAACTAAGCCATGGACAATATAGAAGATTTGACCATCAATGTAGTTCTACTTTCACAATATCAACAATCTCGAGAATTAAGTCCTAGAGATCATATCCATCCTCTTCCTTGACTAAGAATCTGGATTATAATTAACTTATCATTTCAATACAAGAAAGTCTTAGTACTACTTGGTGCCAATATTAATGCAATATACAATTAACATAAGGCTACTCTAACTATTAAAACATATTGATATCAACATTAAGTTATGTGTGGTGATCTCAAACTACAAGCTACAATAGTTACCTATATACATTTGACAAAATAATTTCTTCAATAATGACCAAAGCCTAATCTACAAGGCTATTACACTCATGCAATATCATAAGTCTACAAAGCACAATACATGTTATTAATCATTGTGAACAAAGAGAACTTGAGGTCATTACTAGTAGGGAAAAATATAGTAACTTACACTAAAACATGTTATCTTTAGAAATTGTGATAGAAATCCACTGTTTTATTAAAAGTCCTCAAAACTTGGACAAAAAATAACCATGAAAGACAAGACAAGAACATGATAAAATAAATATAACAAAAGAATTGAAAATACATTTTTAAAAAGTAGTAAAATAGTTCCAAACAACAATCTAGCAATCTAATCCATATTTAATTATCAGTGATTTCATATGACTATAATTTAGACAAACAATTCATATTATATGAGTAAACAATAGTGTTGAGTAAACCATAGTATAGCATCAAAATTTATGAAAAGGCATAAAATCCACAAGTTGTGCTTCATGCACAAAACCCTAAAACTTATAATTCTAGATAGGGAAACTTATAGGAAAACTTAGATCCTCTAAGTCCCACAAAATGCTAAGATGTAAGAGATTTGGAGCCATAGACACAAGAGGACTCATGTATAGGGAGAAGGACTCTACCACTATACCCACTTTCTTGTGGTAACAATATTTACACATAATATCTCCATACCAAACCACATACCCCAAATCTTTGAGATTATATAGCCTTCTCCATATCTAATTTTCTAACAACTATATTAAATATATTCATGTATTTATGTACCTTGAATCTATATGATATCACCATCCCTATGCCCTTTTGCATATATATCTTTTTCAAGGCATCCATTGCCATAAAAGAACAAATTGTTTGCTCATCTATTGCGGACCCTAATTCCACACTGGTTAGTGAAAGAGGGAAGTAGTTTTAATACAGGTAATTAAAAGGTGAAGAGATGAAACTAAGAGCACGTTCATGCATTTCTACTTCCATCCATGCATTCTCAACTATTCAAAATGACTACTTTATGAACTAAATATATTTTAAACCCCTAATCATGCCCTACATCTACTATGAACCCACCATCATGCCCTAACTATTATTTTCCCTATGGTTTTGTAGGTCAGCTATCCAAAGTACAAGAGCGTGCAATAGATTGTAGTCAGTATACGATCCTTTTAAAAACTTTAGATTCTCATAGTATACCCTAGGTATTATTGAGGTTTCGTTCTTAAAATTTTAAGGTTTTACAATCTTTGCATAAATTTTTACTTTCATAATCAAAAATAGATATCACACTTTTTCCCATAATGTGAAGATTTAGATATAATGATGCCTACCTATTATTCTTTGACAAATCCAGACCCTGAAGGTAATTCTTTGACAATTTTAGCCACTGAAGGTAATTGTGGAAATGATCCTTAAAATCTTTGCAAAATTGTGTGTCTTAGGGAATGATATTTCATGTCCTACTTCACAATCATGTGTTTTGCATCTCAAGAAAATATCAACAAAAGGACAAAGTCCAATAAGCTAGCCGAACATAGTGCATAAACTATAAGAGTCGCTGATACACTGCCCAAAGAAATAAATTAAATCATTTCAAAAACATTACGGAAATCCATAATTAAAAAAATCAATATATAAAGGAACATGCCTGCAAAAATTGGTTGTAATCAATGGGTTTCTTTCCAAAAAAAATAGAACAACCTTTTGCTACAATTCTCTCTATATAGTGATTTTGGATAGTTAGGTTAAAAATGTATGCTACATCTCCAATGAAAAGGTAAGAAAACAACCTATAAAGTAATCTATAACAACCACTAAAACTAAAGAAATAGGAGATAAAAATAAGGTAAAAATAGTTAAAGGGAGATTGACATAAAAATTGTTCAGAAAATAAATAATGGCAAAGGTTGACTATTTTATAGGAGCTTTTCTCCCACACAAAGCCTATCAGCTAAAATAAATATCATATGGCTCGCTTCTAGAATGCTTTGAGTTAATTGATGAAATTAGTGATTTATAAACTATTAACCAATGATCCTATAGATTGTTCATAGAAAATAGAATAGAATATCATCTTCTAGCAGGTCATAGGTCAATGTGAAATGCACATGTCACTATATCAAATACACATGACATGCAATAATAACAAAATTTAAAAAAATAGCATCCAAAGATGAACTACCTAACTAGAAGCATCCACACCAACACATCACATCAAGGCACTTTGAAAAATTAAACAAATGAATTAGAATAGTCAAGGAGATTTTACTAGTTATTAAATGAGAAAATAGTTAATTATTTGAAAATATTTATTAAACAAATGAATTAGAATAGTCAAGGAGAGTTTACTAGTTATTAAATGATGAAAATGGTTAATTAGTTCATCTTTGGCATATCTTACTATCCTACACTTTCTTATCCTAATGATGGATCATGTAGTGTGATCCGAAACGTTGATGAAATAAACCCACACTATCAAATCTAGAAAACTTAGTACTTTACAAATGGATTGTGGAAATCTATTACTGTTAATTGATACCCTTAATGGGAGGGAGTTATAGCACAAAGATAAACAACTAGAAGTGTTGAGGGGATATCTTACTATCCTGCACTTTCTTATCTGGATGATGGATCATGTAGTGTGATCCAAAATTTTGATGAAATAAACACACACAATCGAAACCAGAAAACTTAGTACTTTACAAATGGATTGTGGAAATCTATTACTATTAATATTTATTCATATAATCTGAACATCAAGGTTTAGTATTTGTAGATTCAACATTCAAGAAGTTATTTTGAGTATTATCAATACTCGAAATGGTTGGTTTTTTATGACTACATGAAGGAAACTTAACATGAACTTTAGTCTCCAGAGTTTACAGCAATTATTTTGAAACCTATGATTGTTAAGATTCTTAAATCAACCATCTAGAGCTCTAAGATAAGTGTAACAATTCCAACTTGCCATCTCATTTGTTGTCATCTTCTGTGCAATTTTTAACCACTAAGTGGACCCAAGGCAGAGAATACATAAGATACACCAGTGCATTAGGAGAAAGTTTAAAAGAAAAGTGTATTAAAATAAATTCTAAAGAACATTCACATATTAAGCCAGGATTAAAATCATTTTCTAACTATTTTCCTTTTTCATATAGTAGACATTGAATCTCCTATCCTACTACTATTAAGGGTAGAGGAGAGCAAGAGAAAAGGGCTAGGGGCTTTGGTTGAATTGGGCTTAGATAGTTGTGAAACTCTCTACAATAGTAGTTATAGTTCAGAAATGAAACCTTTTAATAAAATCTATAGATAAAAGACTGAAGTTTTGACAATTTGTGGTCAATTTGTCTCTAAAATCATTATATGTTTCCCACTATAAATCTATGTATGTAAAGGGACAACAATTATACTACTTAACATGGAAGAAATGAATTAAGACCTTCCATATCTTAATATTTTCCTCTTTTATAATCAAAGACCTCTCCAAGGGCCTAAGAAACCCCATTTCATAGACATAAATTGGGAAAATAATTAGCATGAGTTGGAATTTTCCATAGGATCAAAACTAAAGATATTACAAATGGTAAAAGCATTTATTTAAATAGATTTTCCATTTTCAAATAATGCTCTTGAAATAAGTCCTAATTTTAAGTTTGTTCTAGCTGCCCCATGATTAGGAGCTCTCCCTAAATTAGGATTAATAACCAGCATTAGCTTGACTCCTAACATTTGATTTTGTACTTTAGAGACTAGATATGGAGTCTCATGAACAACATCTGAGGTAGCCTTTAGCCTGTTATTATATCCATGATATGGTATCTTGTCAATACAATCAATAGTAGCTTTCATTACCTTCCTCTCAACCCCACTCCTCTCCCATCTTTGCATTTTCTCAACTTTGAAGATCTCATTGGAGTCTTGTATATCACATCATCTTTATGAAATTTTATATGTTTCTTCTTCAATTGATTTACATGGCTATTAGATTGCTTCTTGATCATATAGCTAGCATGTTTTGGTGCCCACACATGTTGCAAATCTCGAGCTCTAATTGTGAAATGTGCAAATTTGTGTGTACGCTCCCTATTTTCTTTAGCTTTCTTAAGTCTACATTCATAATCATTGCCCTTATGCTTTCTTGAAACCCTTTCAACTCGTGGCAGTTTTAGAGAATGTTGATCATCATACAAGGCAGACATCTGATGATATAACTATCCTATCTAGCCTACATTTCTCCCTTTCCCACCATTAGTAACCATGACATCGTTTTGAGAAGGAGCCCCTACATCAGACTTATTTTTGTACATATCAGCATCTTTATCCTCATTGGACATAGAATTGAAGATATCCCATAAATCGTCATATACGTAAAATTCCATATCCTTATATACTTTTCTAATCACCATGTCCAATTGGTTAATATACCTACAAAGAGGGGCATGGCTTATATGAACGTATGATAAATTCAAGTGTTATTAGATATTAAATTTATTAGACATCATCTATTAATAAGTTAGACAATTACCTAGATACAATAACTCTATTTGCAAACTCATTTAGGTTTTCCCCACCAAATATTCCTCTTGGCAAATTAAATTAAATGTTTTCTAGAAGTTTGCAGATTTCTTTTATCAATTTATTCTTTGTTTTCTCTTCAATGCTCCCAACAATCTTTAAGGCAAGTATTTCCAAGCAAAATAATACTTGCAATTCATGTCTATTCTTGAGTGAAGAATTTCAATAATTTTTTTAATGAGCTTTCAAAGAAATGTCTATGTAAAAGTCTAAATAAAAAAGACAAAAAAAAGGATACTCTCTAACCTTGTCCTCAGAAGTGTATAGAGAAGCAATATCAAAATTGCCAAGGTGGGTAGATAACAGAAGGGTGCAATCTTTGTGCTTGACTACCAGCTCCTTAGGTTTTTTCAAGATCAACTTCATCACTTCATGGCAAGTGGATCTCTTAGTTGAATTGCTTGCTTTTGCAATGTTTGTAGATAAGCAATGCTCAGCTTCCAACTAAACCTCTACATGTTGGAATGACACCATCTGTAAGGCATTGTGCTAGAGCTCTCAAATCAACGTCTTTGTTGAAAAGGCCATGCTACTTTTTTTCATCCAGTGGCTCAATGAATTCTTTTTCATTATCTAACTCAACAACTTCTGAATCACAATCTCCAACCTCAATAGATAAAGAAGCATTTGAAATAGATGGTAACACAGTGGATATAGGGTAAAATTGTTCACAGTTTGCCAGAGGTTGTCATGCTTTCTTGAAAACTAGATTTGTAGTTGTGTTATTTTTCTCCATGGGAAAGGAATTCAAAAATAAATTGTCAAAGGCTTGGCCTGCATCTAACTTCTTTGATATTTTCTTCATCTAGTGACTCAAAATCTTAAAAAAATTTATTGTCTGCAACTATCCTCAAAATACATGTTCTCCAATTTCTAACCAAAATTACATCAAACATTGTTTTACTTGAACCCCTAGCAATTTTTGAATACAAGGATTCCTAATTATTGCATTGAAGGTTAAGACCCATCTTTGAGGACTTATGTTCCCTATCATTTTTGTTATTAACTTGCTCTGGGGAAACATACTCTTTTGACATATCAAAACACAAACTAGTTGATGCTTTTTCCCACTCATAGGGAAAGTGTTTATTAGAAACCAAATTATCTTCCATCTCACTTCTTTCACAAGCATTAGATGAGTCATCATTAACTTTTCCTTTGAGGTTAGGTTTCGTTGGTTTAGTTTCAAGGGTTTTAGTGCAAACTAGTTTACAACAATCTCCTCCAAAGGTAGTGTCCTTCGGTGGTATGTTAGATGTAAATGAAAAATTACTTCCCAGAACATGAAGAAGAGCTATGTGCACAGTCAAAGGCTCAAGAACAACATCAAAATAATGCTTATTTTTGTTATAAATTTTAACTAATGCCACGAAGTTCTTGCATGCAAGAAACACCAAAAGCAACTGCCAAGCAGGCTTTCCACACTTGAATTTGCACTTTTTTGTTGTAATCTCATAAGCACTTCATCACCAAGTAAGTCCTTGTCCATTTTGTCCTTGGAAACATTTCCTATAGGTTCATTTTGTTTATGATTATGATCTATTTTATATTTCTTCTTACCAGAAATCCTAGAAAGAAAAACACAACTAGAAATGATATTTCTCAAATTTAGGAACTTCTCCTTCAAAAAAGGAAAAACAACATGAATTTTCATGTAACCACCACTACAATTTTTTCTCAAATGCTTTTGAATTAGGAGAGAAAAATTGATTCCTCCCATGTAAGATTTTTCATCTTTTCAATCAACATCTTGCAACTCTAGATCCACTTCAGCCAGAGCATTGCATTGTGGTGAAGAAATGATAGGATACACAACTGTAGGCCAGATTAAGGAAAAGGGCATGAATCTTGAAGCCAAAACAATAAAATTAATAGCTATAAAGGTCCATCCCATTTTTCTGAATACTTCAAAGATTTTTTCATAACTTATTTCATTTGGATAGTCTCTTATTTGAGAAACAATTGGAGGAATGTCAATCCAACAAAAATGAATATCAAAAGATCCAAAGGTTTCAATTACAGACCCAAACTTCAAGCTAAAAAGTTCCATTAATTGTTCATCTGAAAATGAAAAAAAATCCATGCAGGACTTTTCATCCTTAATAAACTTTGCAAAACCAGTTCTGCTCCATGGTATTGAAGAAAACAATACTACCAAATTTGAGTTCATGTGTTTGCTGAAGATATCCTATTTACCTATCCATTAAAATGAATTCAAGCACTAAACTAGTTAGATTGTTTTAAAAAGGTCTGGGTTCAAATATTTGAAAGACTTTGTATCTTAATCTAGAGGCTTTGTATTTCAACCCCTAAAAAAAATTATTGCACCCAATCTGTATGTAATTTTTAGTGAATTCTGACATTGAGTTAATTACAACAACTAGAGGACACTTCAAATTATTCTCAACGAAGGTGACAGTTTAAATGATTTTGGCAATTTACATGAGAAAGAATTCTTTAATTTTTGAATGCCCACCTGTAGCATTCCTATCAATAATAATAGGCTCCCACACATAATCATGTATAAGCTCCTGCATTGATTGTGCCACTGATTCAGCTCGTGAATGAGAAAAGGGTTGTAGAGAGTCTACATTGAGAGCAAGGCATTTGAGAGCTGAAAAAAACATCTGGATCTTCTGAATAGAGTCGAAGTGGATATGAGTAGCCCATTTTCCAACACTCTACTTGATAAGCAATTTGGAATGATATGATGAGAGTGAAGAAACAAAAAGCCTGAATGCCCACAAGCTTGTTGGATCACAAGATCTTAATAATTTGACAATAGATTCTTGAATGGCATTCGAATATGACTTTCAATTTTTCTACCTTTTAAGATTGTGTATGTCGAGCATTACCAGAATTCTTTTCACCCATTTTCCTTCTTGTTCTATAGCCATTTTTGATGAGTGGCAAAATTCACGAAAGGTATCAGCAAGCTAGCAAGCTAGGGTAGAACTATGAGCAAGCTAGGGTAGAACCAGGGCATCGGGTTTTTTGTCTAGTGAGTGCATCAAGTTTCCACTTCCAAAAAAATGCAAATGATACCACACATGGGAAAAAAAACAAATAGGAATTTATTTATTTTACATCTCTCCCCGTGTTGGTCAAAATTTTGACCAACCCATTTCGACCTACATGTGTTGGTCAAAATTTCAACCAACGCTAAGTTTAGATGTAAAAAAAAATAAAAAATTTGCATTCTACATTCTAACCAACCTAAAAAAATTTAGTTGATGGTCAAAATTTTTGGTAGAAAAATGAGGTCAAATGTAGTAGTGACCCACTGAGTGCAAAGGATCTTAGAAAGATCCTTCACCAAACTACACTACAATCATAGCTATGTACCGATCCAGTCTTGGTGAGTGTGGAGGAACTTTAGAAAGCTATAACTAAGATTACAAAGGAGAAGGTGAATTTGCAAGAACCACCTTCTCATATTCAAACAACTACAAGAGGAAAACCACAAGAGAAAACTACACAAGATGCATCAGCTATGGTTGATTCTACAGTCACAGTGACTTCAACTATCAAGGAGCTAGCAAAGGAGCACATAGGATAGAAGGATATCTCTATTCCTATAGCACAAGGACAAGAAGCACCGCTTCAAATAATAATTATTGATGAACATAGAATTGAAGAAGATAAGGAGAGGCCTAAGGAGAAGGAGCAAGATGAAATTCAAACAATGATAAACTTTCCTACAATAGGGACTCCCATAGGAACAACTCATCAGTTGAGCACTGAAGTAGTACCACTTTAGATTTCAGCAATAGGTTCAAGCTCCACCAAGGTTGCAAGGGTACTTCGCTATGGAGACCCTACACTTGATGAAGAGATAGTCATTCCCATGTATGACTACAAAAAAATGAATATTAATTAGATTAATGAAGTGTAAGAGGCACTAAAGAAGAAGAAGAAATAAGAGATACTCAGGAATGAGTATAAGCAAAGACAAGCTCTAATTGAAATCAAAGACATCTTTCTAGATGCATTCAAATTACAAGTACCTGATGAAACCAAAGCCCATAATGGAGAAATTATCCAACATAGTGGAATAGGTACAAAATGATGACCTAGACACTAATGCCAAATTGCTTGAATGGTCTAAAAGGAAATTCGAGATGAAGGTAAATGAAAGAGTATCTAGTGAAATAGCACTATACCAGGTGGATCTAGCTAAAGAGATAGAAAAGTTGAAAGTAGTACTCAAGAATATATTCTCACTATACTCAAAGCTATGTGATTCATCATATTTCACACAAGAGACCACCCATTATATATTGAGCTTGGAGAGGAACCTTAAGATATCTAGCATGCATCTACCAAATGATCCAACTAAAAGTGAGAAGCATTTGGCTACTATGCTTCACACAAAAAAAGAATTAGTTGTACCCATAGTAGATGAGGCTAATATAAAGGCCAAGCTAATACAAGTACAATCTACCATTACCTGTCACATGGAAGTCTTGCACAAGCAACTGACCTATGCAAAAATTATTTGAAGAAAGACCCCAATCTTTCTACATTAGAAGGCTTAGTACACCTTGCAGTTGAGACAACTATCCAACTTAAAGAACTCGAAATTGCACTAGACAATTGGGATGTTTCTCTCAAGGTAATCATGGAGGTAAATATTTCATTTTTGGCTAAATATTGAATCAGCGAATAGAACCCTTTGACATAAATGTCAAAAAGGGGGAGATAATAAAGACCCAAAGGGGGAGATAATTCATTTTGGGGGAGATATAATAAATTGGGGAAGATAAAGATAAATTTTGAAAAATAATAGAGCCAAAAGGATACAAAGACTACAAGGGAAATATGTTTGAAAGGGGGAGCAAAAATAGTGCAGACAAAAATAAAGCAGATGAAAAAGAGTAGAGCAGATAAGGAAGACCAAAGTGACAAGGTACATAATCAACATGAGACAAATCTAGCATAAAGGATTTTTGGATACAAAATTGGCACATTAGCTCAGGGGGAGTTAAAATTTTTGAAGGTATAGAGTCTTTACAAAATTTTGAACAAGTTTTGAAGTTTGTTACATATTTTGAACAAGAAGTATATTATACTCATAGACATCAAATTCATAATGTATAGTTAACTGTTATGACACTCATGTTGAAGAGGGAGATTTTTGGTCTTAGATTGGGTTTGACAATTGAGTTTCAACACACTTAAGAAACTCTCTAAGTTGATGCTGAGTATAATATCGATGTTGAGCTATAGTATGTGCCAAGCCAAAAATACAATAGGTGCCAAGCTATTCAGATCCTGAATAGATAGGAAGTGTCAAGAAAGTATCAAGTGTTGAGAAAAAATTGACGTCGAGCTAGTATATGTGCCAAGTCACTTTATGTGCCAAGTGAAGTATAGGTTCCAAGCACCAGCAATCAGTATATGCCAAGCATCATAAAATAGTAAGTTTCGAGTGACATAGTATTGGCAAATGAGTTTGTGCCTTCACAAACTCAGTTGCAAATCATGTTGCATGCCAACTAAGAAATAGATTTTGAATTTTAGAAGATAAGATCGAATCTTTTGAATTTCCTATAGATTGTGCATGAAACCAATGAAATAATTGTAAAGATAAAGAGACAAAATGAATGAATCTCAGCTGTAGATTCATGACACACCCTAAGTCACGAAGCCTTTTTAAGAAGAACAAAGCCTCATGATTCAATGGGTTGAGAGAGTTGAGAAGATCAAGCAGAGAGTGAAAGAGAGCAAAGAGAAAAAGGGTGACTTTGTAAAATAGGGTATTGAAAGATCAGATAGAGTAGAATAGAGTATTAGCACTTCAAATAGAGTTACATCAGATCAAGAAGGATCAGAATAGATTGGATAGAGCATCGATCTGAAATCAGCAATAGACGGTTGTAAGTGATTAGATCAAACATTCTACTATACTTTCTAACCATTGTATTAGGAGAATGAAAATCCTATGATGATAGGTTGGTTTAACAACCATATTGTAAATCTTTTAATAGGGTGACATTCCAACTGAATGTTTGTAAAATCCTTTAGATAGGTGCACTTTTAATAGAGTGTTGAGCCTTAAATAGGGCAGGCCTCACATAGGGTAGACCATTGATAATGGTCAAATCTTTTTAAGACTAATCAGTTACATATTGGTGTAGTGATAAGTTGTGGTTGTCATCCCCACCACAATTTTACCTTCTCATTTTGGAGGGTTTCTAGGTGATCAAATCTTGTGTTATGAGTTTTCATGCATATCTTTACTTTCACGTTTATTGGATATGTTTACATGCATATGATTGATTTCAACTATAAGATTTAGAGATTAAAAAGTGTTACTTCTGATTCACGCCGCCCGCCACCCCCCCCCCCCCCCTCTCAAAAGTAATCTTCTCACTTGTGAATTCCAATTTGGTTAAGTACATATTCTACACAAAATTTGACAATCATGAGTGAACTTGAATTATACTGAGAAGAGTTCATGAAGATATGTTCTTGTTAGGTGATGCATAGATTGTCATTGATATCAACCTAATACATAAGGTCACAAGATTTAGAAATGATGGTTGTGAACCTGTTAATGGGAAAAGAATCAAGAAATTAGTGGAGACTAACCTAAAAACTAAGTTTGACAAAAGGGTATGTGCAGGATCATGGTGTGCCAAAAAGTGGCAATGTGAAAAAAATAGAGTTTGAACACATCTAAAAGCACTTCAAAATCCACTCTGACTTTTTTTCACCTGTCCAGGTACCAAACCTGGAAAGTAAGGCCCAAGCCTTATCGGATATCCGATTTGAGATCAGATATCGGTGCCATAAAAGTTGGAGGGAAAAGGCACAAAAATTAGAGAGAAAAATAAATTTGTAAGTGATATAACAAATTTGAGTTATGAAATGTGTAAAGATATAATATATAACCTATAAATATATAATATAATAACATAACTATTATATATAAAATAATATATAATCTATATATTATATAATAATATAATATTATATTATATATATATATATATATATATATATATATATATATATATAAAACATAATCTAAAGATATAATATATAATCTATTAATATATATAATAATATATTATGTTATTATTATTATTATCTATAAATATAATATATATTATTATAATATATTATTATTATTTTTACTATATTTTTATTGAATATAATAATGTAATATATTATATATATGTTATTAATACATATTATTATTATTATCATATATAAATTATAATCTATAATATATTATTATTATTATTATCATATGTAAATTATAATATATAATATATTATGTTATTATTATATATATATATATGATTGTTATACTATATTATTATTATTTTTACTATATTATTTATAGTGGAGTCATTTATATGGGTCAAAAGGGCTCATAGGATGGCTGATGACCCCTTTCGACACATTCCATGATGACATATGTCCCTAAGGGATCCTAGGACCCCTAGGGACATATTAGAATAGTCTATATGGGTTGAAGGGGGTCACAGGATGACCTCTGAACCCTTTTGACATATTACAAGACGACATTTGTCCCTAGGGGTCCTAGGACACTTAGGGAAATATTCAAATCTTCATATGGGTTGAAGGGGGTCATAGGCTGACCAATGACCACCTTCGACACATTCCACGATGAAATATGTCCTTAGGGGTCCTAAGACCCCTAGGGACATATTAGAATCATTCATATGGGTCGAAGGGGATCATAGGGTGACATATGACCCCCTTCGACAGATTCCACGATGACATATGTCCCTAAGGGTCCTAAGACCCCTAGGGACATATTAGAATATTTTATATGGTTTGAAGGGGGTCATAGGGTGAACTATGACCCCCCTTCGACACATTACATGACAAAATATGTCGATAGGGGTCCTGGGACACCTAGGGACATATTAGAATGCTTCATATGGGTCAAAGGGGGTCATAGGTTGACCTATGACCCCCTTTGACCCATTAAATGATGGCATATGTCTCTAGGGGTCCTAGGACCCCTAGGGACATATTAGAATCATTCTTATCGGTCAAAGGGGCTCATAGGGTGACCTATGACCCCCTTTGACCCATTAGATGATGACATATGTCCCTAAGGGTCCTAGAACCCCTAGGGACATATTAGAATCGTTCTTATGGGTCAAAGGGGGTCATAGGTTGACTTATGACCCTCTTCGACACATTACATGATGACATATGTCCCTAGGGGTCCTAAGACACCTAGGGACATATTAGAATGCTTCATATGGGTCAAACGGTGTCATAGGTTGACCTATGATCCACTTTGACCCATTAAATGATAACATATATAGCTAGGGGTCCTAGGAACCTTAGGGACATATTACAATCGTTCTTATGGGTCAAAGTGGGTCATAGGTTGACCTATAACCCCCTTTGACCCATTACATGACAACATATGTCCCTAGGGGTCCTAAGAACCCTAGGGACATATTAGAATATTTCATATGGGTCAAAGGGGGTCATAGGTTGACCTATCACCCCTTTCGAACTATTAAATGACAACATATATCCATAGGGGTCCTAGGACCTCTAGGGACATATTAGAATTTTCAACCCAATACATGACGATATATGTCCCATTCATATGGGATAAAGGGGATCGTAGATTGACCTATGACCCCGTTCGACCCATTACATGATGACACATGTCCCAAGGGGTCCTAGGATCCCTCAAGACATATTAGAATCATTCATATGGGTCAAAGGGGGTCATACGTTTACCAATGACCCCAGTTGACCCATTAAATGATGACATATGTCCCTACTGGTCCTAGGACCCATAGGAACATATTAGAATTGTTCTTATGGATCAACGAGGGTCATAGGTTGACCTATGACCCCCTTCAACCCATTAAATGATGAAATTTGTCCCTAGGCGTGATAGGACCCCTAAGGACATATTAGAATCGTTCTTATGGGTCAAAGGGGGTCATAGGTTGACCTATAACCCCCTTCGACCCATTAAATGACGAAAAATGTCCCTAGGGGTCCTAAGACCCCTAGGGACATATTAGAATCCTTCTAATCGATCAAAGGGGGTCATACCCTATGACCCACTTTGACCCATTACCTGACGACATATGTCCATAGGGGTCCTAGGACCCCTAGGGACATATTAGAATGCTTCATATGGGTCAAAGCAGATCATAGGTTGACATATGACCCCCTTCAACCCATCAAATGATGACATATCTCCCTAGGGGTCCTAGGACCCCTAGGGACATATTAGAATCATTTTTATGGTTCAAAGGGGGTCACAGGTTAACCTCTGACCCACTTCGACATATTAAATGATGACATATGTCCCTAGGGGTCCTAGGACCCCTAGGAACATATTAGATTCATTCATATGGGTCAAAGGGGGTTAGAGGTTGACCTATTACCCCCTTCGACCCATTAAATGATGACATATGTCCCTAAGGGTCCTAGGAGCCTTAGGGACATATTAGAATCATTCTTATGGGTCAAAGGGGGTCATAGGTTGACCTATTTACCCCTTTGACCAATTACATAATGACATATTTCTCTAGGGGTCCTAGGACCCCTAGGAATGTCTTAAAATTGTTCATGACCCATTACATGATGACGTATGTCCCTAGGGGTCCTAGGACCCCTAGGGACATATTAGAATCTTTCATATGGGTCTAAAGGGGTCATAGGTTGACCTAGGACCCCCTTTGATGCATTATATGATGACATATGTCCCTAGGGGTCCTACGACCCGTAGGGACATATTAGAATCGTTTATATGGATCAAAAGGGCTCATAGGTTGACCTATGACCCGCTTCAACCTATTAAATGATGACATATGTTCTTAAGGGTCTTAGGACCCCCAAGGACATATTAGAATCATTCATATGGATCAAAGGGAGTCATAGGTTGACCTATAACCACCTTCGACACATTACATGATGACATATGTCCCTAGGGGTTCTAGGACCCTTAGGGACATATTAGAATGCTTCATATGGGTCAAAAGGGTTCATAGCTTCACCTATGACCCCCTTTGACCCATTAAATGATGACATATGTCTCTAGGTGTCCTAGGACACCTAGGGACATATTAGAATGCTTCATATGGGTCAAAGGGTGTCATAGGTTGACCTATGACCCCCTTCGACCCATTAAATGACGACATATATCCCTAGGGGTCCTAAGACCCCTAGGGACATATTAAAATCATTCTTATGGGTCAAAGGGGGTCATAGGTTAACCTATGACCCCTTTCGACCTATTACATGATACCCTCTTTGACCCATAAGAAAGATTATAATATGTCCCTAGGGGTCCTAGGACCCCTAGGGACATATTAGAATTGTTCTTATGGATCGAAGGGGGTTATAGGGTGATGTATGACCCCATTTGACCCATTAAATGATGACATATGTCCTTAGGTGTCCCAGGACCCCTAGAGACATATTAGAATCGTTCTTATGGGTCAAAAGGGGTCATAGGTTGACCTATGACCCCCTTCGACCCATTAAATGATGACATATATCCCTTGGGGTCCTAGGACCCCTAGGGACATATTAGAATCATTCTTATGGGTCAAAGGGGGTCATAGGTTGACCTATGATCCCCTTCGACCCATTACATGATGACATATGTCCCTAGGGGTCCTAAGACCCCAAAGGACATATTAGAATTTTTTTAATAGGTCAAAAGGGGTCATAGGGTGACCTATCACCCCCTTCGACCCATTACATAATGACATATGTCCATAGGGGTCCTAGGACCCCTAGGGACATATTAGAATGCTTCATATGGATCAAAGGGGGTCATAGGTTGATCTATGACCTCTTTCAACCCATTAAATGATGACATAGGACCCCTAGGGACATATTAAAATCATTCTTATGGATCAAAGGGGGTCATATGTTAACCTATGACACCCTTCAAAATATTACATGATGACATATTTTCATAGGGGTCCTAGGACCCCTAGGAACATATTAGATTCATTCATATGGGTCTAAGGGAGTCATAGGTCATACAACCCATTACATGATGACATATGTCCCTAAGGTTCCTAGGACCTATAGGGACATATTAGAATCATTCTTATAGGTCAAAGGAAGTCATAGGTTGACTTATGACCCACTTCGACACATTACATGATGACATATGTCCCTAGGGGTCCCAGGACACCTAGGGACATATTAGAATGCTTCATATGGGTTAAAGGGTATCATAGGTTGACCTATGACCCCCTTCGATCGATTAAATGATGACATATATAGCTAGGGGTCCTAGGACCCCTAGGAACATATTACAATCATTCTTATGGGTCAAAGGGGGTCATAGGTTGACCTATAACCCCCTCTGACCCATTATATGACGACATATGTCCCTAGGGGTCCTAGGACTCTTAGGGACATATTAGAATGCTTCATATGGGTCAAAGGGATTCATAGGTCAACCTATGACCCCCTTCAACCCATTAAATTACAACATATATCCCTAGGGGTCCTAGGACCCTTAGGAAAATATTAGATTCTTCGACCCATTACATGACGACATATGTCTCCAAGGGTTCTAAGATCCCTCGAGACATATTAGAATCATTCATATGAGTTAAAAGGGGTTATAGGTTGACCTATGACCCCGTTCGACCCATTACATGATGACATATGTCCTCAGGGGTCCTACGATACCTGGAGACATATTAGAATCATATATATGGGTCAAAGGGGGTCCTAGGGGTCATAGGGACTTATTGGAATCGTTCTTATGGGTCAAAGGGGGTCATAGCTTGACCTATGACCCCCTTGGACACATTACATGATGACATATGTCCCTAAGGGTCCTAGAACCCCTAGGGACATATTAGAATAGTTCTTATGGGTCAAAGGGGCTAATAGGGTGACCATATGTCTTAGGGATATATTAGAATCGTTCTTATGGGTGTAAGGGGGTCATAGGTTGACTTATGACCCACTTCGACACATTACATGATGACATATATCTCTAGGAGTTCTAAGACCCTTAGGGACATATTAGAATGCTTTATATGGGTCAAAGGTTGTCATAGGTTGACCTATGACCCCCTTCAACCCATTAAATGATGACATATGTACCTAGCGGTCTCAGGACACCTAGGGACATATTAGAAGCGTTCTTATGAGTCAAAGGGGGTCATAGGTTGTGCTACGACCCCTTTTGACCCTTTAAATGATGACATATGTCCCTAGGGGTCCTAGGACCGCTAGAGACATATTCGAATCATTCTAATGGGTTCAAGGGGGTCATAGGTTGAACTATGACCCCTATGACCCCCTTTGACAAATTACATGATGAAATATGTCCCTAGGTGTCTTAGGACCCCTAGGGACATATTAGAATTGTTCATATGGGTCAAATGGGGTCATAGTTTGACCTATGACCCCCTTCAACCCATTACATGATGACATATGTCCCTAGAAGTCCTAGGATCCCTAAGGACATAATATAATCATTCATATGGGTCAAAGTGGCTCATAGGTTGATTTATGACCCCTTTCGACTCATAAGAACGATTCTAATATCTACCTAAGGGTCCTAGGACACCTAAGATCATATGTCATCATTTAATAGGTCGAAGGAGATCATAGGTACCCCTATGGGCCCCTTTGACCCATAAGAATGATTCTAATATGTCTTCAAGGTTCTAAGGACCCCTCAAAGACATATGTCATCATGTAATGGATCGAAGGGGGTCATAGGTCAACCTATGACGCTCTTAGACCCATAAGAATGATTCTTATATGTCGCTAGGGGTCCTAGGAACCCTAGGGACATATGTCATCATGTAATTGCTCGAACGAGGTGATAGATCAACCTATGACTGCCTTTGACCCACATGAACGATTATAATATGTCCTTAGGGGTCCTAGGACCCCTAGCTATATGTCATGATTTAAGGGGTCGAAGGAGATCATAGGTCAGCTTATGACACCCTTTGACCCATATGAAGCATTCTAATATGTCCCTAGGTGTCCTAGGACCCCTAGGGACATATGTCATCATGTAATGTGTCGAAGAGAGTCATAAGTCAACCTATGACCCCCTTTGACCCATAAGAACGATTCTAATATGTCCCTAAGGGTCTTAGGACCCCTAGGGACATATGTCATCATCTAATTGGTCGAAAATGGTCATAGGTCACCCTATGAGCCACTTTGACCCATAAAAATGATTCTAATATGTCCCTAGGGGTCTTAGGACCCCTAGGGACATATGTGATCATGTAATTGATTGAAGGGTGTCATAGGTGAACCTATGACCCCATTTGACCCATAAAAATGATTCTAATATGTCCTTAGGGGTCGTAGGACCCCTAGGAACATATGTGATCATTTAATGGGTTGAAGGTAATCATAGGTAAACCTATGACCCCCTTTGACTCATAAAAATGATTGCAATATGTCCCTAGGTGTCTTAAGACCCCTAGGTGCATATGTCATCATTTAATGGGTCGAAGGGCATCATAGGTAAACCTACAACACCCTTTGATCCATATGATGCATTCTTATATGTTCCTAGGGGTCCTAAGACCCCTAGGGACATATGTCATCATGTAATGTGTCAAAGTGGGTCAATTGTCAACCTATGACCCCTTTTGACCCATAAGAACGATTCTAATATCTCCCTAGGGTTTCGAGGACCCCTAGGGACATATGTCATCATGTAATGTGTTGAAGCAGGTCATAGGTCAACCTATGACAACCTTTGACCCATAAGAATGATTCTAATATGTCCCTAAAGGTCTTAGGACCTTTAAGAACATATGTCATTATGTAATGGGTCGAAGGAGATCATAAGTCAACCTATGACCCCCTTGACTCATATGAATGATTCTAATATGTCCCTAAGGGTGCTAGAACCCTTAAGGACATATGTCATCATGTAATGGGTCGAATGGGGTCATAGGTTAACCTATGATGCCCTTTGAACAATATGAATGATTCTAATATATCCCTAGGGGTCCTAGGACCCTTAGGGACATATGTCATCATTTAATGGGTCAAAGGGGATCATAGGTCAACCTATGACCCCCTTTGACCCATAAGAATGATTCTAATATGTCTCTAGGGGACCTAGGACCCCTTTGGACATATGTCATCATGTAATGTGTTGAAGGGGGTCATAGGTCAACCTATCACCCCCTTTGACACATAAGAAGCATTCTAATATGTCCCTAAGAGGTCATATGACTCCTAGTGACATATGTTATCATGTAATGGGTCAAAGGGGGTCATAGGTCAACCTATGACCCCCTTAGACCTATAAGAATGATTCTAATATGTCCCTAGGGTTCCGAGGACCCTTTGGGACATTTGTCATCATGTAATGGTTCGAAGAAGGTCATAGGTCAACCTATGACCACCTTTGACCCATAAGAATGATTTTAATATTTTTCTACGGACATATGTCATCATGTAATGCGTCAAAGGGGTCATAGATCAACCTATGACCCCCTTTTTTTTATAAGAATGATTCTCATATGTCCCTAGGGTCGTAGGAATCCTAGGGACAAATGTTGTCATTTAATGGGTTGAAGGGGATCATAGATCAATCTATAACCCCCTTTGATCCATATGAATGATTCTAATATGTCCCTAGGGGTCCTAGGACCCGTAGGGACATATGTCATCATGTAATATGTCAAAGGGGGTCGTAGATCAACGTATGACACCCTTTGACCCATAAGAACGATTCTCATATGTCCTTAGGGGTCCTAGGGACATATGTCATCATGTAATGGGTCAAAAGGGGTCATAGGTCAACCTATGACCCCCTTTGACCCAAATGAACAATTCTAATATGTCCCTAGGCATCTTAGGACCCCTAGGGACTTATGTCATCATTTAATGGGTCAAAGGGGGTCATAGGTCAACTTATGACCTCCTTTGACCCAAATGAACAATTCTAATATGTCCCATTGGTCTTCAAAGCCCTAGTGACATATGTCATCATTTAATAGGTTGAATGGTGTCATAGGTCAACCTATGACCCCCTTTTACCCATATGAACAATTCTAATATGTCTTTAGGTGTTCTATGACCTGTATGGACATATGTCATCATGTAATGTGTCAAAGGGGGTCATAGGTTGACCTATGACCCCATTTGACCCATAAGAATGATTCTAATGTGTCCTTAGGGGTCCTAGGACCTCTAGAGACATATGTTGTCATGTAATGGGTTGAAGGGTTTCATAGGTCACCCTGTGACCCCCTTTGAGGTCATAGGTTGACCTATAACCCCATTTGACCCATAAGAATGATTCTAATATATTTCTAGGGGTCCTAAGACCCCTAGAGATATATGTTGTCATACGCCCTTTGACCCATAAGAACGATTATAATATGTCCTTAGGGGTCCTAGGACCCCTAGGGATATATGTCATCATGTAAAAGGTCAAAGGGGGTCATAGGTCAACCTATGACTCCCTTTGACCAATAAGAACGATTCTAATATGTCCGTAGGGTTCTTAGGACCCTTTTGGATATATGTCATTATGTAATTTATCGAAGAGGGTCATAGGTTGACCTATGACCCCCTTTGACCCATAAGAAGCATTCTAATATGTTCTTAGGGGTCTTAGGACCCCTAGAGACATATATCATCATGCAATGGGTCAAAGGGGGTCATAGGTCAGCCTACGACCCCCTTTGACCCATATGAACAATTCTAATATGTCCCTAGGTGTCCTATGACTTGTAGGAACATATGTCATCATGTAATGGGTCAAAGGGAGTTATAGGTTGACCTATGACTCGTTTGACCCATAAGAATGATTCTAATATGTCCCTAGAGGTCCTAAGACCCCTAGGGACATATGTCGTCATGTAATGGGTTGAAGGGTGTCATGGGTCACCCTATGACCACCTTTGACCTATAAGAATGATTCTAATATTTTTCTAGGGGTCCTAGGACCCCTAGGGACATATGTCATCATGTAATGCATTGAGGGGGGTCATGAGTCAACCTATGATCTCCTTTGATCCATAAGAACAATTCTCATATGTCCTTAGGGGTTGTAGGGATATATGTCATCATGTAATGGGTCAAAGGGGGTCATAGTTCAACCTATGGCCCCCTTTGACCCATATAAACAATTCAAGTATGTCCCTAGTAGTCCTAGGACCCCTAGGGACACATGACATCTTTTAACAGGTTGAAGGGGATCATAGGTCAACCTATGACCCCTTTCGATCCATATGAACAATTCTAATATGTCTCTAGGGGACCTAGGACCCCTAGGGACATATGCCATCATGTAATGTTTCGAAGGGGGTCATAGGTCAACCTATTACCCCCTTTGACCCATAAGAATGATTCTCATATGTTCTTAGGGGTCTTCAGGACATATGTCATCATGTAATGGGTCAAAACGGGTCATTGGTCAATCTATGACCCCCTTTGACCCATATGAACAATTCTAATATGTCCCTGGGAGTCCTAGGACCCCTAGGGACATATGTCATCATTAAATAAGTTGAAGGAGGTCATAGGTCAACCTATGACCCTCTTTGATCCATATGAACAATTCTAATATTTTCTTAGGGGTCCTAAGACCCCTAGGGACATATGTGATCATTTAATGGGTCGAAGGGGTTCATAGGTCAACCTATGATCTCCTTTGATCCATATGAACAATTCTAATATGTCCCTATGGGTCTTAGGACCCTTAGGGACATATGTCATCGTTTAATGGGTCAAGGGGGTCCTAGGTCACCCTATGACACCCTTTGACCCATATGAATGATTCTAATATGTCTTTAAGGGTCGTAGGACCCCTAGGGACAAATGTCTTCATGTAATGGGTCAAAGGGTGTCATAGGTCAACCTATGATCCCCTTTGACCCATAAGAATGATTCTAATATGTCTCTAGGGGTCCTAGGACCTCTTTGGACATATGTCATCATGTAATGTGTCGAATGGGGTCATAGGTCACCCTATCACCCCCTTTGACCCATAAGAAGCATTCTAATATGTCTCAAAGGGGTCGTATTACTCCTAAGGACATATGTCATCATGTAATGGGGTCAAAGGGGGTCATAGGTCAACCTATGACCCCCTTAGACCTATAAGAAGGATTCTAATATGTCCCTATGGTTCTGAGGACCCTTAGGGACATATGTCATCATGTAATAGTTCAAAGTGGGTCATAGGTCAAGATATGACCACCTTTGACCCATAAGAATTATTTTAATATTTCTCTAGGGGTCTTAAGACCCCTAGGGACATATGTCATCATTTAATGCATCGAAGGGGGTCATAGGTCAACCTATGACCCCCTTTGTCCCATAAAAATGATTCTCATATGTTCCTAGGGGTTGTAGGACCCCTAGGGACAAATGTTGTCATTTAATGGGTCGAAAGAAATCATAGATCAATCTATGACCCCCTTCGATCCATATGAATGATTCTAATATGTCGTTAGGGGTCCTAGGACCCATAGGAATATATGTTGTCATGTAATGTCTCGAAAGGGGTCATAGATCAACTTATGACACCCTTTGACCCATAAGAATGATTCTCATATGTCCTTAGGGGTCATAGGGACATATGTCATCATATAATGGGTCAAAGGGGGTCATAGGTCAACCGATGACCCTCTTTGACCCATATGAATAATTCTAATATGTCCTTAGGGGTCTTAAGACCCCTAGGGACATATGTCATCATTTAATGGGTCAAAGGGGGTCATAGGTCAACTTATGACCTGCTTTGACCCAAATGAACAATTCTAATATCTCCTAAGGGTCATAGAAGCCCTAGTGACATATGTCATTATTTAATAAGTTGAATGGGGTCATCGATCAACTTATGACCTCCTTTTACCCATATGAACAATTCTAATATGTTCTTAGGTGTCCTATGAATCGTAGGGACATATGTCATCATGTAATGTGTCAAAAAGGGTCATAGGTCTATCTGACCCATAAAAATGATTCTAATATGTCTTTAGGGGTCCTAGGACCCCTAGGGACATATGTTATCATGTAATGGGTTGAAGGGTGTCATAGGTCACCCTATGACCTCTTTTCACCCATAAAAATGATTCTAATATGTCCTTAGGGGTCCTAGGACCCCTAGGGACATATGTCGTCATGTAAAGGGTCAAAAGGGGTCATAGGTCAACCTATGACTCCTTTTGACCCATAAGAATGATTCTAATATGTCCCTATGGTTTATAAGACCCCTTTGGATATATGTCATTATGTAATTTGTCGAAGAGGGTCATAGGTCAACCTATGACCCCCTTTGACCCATAAGAAGCATTCTAATATGTTCCTAGGGGTCCTAGGACCCCTAGAAGCATATATCATCATGTAATGGGTCAAAGAGGGTCATAAGTCAACCTATGACCCCCTTTGACCCATATGAACAATTCTAATATGTCCCTAGGTGTCCTATGAGCCGTAGGGACATATGTCATCATGTAATGGGTCAAAGAGGGTCATAAGTTTACCTATGTCCCCTTTTGACCCATAAGAATGCTTCTAATATGTCCCTAGGGGTCCTAGGACCCTTAGGGACATATGTCATCATGTAATAGGTTGAAAGGTGTTATGGGTCACCCTATAACCACCTTTGACCCATAAGAAAGATTCTAATATTTCCCTAAGGGTTTTAGGACCCCTAAGGATTTATGTCATCATGTAATGCGTTGAAGGGGGTCACGAGTCAACCTATGATCCCCTTTGACCCATAAGAACAATTCTCATATGTCCCTAGGGATCGTAGGGACATATGTCATCATGTAATCGGTCAAAGGGGGTCAAAGGTCAACCTATGACCCCCTTTGATTCATATGAACAATTCTAATATTTTCTTAGTGGTCCTACGACCCCTAGAGACACATGTCATCTTTTAATGGGTCGAAGGGGGTCATAGGTCAACCTATGACCCCCTTCGATGCATATGAACAATTCTAATATGTCCCTAGGGGACCTAAGACCCCTAGGGACATATGTCATCATGTAATGTGTCGAAGGGGGTCATAGGTCAACCTATGACCCCCTTTGACCCATAAGAATGATTCTCATATGTTCTTAGGGGACTTCAGGACATATGTCGTCATGTAATGGGTCAAAGGGGGTCATTTGTCAACCTATGACCCCCTTTGACCCATATGAACAATTCTAATATGTCCTAAGGCATCCTAGGACCTCTAGGGACATATGTCATCATTAAATAGGTCAAAGGGGGTCATAGGTCAACCTATGACCCTCTTTGATCCATATGAACAATTTTAATATGTCCCTAGGGGTCCTAAGACCCCTAGGGACATATGTCATCATTTAATGGGTCGAAGGGGTTTATAGGTCAACCTAAAATCTCTTTTGATATATATGAACAATTCTAATATGTCCCTATGGGTCTTAGGACCCTGAGGGACATATGTCATCGTTTAATGGGTCGAAGGGGGTCCTAGGTCACCCTATGACCCCATTGACCCATATGAATGATTCTAATATGTCCCCAGGGGTCGTAGGACCCCTACGGACAAATTGCCTTCATGTAATGGGTCAAAGGGTGTCATAGGTCAACCTATGACCCCCTTTGACCCATAAGAATGATTCTAATATGTTTCTAGGGGTCCTAGGACCCCTTTGGACATATGTCATCATGTAATATGTCGAAGGGGGTCATAGGTCAACCTATCACCCCCTTTGACCCATAAGAAGCATTCTAATATGTCCCAAAGGGGTCGTATGACTCTTAGGGACATATGTCATCATGTAATGGGTCAAAAGGGGTCATAGGTCAACCTATGACCCCGTTAGAACTATAAGAATGATTCTAATATATCCCTAGGGTTCTGAGGACCCTTAGGGACATATGTCATCATGTAATAGTTTGAAGCGGGTCATAGGTCAATCTATGACCACCTTTGACTCATAATAATGATTTTAATATTTTCCTAGGGCTCCCAGGATCCCTAGCGACATATGTCATCATGTAATGCATCGAAGGAGGTCATAGGTCAACCTATGACCCCCTTTGTCCCATAAGAACGATTCTCATATGTCCCTAGGGGTTGTAGGACCCCTAGGGACAAATGTTGTCATTTAATGGGTCGAAGTGAATCATAGATCAATCTATGACCCCCTTCAATCCATATGAATGATTCTAATATGTCCCTAGGGGTCCTAGGACCCATAGGGACATATGTCATCATGTAATATGTCGAAGGGGGTCATAGATCAACCTATGACACCCTTTGACCCATAAGAATGATTCTTATATGTCCTGAGGGGTCTTAGGGACATTTGTCATCATGTAATGGGTCAAAGGGGGTCATAGGTCAACCTATGACCCCCTTTGACCCATATGAATAATTCTAATATGTCCTTAGGGGTCCTAGGACCCCTAGGGACATATGTCATCATTTAATGGGTCAAAGGGGGTCATAGGTCAACTTATGATCTCCTTTGATCCAAATGAACAATTATAATATGTCCCTAGGGGTCATAGAAGCCCTAGTGACATATGTCATCATTTAATGGGTCAAATGGGGTCATAGGTCAACTTAAGACTCCCTTTTACTCATATGAACAATTCTAATATGTCGTTAGGTGTCTTGTGACCCGTAGGGACATATGGCATCATGTAATGTGTCAAAGGGGGTCATAAGTTGACCTATAACCCCATTTGACCCATAAGAACAATTCTAATATGTCCCTAGGGTTCTTAGGACCCCTTTGGATATATGTCTTTATGTAATTTGTCGAAGGGGGTCATAGGTCAACCTATGACCCCTTTTGACCCATAAGAAGCATTCTAATATATCCCTAGGAGTCGTAGGACCTCTAGAGACATATGTCAACATGTAATGGGTCAAAGGGGGTCATAGGTTAACCTATGACCCCCTTTGACCCATATGAATAATTTTAATATGTCCTTAGGTGTCCTATGACTCATAGGGACATATGTCATCATGTAATGGGTGAAAGGGGGTCATAGGTTGACCTATGACCCCTTTTGACCCATAAGAATGATTTTAATACATCCCTAGGGGTCCGAGGACCCCTAGGGACATATGTAGTCATGTAATGGGTTTAAGGGTGTCATGGGTCACCCTATGACCACCTTTGACCCATAAGAATGATTCTAATATTTTGCTAAGGGTCCTAGGACACCTAGGGACATATGTCATCATGTAATGCATTGAAGGGGGTCATGGGTCAACCTATGATCCCCTTTGACCCATAAGAACAATTCTCATATGTCCCTAGGGGTCGTAGGGACATATGTCATCATGTAATGGGTCAAAGTGGGTCATAGGTCAACCAAGGACCCTCTTTGACCCATATGAACAATTCTAATATGTTCCTAGCGATCATAGGACCCCTAGGGACACATGTCATCATTTAATGGGTCGAAGGGGATCATAGGTCAACTTATGACCCCCTTTAATCCATATGTACAATTCTAATATGTCCCTAGGGTACCTAGGACCCCTAGAGACATATGTCATCATGTAATGTGTCGAAGGGGATCATAGGTCAACTTATGACCCCCTTTGACCCATAAGAATGATTCTCATATGTTCTTAGGGGTCCTTAGGACATATGTCATCATGTAATGGTTCAAAGGGGGTCATGGGTCAACCGATGACCCCCTTTGACCCATATGAACAATTCTAATATGTCCCTAGGCATCCTAGGACCCCTAGGGACATATGTCATCATTCTCTTTGATCTATATGAACAATTCTTATATGTCCCTAGGGGTTCTAAGACCCCTAGAGACATATGTCATCATTTAATGGGTTGAAGGGGTTCATAGGTCAACCTATGATCTCCTTTGATCCATATGAACAATTTTAATATGTCTCTATGGGTCTTAGGACCCCTAGGTACATATGTCATTGTTTAATATGTCGAAGGGGGTCCTAGGTCACCCTATGATGCCCTTTGACCCATATGAATGATTCTAATATGTCCCTAGGGGTCCTAGGACCCATAGGGACAAATGTCTTCATGTAATGGGTCGAAGGGTGTCATAGGTCAACCTATGACCCCGTTTGACCCATATGAACAATTCTAATATGTCCCTAGGGGTTGTAAGACCCTTAGGGACATTTGTCATTATGTAATGTGTCGAAGGGGGTCATAGGTTGTCATAGGTCAACATATGACCCCTTTCGACCCATAAGAATGATTCTAATATGTCCCTAGGGGTCCTAGGACTTCTAGGGACATATGTCATTATGTAATGAGTTGAATGGGATCATAAGTCAACCTATGAGTCCCTTCGACCCATATGAATGATTCTAATATGTCCCTAGGGGTGCTAGGACCCCTAGGGACATATGTCGTCATGTAATGGGTCAAAGGGGGTAATAGGTCAACCTATGACCCCCTTTGACCCATAAGAACGATTCTAATATGTCCCTATGGGTCCTAGACCCCTAGGGACATATCTCATCATTTAATGGGTTGAATGGGGTCATAGGTCAACCTATGACCCTGTTTGACCCATAAGAATGATTCTAATATGTCCTTAAGGGTCCTAGGACCCCTAGGGACATATGTTGTCATGTAATGCGTCGAAGGGGGTCATAAGTCAACCTATGACCTCTTTTGACCCATAAGAATGATTCTAATATGTCACTAGGGGTCCTAGGACCCGTAGGGACATATGTTGTTATGTAATGGGTCGAAGGGACCTATGACCCCCTTTGACTCATATATATTAATAATATACATATATATTAATAACATACATATTAATATAATAATATATATGGTTATCATATTTAATAAAAATATTACGTTATTATATATATTAATAACATACTTATATATATATATATATATTACATTATTATATTTAGTAAAAATAATAATATAAATTATATTTATAGATTATAATGAGAATAACATAATATATTATTATATATTAATATATTATATGTTATATCTTTACATTACGTTATTTTATATATATAATATATTATAATACATATTTACATAGTAATATAACAAAAATAATTTATAAATCATAAGCTATAAAATATTATGTTATAATATATATTACGTTATTATATATATATGTATATATATATATGTATATATATATATATATATATATAACTTTATTATATTTAATAAAAATATTACGTTATTATATATATTAATAACATATATATATAAGGTTATTATATTTAATAAGAATATTACGTTATAATATATATATATTACTTTATTATATTTAATAAAAATATTACATTATTATATATAAATTAATAACATACTTATATATATAATATATATATATTACGTTATTATATTTAGTAAAAATAATAATAATATAGATTATAATGAGAATAACATAATATATTATTATATATTAATATATTATATGTTATATCTTTACATTACATTATTATATATATAAAATATATTATAATACATATTTATATAGTAATATAACAAAAATAATTTATAAATCATAAGCTATAAGTCTTGAATCCGGTTTTCCCTCCAAAATGGGTTGGGATTTCAAATTTTCCACCAAAATTCACCTAGCCATATCGGATATCCGATTTGAAATCCGATATCCGATTAGGCTTGGTATTTACCAAGCCTACCCGGTCAACCCAAAAGACGTGTTTGAAGAGGGTTTTAGTGATACTCAGACTTCGAGTAGTCGTTTGACAATGTTATTTTCATTGAAATTGAATGAAACGAAAAGAGTTTTTTAATATCGCTCTCGAGATTCCATGAATATAATTTCTATCAAATTCTGAGATCGATAAGTATTTATTAGTTAATTATCAATGAAGATTATTGTAAAGTGCTGATTGACATACTGATTGAAAAACAACTATAATTTTCAAACGGTATAACATTTTTTAAATCTAAAAGTTGCATCACATTCTATGCTTCACCTAGTAAAAGAAAAAGAAAAAGAAAAAAATTTGGTAAAATTTTCTATTAGTTAAGGTGGTCAGACACGAGACTTTTTTTTTCCAAAAATGTTTTGGTAGAAAATTCATATTTAATTATTTATTTGGAATAAAAATACCAAAAAATATGTGTCATATCTGAGCATGAGTCTACTTTTCATATCTATAATTATATTAAAAAAAATTATCATTTGATTTTGATTAAGGTGGTCTGACATACACCTACTTTTTATTTTTGCCCTGAAATTTTTGTAGTACTGCATTAAAATTCAAACTTTTGACCAATCAATTAGTTTTTCCTCCTGATAAGGCCTAGTAGTTTAGAAACTAAATTCAATTTCTTACAGATTATTTTCTTACAACTTTTTGATATAAAGTCCATAACCACTTTAAAATTATGTATCAAGTTGACATAACCCTTATTTTCTGATTTTTCACTGCCACTTAAGGCCATAGTTTGGTACACCATGATCTTGCACATACCCTAAAGAAATATGAAGGTTGATCTTATTCAGGATAAAGCAGTGAAGTTGTTTGCCAGAATCTTAGGGTACAAGTTAAACCATGGATCAAGGGTAAAATTTGTACCAGTTGAATTCATTCATACAACATTTGTGATATTCATTGAAAGGAGAAAAGTTAATTTGTGCAACATTGTCAGAGTGCATCTTTTGGACAATATTACACAGATAAAGAAAACTAAGAGTTTAGTATTTAGATTTGACTCCCTATTGCCTCATTAATTCTTTTATGTTACTAAGAAGTTTCATAGAATAATTAGTTGGGATAATAGTAAGTGCACAATGAATATTGTAATTCAAAGCTATAGATCTAAACTTGAGAATGTCAGAGACATTGATATTGATAGAATGATGAATCATTTTTTTAGTTTGAGATGAAATTGAGGTATAGGATACCTCCCTCTATGGTAGAGAAGCATAAAGATGATTTTTGTTTCATGTTGGAAAATAAGATCACATGCATGGAAGTAGTGATACCTAGAGTGAAGTTCATTGAGCCTATGGGCTATGAGATGAGCACATAACTTATTGAAGGGTATGCATAGATCATACTCAAGTCTGAGAAGGATACACAATGTTCTAGATGGGGTACATATATGAAAGGTCAAGAATTGTAGAGTCTAGGCTCCATAGTAAGGAAAGTAAATAGAAAGTAGAGAAGGGGATAGATTCCATAGTCAAGGAATATTACATCACCAAACAAGAATTCAATGACATAAAGGAAATTATGCTAGAGATGAAGGCTAGTAGGCAGAAAAAAGTATTGGTAGTAAGACCTAGTATACTAGTGGGACCTTTAGAAGGTATAATAGTGGCACAACCATGTGCACAAGATCCCATTGCACCATATGGAGTATTTGCATAGGTGAAACCTATAAGAGAAAGATATGAGAAACCTAGGAGGAAGTTAGAGGTGGAAGCATCTACTACATAGGGGAAGTTATGAAGACTGATGAAGGTTAAGCAAGAACCTACACCCCAATCAAAGAAACATGTGAAGAAAACTAGTAGTGGGCCTGGAAAAAGGAGAGAAACCATGCAGATGATGAAGATAAACCTATTTAGCAAGATATGGAGGAAGCCAAGACAAAAATAGGGAAGAAAGAATGGAAACCTAAGGTAGAGAATCTTAACATGCAAATTATAAATGATGAAAATTTTGTTCAGTTGAAATTTTTTTATAGTATGTATAGCAATATGGATAGGAGGCAATTAGAGAATGCCTTAATTAGAGATATGATTTTGAGAAATAAAATATTTAATAGTATTCTTAGTAATATTCTAGAAGACTTATACAATAGGTTAATCAACATGAAGAGAAGTGTAGTAGAAGAAGATCTAGATATAAGGATCTCATCCATAAACAAGTTATGTGATGTTGGATCAAAAGAGGAATTTGAAACAATTTTGAAGGGTATTGAGACCTTGCTAAGGATCAAAAGAATAAAAATTCTTCTGATTGGAGGAAATTATGATAAGTTAGATAAGAAATAGAGGAGGATATATTGAAATAAATGTCCCCAGTTCC
The DNA here is from genome assembly GCA_028749045.1 of Cupressus sempervirens. Lineage (NCBI taxonomy): Eukaryota > Viridiplantae > Streptophyta > Pinopsida > Cupressales > Cupressaceae > Cupressus > Cupressus sempervirens. The sequence continues at coordinate 628,520,710 of CM053784.1, forward strand.
CAAGGAGAGTGGGCAAGAAAAGGCTTGTTAGAAATAGGGATTACTGGGGGGGTTAATTAGTAATCTACAAACTTTAGTCACCAACTAGATATTATTACTTATTTTAAACCATGCATAACAAAGCAATAAAGTAATACTAAATAGTAATAGTAACAATGCACAAAGATAATTCATGACACCATATTTTGTTAATTAGGGAAACCCTGGCCAAGGGAAAACCCTGATGGGGATGATACCCACTAGATAATACACTAATATATATGTTCCTTGTTAGAGGATGGACCTTGTTAGGATTAAATGAGAAAATTTAGTATAATAGTCCCTATTGGGAGACTTTGAATCTCATTTAGGAGATTCTAACCCTATTAGGAGCTGTAGTGTAATGTATGCAAGATGAGCCCACTACCCAAACATGCAATTTCAACTACAAGAAGAGCTCATTTTTTTTTTAGACTATAGGAATCGGTGCAACACGACCCCCCTATAAACTGCAGTGTGCCTGATAAACTTTTTAACGTGACTGGTAGCACTGGCGCAACACGCCCACCGGTACCACGAGGACGGAGGAGACTAGAACCCATGACCAACCCCATGCAACAAGGAAGATTTAGCCAACTGAGCTAGGGCCCCCGCGCTAAAGAGGGGTAAATGCTTTGACCTGGAGCTATGAACCAGTGAGGCCACAAACGGGGGACCTCATCCCCATGAGATTTTACAAGAAGAGCTCATTGATAAAACAAGTAATTTACTATTATTTTCCTTCCTTTTATGATTTTAGATCTTTAGCTTGATCTTAGATCACCAAATAGTTCATACAAAACTTCACATATATCACTTACATAAAAGTTTTCTCATTTCACAATCTTACTTGATAGCACTTCAATACAACCACTACACAATCACACTTCTTATCTCAAGAATTCCTTTACATAAATACCATGTTTTTACATTAAATATTGCTAGATTGTCTCAGACCACAATCCACTTTTCCAAGTTAAAGTAAACATCTAGGATGTTAGCCTTAATTGGACAAGTAATTGTTTTGCAACCTAAACAATTCTTTCCTTTAATTCTGCTATCCTGCTTCATCAAAACATGATTAACTCTATTTCATATAGTTTTTACAAACTTCCAAGGTTATACACATCATCACCAAAATGTATACTATCTCCATATAACTTTTCTTTCCATAATATGACATCTGCAACAACAATACATTGATGTAAACCAAATTCTATACTTAGACAATTTTATGATAACCAATCACTAAGTATCTTTATTTTTGAGGTTTTCTTGTCAAAATTTACATCACATATTACCATTAATGACAATAATTACATATCATAATTATACATTTTTTAACAATCGCCCCCTTTGTCATTGATGGCAACAAAATAGGGAAAATTGTCTGAGTGACAAAAAAAACTTAACTATCAAAATAAGCATTACATATCTATTACAAATTTACAAGTTTACATATATGCTCCCCCTTACAATATACTTCATACTACTCATGTATTTTTCCCAATAATCTGCTTCACAATTTTCTCTACTATTACTCCCCCAAGGTCACAAAATCTCAAGATTCTATCCAAAACTATCAAAATTATTGTCCTTGCCTTTATGCTGAAATAATATTCATACAATCTTCAAAAATAATTTTCAAGCTATCCACACCTTTTTTCCATGTCTCTTTCATAGACTCTGCTAATGAGAGAATTGTACATAATGCATATGATGTAGTCTCAACTGCATTGATATCTGAATACAAAAAGTTAGTATATTTGTTCTTAGCCTTGATACATTCTTCTAGTTGCTTCTCAACAAATGATAACTTCAAAGAAATGGATTCTCTAAGATTAGATGTTCTCCTTAATATTTTCTCTTTTTGAAGTTCTCATTTCCTGATCTTACTATGAACACTAGTAACTTGATTCTCAATATCATCAACTTCACTAGATGGGTGTTAGATTGGGTTGGATAAAGGCTCTAAATCATTCAAATTTACCCCTATCTAACTGTCCAAATCCATAGTCAGTTTCAACTAAAATACATATGTCCTCCTTGAATCTATCCACAATTGTAGGTGAGATCATAAATCTTTGTTTCATCTCATATGTTAGAAATAGAGATTACTGGGGCGGCGGGGGGGGGGGGGGGGGGGGGGGTGATTCAACAATCTAAAAACTTTAGTTGCCAACTAGATATTATTACTTACTTTAAACTATGCATAACAAAGCAATAAAGTAATGCTAAATAGTAATAGTAACAATGCACACAGATAACACATGACACCATATTTTCTTAACTAGGGAAACCCTAGCCAAGGGAAAACCTTGGTGGGGATGATACCTACTAGATAATATACTGATATATATTCCTTTTTAAAGGATGGACCCTATTAGGAGTCAATGAAAAAATTCCATATAACAATTATTGTTAGGAGACTTTGAATCCTTGTTAAGATATTCCAACCCTATTAGGAGTTGTAGTGTAATGTATGCAAGATGAGCCCACTTCCCAAACATGCAATTTCAACTACAAGAAGAGATCACTACTCAAACAAGTAATTTACTATTATTTTCCTTCCTTGTTTGATTTTTGATCTTCTCTCGATCTCAAATCACTAGATAGTTCATACAAAACTTTGCATATATCACTTACACAAAAGTTCGCTCACGTCATAATCTTACTTGATAGCACTTCAATGCAAGCACTACATAATCATCCTTCTCATCATAAGAAGTCCTTTACATAAATAAAATGCCTTTACATAAAATACTACTGGTTCAAATAAGACCACAATTCACTTTTCCAAGTTAGAGTAAACATATAGGATGTCACCCCTAATTGGATAAGTAATTGTTTTGTAACCAAAACAATTATTTCCAAAAAAATTTCTATCCTTCTTCATCAAAACATGATTAACTATATTTTGTATAGTCTATACAAAATTTCAAGGTTATACACATTATCATCAATATGTATACTATCTCCATGTAACTTCACTTGTCATACTATGACATCTACAACAACAATACACTGTTGTAAACCAAAATCTATATGTCGACAATTTTATGATAACCAAACACTAAGTATCTTTATTTCTAAGGTTTCTTATCAACATGTACATAATTTATTGCCATTAATGACAACAATTTCATATCACAATTAGCCAATTGTCAACAAGGCCAACAATCTAGTGTATATTCAAGCAAATAGACCTTTCTGTAAAGAGGAAGAGGTAGAAGGGACACAACAAGCACTATCTCCACCCCACATTGTTATTGGTACTAAATCCATGCAAGTGGATCATACCTATATAACTATGGACATAAAGGAGAATTAATTTAGAGTGTATGGGTAAAATATTGTTGGCAATATCACTACCTATATTAGTGTTCATTATGAAGATGACGAGAAAAAGAAGGGAGAAGAAGAAAAAGGGAGAAAGGAACTTGAAGAAAAGGAAAGGAAGGAAGATGACAAAAAGAAGATGAAATTAGAAAAGAAGAGGAAAGCATAATAGGAGAAGAAGTAGAAAGAAAAATAAATTAAAATATTAGAGGAAGAAGAGAAGAAGAAAGAGCTAAGGAAAAGAAGAGTGAAGAGGAGCAAATGAGAAAGACTATTGTATCTTTATTAGTGTTAGCAGATGGAACATCAAAAGAAATACCTATTACATCTGATGATAAAGACCATAGATCTATGGGGTACTTTGAGGAATTTTTTTGAGAAAAACAAATCTATAAAGTCTTTGGAGAAGACTCTTGATGAAGTCTTGGAGTGCATGCAGAAGATAGTTTCTACAATTATAGCTAATCTAGACATGAAAGATAAGGAAAACAAGTTGGTATAGACCTTTGATGCAAAATTCACAACCTTAAATAAAGTAGCATTAGTGAAAGCACAAATCAATCATGATGTTGCACTATTCAACACCATGTGAACCAATGTGCACAATGATTTGAAGGAACTTGATGGAAACATAAAGGAATTGGGACAGTGTATTACTGAAGGTAAGAAGTTATGCAAACATTGTACAATGTCCTATACTTATCTACTTTTGATGTAGATATCAAAGGCCATATGAGTGAGCTTTAGTCATTCACTACAAGATTGTAGCAAACTGAGACCAGAATTGAAGATTCTAAGAATGAAATTGAGAAGATCCACAATGCTATCAAAAGAATTGAATTTAAAAAGAAAAAGATGATAAAAATATTATTTATTCTCAAAGAATATCTAGAACTGAAGATTATAATTTTGCAGAGGCAATTGGAGGAATGCCTTTCAACAAAGAATTTCTATGACAAATTCACCTATACTAACTTGAGCATCGTTGAAGTAGCATCTTATGCACTCATTAGTATATTAGGTATAGTCAAAGGCAATTGAAAGGAATTTGATAGGCTGAAGATTGATTTTGTAGATTGCATATCTAGAGTGACAAACTAATCAACATCAAACAACAAGTCTTTGAGATACAGTTTTTGTTTTGACACCTTTGCCATTGATGTCAAAAGGCGAGTATTATGTAGAGAAAATTGTATAAATTTATATACATGTAAGGGGGAGCTTATGTATGTATCAATATAAAGGAGTGATAAGGAATGTAATGATCCATCAAATCATGAATAAAATAGTTATGTTTTGAAGGCAATTGAGTATAGTTATTTTATTTTGTTTTTGTTTCACGTATGACACCATTTTGGGACTTAGCCAATTTTCCCAAATGTTGCATCAATACCAAAGGGGGAGACTATTGGAAATGTAGTTAGTTATATGTATTGATGGTTGTCATTTATGGCAACATATACTCCACATTTCACTCATGCATTCAAAGACAGAAAATTGTCTAAGTATTTTGTAGGAGTATAGTGTGCAAATATAAATAGTATGGACGATGCATAAAGAGTTAATCTTTTGTGCAAATGAGGAAGGTTCACCACTTTTTCATGATGATGTGTACTAGTGTTCATGTGTATACAATTAGTATGGTACAAGTTACAATAAGTTTAAGTATGTTAGCAGTTAACAGTGTAAAACAAAGCATAATAGAAAATAGAGTTGTATGACTTTAACAATTACTTTGATTACAATATAATTACTAAGTCATGTTAAACTAACTATGTGGATATTATTCTATATTATATCAATCATGTGAAGAGATGGAAGTTGCATGATTAGATGTGACATGAAAACTATTTTAAGAACCATTTTCAAGGCTCATGCAATGAAAAATCTAAGGTAAAGGTCAAAGCAAGTGCAAATTTCAGTAGCAAGAAAGTATTGTATGTATATCTATTTTGTGAATGAACTAAATTGTATAAATTGCATTTTAGGGTAATGAGCTCTTCCTAAATACATTGTAATTGATCTACCAACACCTAATAGGGTTGAGGCTTCTAACAAGGACTTGATACACTATGTGTACTTCATAGACTCCTAATAGGGTTAATATCCTTAACCGAGTCCTATTATTTAGTGAATCATCTAGTTGATATCATCCCCACCAAGGTTTTCCCTTGGCCTAGGTTTCCCTAGTTAACAAAAAATGGTGTTATGATTTATCAATGTGTATGATTCTATTTATTGGACAACATTGTTGGTTTAGTTTCATATGAAAGTTATAAACTAATTAACAATATTCATTTGTTGGAAAAAGTTTGTAGAGTATTATCTATTTCGAACAATATTCAACACCATTAATTTAAATAAACAATAGGACAAAGAAAGGGATAATTACAACAACCATTCTAGAGACTTTGATGAATCAACTTCAATAGTCATTTGTTCTTTCCCAAAGAATACTAAAATGATTATATCAATAGATCTCTTGGCTATAGAAACTAGAACTACCTAAACAACATAAAATAACATAAATTTTTCTCAACCTCCTTAGTTAATTCCCAACAAATTTCTTTTAAAACTCCACATCTCCTTTTTGTCTATGTAATGCCTACTCTAATATTATAGGTGGGAGACATTTTATCCAAAATTATACATCTTCTTTAAGTGTGTCAAATTCCTCGTCAATCGTTATAGAACAAATATATCTTTTAGTGGAAAAATCATCAACCACGTGTCTATAGTTGATACATTTATATTTAACATCCACATATAAAATATGTCTAATGTCTCCTCAAGTATTGTAGAAAATTCTAGCCAAATGTGTATAAACCAAAAAGTATGAACAGTAAATCTCCCTATCCCATATCTTGTTGAAAGGAAAAATATGGTGTCCAAAACTCTCTTTTCTTTAGGGACGTAAATAGGGTACTTCTTATCATATAAATCATATTTGAGATCCTTAAAAAAATATTTTCCCCATTTCTTTCAGCCTCTAGTTTCAAATACTTTAACCAAGGGGAGTAACTATAATTTCAAGTGGTTTTCTCATGTGAAATTCTCACAAAGACAAATAGATTTAGTGACATTGTATATATATTCTCTCAACCTCTATTATTTTTACAACATTAACTCCAACTAATTTCATGTGCTTGGTTTTGTTATATTTTTTTGAAATTGTTTTTGGTTTGACATGGATTATTTTCCATGTAACTACAAGGTGTGTTTTCCATTGTTGGAGCAGGAGAGGCAATTAGAGGACACAATTTATGATATGCAACTTGAAAGGATTTTCACATCTATAGGGCTACATTTCTTATGGGCTACAAAGAAGATATTTGGAGATGAAATTATTCTTTCATCTGAAATGTTTTATCTTACCCTCTCAATTAGAATCTATCTTTCTATCTAATACCATGCAATTCATTTACTATAGGAACACACTGAAAGATATTATCAAAAAGATATTCACCCCTAGAATCTAGTGACATGTCAACTTGATAGAGATCATTAAGAGATACAATTTATAGAAGGGAGAGATCTTAGGTAACTGGGAGGGGGGTGAATTAGTTATGTCTAGTTAACCAACAATCCCTTAAAATACTTTAGTAGCAATCCAGACATTATAAAATTCAATAGAAATTACTCAATGATCTCATTCAACATTAAAATCAACTTTTAATAGTAATTTAATTGAAATTATTATCTCATTATTCATTACATTACTAAGTATCATAAATTAAGTTACATTTGACCCAGCTTTTACCAAATTGCAGTAATAAGTAAACAACATGAAAATAAAATTTCAAGACAAAAGTAATAACACATTTAAAACCATTATTTTTGACATGGAAACCATGTAAATGAAAAAACCACTTGTGATGGGAAACTCAAAATATTCACTCTTCTGAAGTAATATCTACTAGTAGATAACCTTATCAAAGGTAATATGCATTGTTAATGTGATCTAGTTAGAGGAGTTGTAGCAAAAGATCATCTAGACCTTATTCACTCCTTGATCTTGTCTAAAGAATGACCTTATTTAAAGGACTTATAAACACCAATAATTGATGTTACCATATAGGATTTCACAAACTTGTTAGCTACACTCAATTAAGAAATTTTTCTATGATGTAAGAAAGTAACAGTTGAAATGATCAACTAGGTTATCTTGGAGTTAGATTCATTTTAATGTCTTAAAGTGTGTAGTTGTGCTCTAGGTGCAAATGCACACCTTTATGAGGTGCTTAAGGTGCACCTTTTTTCTAACTCCCTTAGGGTGCACATCTATAGCTGCAAACCTTGTAGACCCTTAGTAACTATGAAACTCTACCTTCAAAAGAACAAGGTAAGAAACATACACACATGTGCACATTGTGTACCTTGGTAGGTGCACAAGGCATACTATGTGCACTCCTCGCACTTTTAGAGTAAACATTCAAGTCCAATGCCACAACCAACCACACCTATGTACCTATGTAAGTGCGTAATGTGCACCCCTACACATATGCACTAGTTGGACTTGATATAACCACTATACATATCAATAGTACCTCGTGCACTTGTCTAGGTGCACTAGGTGCACTAGTGCATAATTTGTGCCTTTTGTCAAATTTTTACCATTTTTATCAAATCTTTCGTCAGTCAAGTTTGGACATTTAGCATCATTTTTATCACCTACACCATTATATTGATGTTTATCTTTTATCGGTCATCATGGCATCCTCATCATCTATAGTAGAAAATACTACTATTATATTACATGTGCATGTTAAAAGAGAAGCACCTTGGGATTTTAGATAACGGAAGAAGAAGGAGTTCAAGTCCATGACAATGTTGGACTATAAAGAGATCATAAATCATCAAAAAGATCAAGAATAAGTAGACAAGAGTGGTCATAGACTTCATTTGGGGAAAAAATCAAAAAATATTTTAAAATCTAGGAACTTTGATTTTTTGGTGAATTCAACACCTTGCACTAAGTCTAACGATGCGGTAGTGTTAAGATGCTCTAACTCTAAAGGTGTGTTAGTGTACATATTAAGAGCATCTAGAGGTCCTTAAGATCCCCAATATTACCATGAATTCCTCATCTTCAACAATTTCTAAGATCACACTCAAACCCGTGACTTTTAAGCTCCAAGGAGTGCCCAAGAAGTCACACTTCATGGATTTGTGTGTATAAGTGAGAGAAATTGAATTTTTCTAGATGTTGTACAAGAGAAGAAGTGGATAAGATCAATTAAATGATTGTTAATATACAATCCATTAATAAGTTCATGGTATTTGTCTACAAAGATATCCAAGATATGAATAGAACACATGCCCAACTATTAGAAGTGGATAAATACTACAGTACAACCAGCTTAGAGATTATTGATGATGACTCTATAACAAAACCATGCTTAGTGAAAATAGTTATATTACAAGTTAACTATCACTTGAATTATTATCTTCTAAAGATGATGTCAAATACATTTTCAAGAGTGAGGAGACACTAAGGGAGTTGCACTCTAAGCTAGATGATTTTCTAGAAGCAAGGCAAGAAGTTCATGATATCTATTGGGAAGTGAGGGAAAGTAATGAAGCTTTAGACATATTATATCCTTGAGAAATCACCCTCACCATCCAAGAGTTCAAAGGGGAATATCCAGACATCATTTTGGTTGAAAGTCAACAAGACCCAAATGCTGGAAATGGAAAATTGTGGACTTAGAAAAATTTTGTCACTTTTGGAAAATTGTGGACATCAAAAACTTCTATCACTTTTGGAAAATTGTGGACTTTAATAAATTTTTTGACTATTGGAAAATTTTTATATCACTTTAGGAAAATTGTGGACTTCAAAAAATTCTTCCACTTTTGGAAAATTCTAGTCTAAGGAAAATTCTATCAATTTTTGTGTTGTTACCTAGAGGTGGTCTTTTCTCATAGGTGCACTTTTCACAAGGTGTACAAAAATCATAGGTTCTCTTTTCACAAGGTGTGAAAAACTCATAGGTGCTCTTTTCATCAAGGTGTGCCAAACACAAGGTGTGGAGATAGTTTTGATCAGTAATGGTGGTGCCAATAGTTAACTTCCAATTGCTGATTTTTAGCATTCCATACACTAGAAATGTATTTTGATGGCAATTCAAGTCCTAAAAATTCCTAAGGTTGAGCTTTTATTTTTTAAAGTTTTAGAGACTCCCAGATCATCTCATGGCTTTAGAGACTCCCAGATCATCTCATGGCTTCTTTCTTCTTATCCTCTTCTTTTTTTATTATTGGTTCATGCACTCATTAATTGATATAAACAAGGGTGGAGACCTACTTGGCATGATTTAGAGAGTCAATTTGTATATAATTAGCCTTATTTTATTAGTTTCTAGCATAGTGTTTTCATTAGGAGAGATCTCAATCCTAACATAAAACTAGGAGACAATTTGATATAAATACATGAATGTAATTGGTACTCTAGGACAATATTTTGATGCAATAATAAATGCTATTGGTGCTCTCATTTCCAGTGTAGTAAATATTACTAAAGTGTGTTTCTATTTATGAATTTATGTTCATGAATAGTAATGGAGCCAATGGTTTTTTTGGTTAGATAATCATGTAATCTTTTAGTTATGGTGTTTGGCTTATGTTAACAAATTCTACTAGTCTAATGAATTAAAAAAAAGAACACTATTGTTCTTACATAGTATTTTGTCTCATGTGTATGCATTTTCTCTAGTTGCACGATTTGATGAATCATGGAACATCTTTCACTTTTTAGTAAAGCTCCCATTGACGATTGTATCAATGGATTTGAGGAAGTGTTATTCCTATTTTCATTGGTTTCCTACTAGGCACTTTTGATAATTTAATTTGTAGATGTGTTATTTTTCTGACTAATGTATGTTAAGATTTTCCCTTTCAATAATTTGATTTCATCTCTCATTACTCTATCTTTGTTATTTACTTTTCAAACATGTGATTAAAATAGGAATTCATATAGTTGCAGTAATTAGAAATTGCAATCATCATAAAATGGAAAATAAAATATACATTGGTTTTATGGTTACATTTTGTGAAAATTGTATAGAATTGATAGATGCTCATAAAGGCCTCCTTATGAACATTTGGATTTATTTCTGATTCATCTACCTAGTAGGTTAAAAGAAACAATATGAAACCTTGGAATTGGTTATTGATCATCTTTTCAAGATAGAGATTTGCAAGAATTTACATCATTGGAATCATGCAAAATGACCTCTCAATAAAAGTGGTGCTAGAAAGAGGGTCCTAGAAACCATTCTACACAAAAGAAAATTTTTTGTTTGATAATTTGCAAATTATTGTGTGTGAAATATAGGCCTCAGATCCACACAGACACTTCAACATGGTCATTACCTGCAAGATCATCCCGGAATAAACATTGGATTATTTATGTAAAAAGTCTAACAAAGTGACCTATTTCCTTCTAACTAGAAGGATTGTGCCTTTTCTCTCAAAATGAGAAACAAACAACCAAACCTCTAGAATGAAGGATTTATGCAACTAAATGAAAGTGCAATTAATATAGATGAGAGATGTAATTGTTAATCTAAGAAATGAAGAAACTTTCTATGCTAAATGAACACATTTTTAAGCTAAAATGAGATTGCAATGTAAGAATCTAAGAATAAATTGAGTCAATATTTCTACATAAGTTCAATGCAAATTCCAATTTTCAACCTCTCTAATGAGGAATGGAGAGATTCTTTTATAGAATCTAAGAGGTGATCGATGGTCCAGATCAATTGGAATGGATGATCAAGATTGAAGAAGAGAGATAGTCATAAAGGAAACTTCCTCATGAAAAGGGAGCTAATTGGTTGCTTTTGAGTGATAAAAGGAGTTAACTAGTTCCTTTTTGAGTGATAAAAGGAGTTAACTGATTCCTTTTTAAGTGATAAAAGGAGTCAGCTAATTCCTTTTTAAGTGATAAAAGGAGTTAATTGGTTCCCTTTTAGTGATAAAAGGAGTTAATCCCTTTTCAAGAATATTTAATTTAATAAAATAGAATATAAACTCATAAATGGATACTCTAATTAATTAAATAATTAAATTCAACAATTAGGAAGAGGAGATATCTTATTAAATTAAATGTATTTGATTCCTTTTTACATTAGCTTAAGAGGTAATTTTAATTTAATTAAAGCAGAACACTTATAATTAAATTAAATTATATCAATAGGTTAATGTAGCTAATTTGAGTCAATACTTAGGAATTAAATAAATAATGTGATTAATGTAGATTAGGGTTTTCTACATTTGACACATAGGTCAGGTAGTGATTATCAAAATTAGAATTGCCTAGTAAAATAGGACTTAGGAATGGTTTTATAAACCAAATTTGGTTAATATGGCAATGTGCAAATTTTGAGGTATTACATTTGCCCCTCTTTGAATGAATATGTGAGTAGCATGTTTGATTCAAAGAAATCAGAAGTATAGATCAAGAAATGAGATTGATTCTAAAATTGATGATACATAGATCAATTGATAAGCTTTTAAAGATTGTCTTTAGAATGAAGCTTAATCTTAGGGTATCTGGATATAACACCTAGATACCAAGATTGATAAGATTTTAAAGGTTATCTCCAAAGTGAAGCTTTACCTTAAGGGATCTAGATAGAACACCTAGATACCAAAGTTGATTACACAAAGATTGTCAAATTTTATAGGATTATTCTCAAAATGAAACTCAACTCTCATTTTTTAGGATTTAGACTATCCCAATAACTATCGATTAAAATATGAAAAGATTAATCATGATTCATAGAATCATCCCCAAAACAAGGCTTAATTCTTAGCAAGAGTTAGAATTATCTCCAGAAAAAAGTTTAATCCTTAGCAAGAATTTGGAATTATCTATAGAATGGAGCTTAATCCCGTAGAGTCCAAATAGAACATCTGAATACTGGTCCACCAAAAATAGTATATCTAATCATAAGTAATAGAATCATCCTCAGAATGAGCCTTGATCCTCAGGAGTTAGGGTTTAGACTATCTTGATACCTATTTATAGAACTTTGATAAAAAATATTATAAGATGTGATAAGTTGATCAAAAGATAACATAGATTCTAGATAGAAGGGAGTGAGATGCCCTAAGTGATGATTCTAGATAGAAGGGAGTGAGATGCCCTAAGTGATGAGATACCCTAAGTGATAAGATGCCCTAAGTAATGAGGACATAAGATTCAGATTGAGTTGAAGTTAGTTTTGAAAGATTCAATGATGCAATCATCCTACTTGCTTGGGAGCAAAATTAAAAGATGACACACTAGAAATATGATGTAGAGTAGTATATTGAAAGATACTAAAGAAATCTAAGGTTTGTAAGAATATATAAAAGATCAGAAATGATTAGAAGAAAAATGATTTGAGGAAATGTAGAAGATATCAAAACAATTTAAAGAATATAGAAGAGATCAGAATGATCTAAAGTAAATATTGAAGAGACCAAAACAATCAGAAGAATATAGAAGAGATCAAAATGATTAGAAGAAATTTGGAAGTCAATTCAAAGTGATTGTGAGGTCTAAAAGACCAAGTTTGACCAAAGTTGACTAGATTTGACTTTTTATAGAAATTGTTGGAAAATTTGAAGAAAGTGTGATTTGAAAAGATTCCAATAATCAAAAAGTATCAAAAAAATGGACTACACCAACACTTGATCACATCGGTCCCAAAATTTTAAAATGTGATTTTGAGCTATCTAAGTGTGTTAGATTTCAAATTTGATCCTAAAAATGGATTTAGAGCAGTCAAATTAGCCAAGAGGGTGATTAATCAATCATTTGTGTAACTATGAAGAAATATGATACTATAAAGAAGCCAAAAATTCCTCATCACGAATGATACAAATAAATCAATGATCGAACTTATGTAGGTGAAACATGCAATGCAACCCTATGCTAGATGCAACCTTAAACTAGACACAACACTAGGTCTAGTTACCAAGCTTCAAAAATTTTCATTAATGAGCATATAGCAAAACCCCATATGTCATACAATTTCCACTAACATTACAATCATGGAACTAAGAATAGGACATACATTCTAGTTTTATCAAGATTAAATGCAAGTATTCAAGGTCCAAGAAGCCAAAATGACTAGAAAATTTGTTCCTTTTAATATAGCAAGAAAACAAGCATCAAAGCATAAATTCCAGGATGACTAGAATGTTTCTTACATATAGACACACCAGACACATGGGAGATCCCTCTTATGGTAAGTAATTAGTAAGTGTTCTATCTGCAATGGCCCTTGTATCTATAACCTAAGACAAAAGTTGCCATATATTCTCATAGTGACCCATACATTCACTTAGCAAGACAAGTATGAATATTTATTATAGCATAAAAAGTTCACTCCAATAAGAAAGGAAAAGAACCAACCTCATTGATTTATCCATACAAAAGGATTTGAGGTATACACGACCATCCAATATGAGATGGAGGCTCTTATAGTGGACACCCCATTTATATGTATGCCTCAGATCATTGGAAGTAAACCACAAACATAAAGTAAAGAAAAGATCATGCCCCAATCCTTTCTTCTCTAGTAAAAAATGGCATCATCGAGTTTCTTGAGGAGACATGATGAAGAAAAAGAAAAGAAAATAAAGAAAAGATCAGTCTTTTAAACAAATCCATCAATTTTAGTTCAGGTATCTGTATTATAGGATTGATGTCAAGTGTCAATGTTCAGAACATGTATGGGAGAAATCTCTTTAGTAGAAGGATGATAGCAGACAGGCACAATTAGATCAAATAGTTATTGAATTCAAAGAGGAATCTTTAGATAAGAATAACCTTAATAGAAAACTAAGCAATAGTAGATAGACATATTTAGGACAACTGGTGACTGATGCGAGAGACGTTCCTTAAGAGGAATCTCTAAGTGACACTAGTGACATTATAAAAAAACACTTATAACAACTGATGACTGATGCAAGATATGTTCTATAAGAGGAATCTCTAAGTGACACTAGCAATAGTAGACAAACACAATTAGAACAACTAGTGACTGTCACAAAGAGATGTTCTATAAGAGGAATCTCTAAGTGACACTAGCGACACTAGATAGATGCAGTTAGAACAACTAGTGACTAACACAAGATATGTTCTATAAGAGGAATCTCTAAGTGACATTAGTGATAGTAGACAGATGTAGTTAAAAAAATTGGTGACTATCACAAAATAGATGTGTAGTAAGAGGAATCTTTAAGTGACACTAGTGATAGTAGATAGACATAGTTAGAACAACTCATGACTATCACAAAAGAGATGTTTCGTGAGAGGAATCTCTAAGTGACACAAGAAACAATAGACAAATACAATTAGAACAATTGGTGAATGATACGAGAGATTCCTATGACACTACAGGGGTTGCCCCCAAGTTATGAAAAGATTCAATCCATGGATACATGAGCGAAAGTAGCAAACAAAAGCAGGAAGACAACTGTACAAGAGCCAGAAGATGTGCTATGAGATATAGCATTTTGAACAAGAGGCACTTGTTTACCAAGTTTTTGCCTTCTTAGTAGAGATTTTTTTTTTTGCTACCATGATGCCTATTTCCAGGTTTTCACCAATTGCACTTTTCTTTGTTTTTCAATTTTTTTTATATTTTTCTCTTTTTAATTTTTTTTTTCTATTTTTGAATTTCTCAATTTTTTTGGTATTACCAAGGCACCTATTTCTAGGTTTTCACTAGGATAATATATTTTTTTAGGACCTTTTGCAAATTTTTTAGAATTTTTTTAGGACTTCTAAGTATATACAGAGAACTCTTGAGATCAAATTAACTATAGAACTGCTTCAGGTGAAAAGTGTTGATGGCATCCTTGAGTACCTCTCCCTTAGCTATAGAAAGTTGGTAAGTACTAGATCCAAACACCATAGTGACTATGTACAAACAAAGCTAGTTAGGTTCATACTTCCCCTTTTGTAATTGTTGTTGCTGATTCTTAGGGTTTTCTCTTAGAATGATATCACCTAGTTGAAAGTCATGTGGCTTAACTTTTTTATGTAACTTATAGACATATGCTATTGATAAGCTCAAAGATGATCACATGCTACTTGTCAATGTTCATCTAATAATTCTAGCTCTTGAAGTCAAGATATTCTATAGTCATCATCAGTATTGAAGCCCTTCATGGAGATTCTCAAACTAGGAATCTCAACCTTAATGGGAAGCACAACATCCACTCCATATACGAAAGCAAATGGCATTGTACCTATTGGAGTTTTGATACTTGTTTTATAAGCCCATAAAGCTAGATTAATCTGAAGGTATCAATCCCTTCTAGATTTTCTAATTGTGTGATACAAAATTTTAAGGATCGTCTTGTTGGGTGCTTCTACTTGACCATTACCCTAGAGGTAATAAATAGAAGACCAATGTTGCATGATTTTGAAATTTTTACATAACTCCTTAAGGTCCTTTTTTAAAATTGTCCTCCATTGTCAATAATGATGGAGGAAGGTATACCATACCTACATATGATGTAATTCAAAATGAACAAAGCTATAATTTTGTCATTTGCTATGGAAAGAGGGACCGCCTCTACCCACTTAGTGAATTAGTTTGTAGTGGTAATGATAAACTTATTTCTATTTGAAGAGGATGGGTGAATCTGGCCTAGAAGATCGAAGGCCCATTTTTGGAATGGCTATAGTGTAACAAATGGAATTAGATCTCTAGTTGGAACATGACTTAGATTCCCATGGAGATGAAATTGTTTGTAGGACTTAGCATATTTGATTGCCTGTTGCTCCATATTCAGCCAACAATAACCAACTCTAATTAGTTTACAAGCTAGTGTCAAGCCATTTGAGTGAGATTTGCAAATGCCTTTGTGTACATCTATTAATGCACATTTGGACTTATCAGGTTCTAGACACCTAAGGAGTGTTCCATCAAGATGTCTTCTAAGAAAATCTTTAGCAATAATAATATACATGAAGCATTATGGATAAGGTGATGTTTTTAATTCTGGGTTAGATTGTTCGAGATGGTTTGTTCACATAGGTAAGAGTAAATATTGTATTAGTGAGATGAGTCATGTCCTAAAATAGAATAGATCATCCTAGATTCGAGAGATTCATAGGCAGGGTAGAGTAACATTTCCACCAAGAACTTGTGTCAGAGATCATTTTCTAGCATCTATAACAAGGAAGCAAGAGTAGCCATAGCATTAGCCACTTTGTTATCTTCTTGTGGAATCTATTGAAAAGTGATATGAGCAAAGTATTTCTTCAAGTCATCCACCATTCATTTGTAAGGAATCAATTTCTCATCCTTTGTTTGATAGACATCATTGACTTGATTGATTATAAGTTGTGAATTATTGAAGATGTTCAATTGATCCACTCTCCATTCAACTATAATATTCATGCCATTAATGAGATCTTACAATTGAAGATTAGGCATACAAAATTAATATCTTAGGCAATGAGTACCTCTATGGCATGATGAACAAGAGCCTAGCACCAGATCCTTTTTTTGTAAAGGAACTATGAAAGAACATTAGCCAAGTTTGATGTGTGATCATTAGAATTGATTAATCAAGAAAATCAATGTTGAGTGGAAGGAGACTCTGTATCAGTGCTTCTGCTAACTTATCAGCAATTGCTTGTCCTTTGATAGCCTTTCATTCAACATATTGAATGTCAAACTCACTTCGTATCATAACCCACTTAGCTAATCTTCCTGTTAGAGCTGTCTTACTAAGTAAGTATTTCAATGGATCAATTTTAGCAATCAGTCATGTAGTATGAGCAAGCATGTAGTATACCAAATTTGGAGAAGGAAAGAAAACTTCCAAGAAAGTCTTCTCAATGATACTATAATTCATTTCATGAGAAACCAACATGTGACTAAGATAGTAGATAGATTTTTTCTTGGTATCATTATCTTCTTGTGCTAGCAAGATACCTAAAAATGATTTTGTTGCTAAAATATAGAAGATTAAAGCCTTCTTGTGAATATGAGGCATTGAGATCAATGGATTAGCAAGGTATTGCTTTATTTTTTTAAAGCTTTTCTCCTAGTCTTGACTCTGTTGTATTTCACACCTTTATGTAGAGTCTTTGTAAAAGGTTGTGACCTATCTACTAGTTGTGAGATGAATCTATGAATGGATAGAAGTCTTCCTTGTAAGCCCCTCATCTGACTAATATTATAATGTGGAGGCATGTCCATGATTGCTTGAAATTTCTATGGATCGACCTTGATTCCTTTTGCAGACACAATGTAGCCAAGTAGTTTCCTAGACATTACACCAAATACACATTTCTTGGGGTTAAGTCTCAAACTAAATTTCTCCATGCGGTCTAGGATAGGTCCTAAATCTTGAAGGTGAGTATTATATTTTGTACTCTTAACTAGTGTATCATCAACATAATCCTCCATCATCTTATACATCATGTCATGAAAATTGTAGTAACTACCCTCTTATATGTAGTGCCCAACATTTTTCAAACCAAACAACATCACATTCCAATAGAAAGTTCCCCATGCACAAGTGAAAGTAGTCTTTTCCTGATCTTTTGGTGCAATTTAAATTTGATTATAACAAGAAAATCTATCCATGAGGGAGTACATTTCATATCCTACTATCATATCCACTATCATATCAATGTTGGGGAGTGGAAAATCATCCTTTGGACATGCTAAGTTCAGATCTTGGACATCTATATAGACTCTGAAAGATTTGTCATGCTTGGAGACTAGAACAATGTTTAATATCCATTCAACATAGCCAATAACTTGGATGAAAATAGCTTTCAAAATCTTTTCTAGTTTATCTTTGACAAGCAATGCAACATGAGGATGCATTTTTTTGAGTTTTTGTTTCACTGGTTTAACTCTTGGTGTGATGGAGAAGTGATGCATTATGAGATTAGGATCTAATCCTGGCATGTCTGAGTATGCCCATGAAAAGTTTATATTTTCTCTTGGAAGAAGGCAATAAATTCCTACTTTTCTTTTGGAGATAGTGACTGTGCAAAATGTATCATGTGAGGATGTTCTTCTATTCCCATGTTGATCGACTGTATTGGCTCTATCAATATTGATGATTGTTCCTAAAAATGACTCTAGGAAGTGCATCAAATATCTCATCCACAAGGGCCTTAGAGAGGTTGTCACTCTTGGATACATATTTTATTTTTACCTTTTTAGGTTTCAACACTACCACAATGTCATTTTCACCATTGGACCTTTTATTTTATTTATTTTTAATTGTATGATTGAGATATTTGTTGCTAGCTTCAATCATGTTGACACTTTGTTCACTGGTGGAAGACATTATAGGTTCAAAAAAATTTAAGTAATAGGTGAGATTATAGTCATTTTGGAATGTAGGGACTTCACTAGATGAATTAGAATTCCAATCTATGAGCTTCGGATAGCTAAGTGAAAGAGAAGTGACAAGATCAATAGAGTTCATAATATAATCATTAGATGCTTGGACGAGAAATTCAATACCTGGAGTGGCTTTGTTCCCAAGCGTGTTTGAATGTCCCTTAGTTTTAATGTCATTAATACAAGACTTGATGATGCTAGTTGGATAAGACTCATCTAACATAACCCTAGACATTTCACCTACTTCAAGGAGGTTTTCATAGACATGAACTTTTTGTATGTCTTTGTCTATAGTTGCTTCTGAGAGAGAGTCAAATTCATATTCCTTAGAATTTGTGCTACATGGTGAAAAACTGTAGAATTCTCCAATAGTGATAGGGACATACTCTCCTTCATCATCTGGATTTTTACAAAGATACTCAATGTGTAAAGCATGATTAGACTCTCCATCATTAGCAGTATCATCAGAAGAAACACTATCACCATCCATAGTGTTGACATGTGGTATAAATCATTAGGTTTAGTAAAGAATTTATCAAGATCATGTGGAATGGGATAAGGATAAGGATCCTCATCATCAACATTTCCTTCATGGTCTTTAGACTCAACTTGTAACTCGTCTTTAGATGAATTTTTAGCTTCTGTACAAATTTGTTGATCCCTAGATGGAAGGGTATCTTCTTGAAGCCTAGACTAGTTGTATCTCAATTCCTTCTAGATATCACTTTGATAGGATCAATTAGACCATTTTTTTTGCATCCAATAGGACCAGTTCCTTTATAGCCAAAGCATTTCATAAGATTAAGACCTATATCATACTTTTCAAGAGTAATTTTATGAGACTATTATGTGAGGTCAATTGGAATTTCCTCTTTACAGATCCATGTAGCAATAGCTCTATTTTCAATTTCATCCTCAAGAGGGACAATAGCTTTGAAAAATGTATCATTATACTTGGTCTAAGATTTCATTATGAAAGGTTTCTTTTCTTCAGATGGTCTTCCATAATGTCGAGGAGATTCAAGAAGAGATGTCAATGATAGAACTGGTTCTATGTGATATTATCCCATTCCAATTTCTTTTAGCTTTAGTGATTGCTCAATTTTATTTAGCTTGTTATCATGATTATCCATAGACTCCCTATTAGAAAGTACAAAATTTTCAGCAGACTTTAGCATGTTACAATTATATCTTGTGCTTGCAGGTATAGTGACTTTAGAGCCGTGAAATGGGAATTTTATGCATTGATGATAAATGGAAGGCACAACTTGCATCTCTTGTATCCATGGTCTTCCTAGTAGAATATTCTAAGCCAATGGAATTTCCAAGACTTGACAAGTGACATCCCTTTCAACAGGACCAACTCATAGAGTTAACACAACAAGACAAAAAGATTTTAGCTCGACTTTTTCATATACTTTGATAGTTATTTTTTTTGAGGGTCAACAAACTCTTTAAAATATTGTAATTGTTTGAGAAAAGTAGTGGAGACAATATTCAAACCAGCTCCATTATCAATAAGCACACATCTAACACACTTCTAGTGTATCATGACCTCAATGTGTAGAGGTTGATTAAGTAGATGACTCAGTGAATTTTCATCCTCCTCAGAGAAGGACATACAGTAAAGTAAAGTAAAGTTAGATGACCTACAATAGATTGGAATCTTTCAAGTTCTAGAACTTGAGGAATGTTTTCTTCAGTGAGGGCTTTGTCTAAAACCTACCTATGAGCAGGCAAGATTTTGAGTAGTTCAAAGATCATGATTTAAGCATTTGTTCATTATAACTGATCAAGGATATTGTAGCTAGTAGGCATAGAAATTGTTGCAAGTTTTGTTCCTTTTCTGGATGGACCAGAAAGAGGTTTGTCTTTGTGTTCTAGCTCAGGAGTAGAAGGCACAAGGCCTTTGAGTACTAACTTTGTACGAGAACACATGAAAACATTGGCACAAGTTTGTGATGTCTTGTCAGATGTGTTGGAAGTAGGACCCTTTAAGAAAAATGGCATCTTAGGTTTAGTAATATCTTTTTTTTCCCTTGATGGTGAAGACGTCACAATACTCAACACCTAATGGTTCAACCATGTGGACTACTTCATGATTGTTTTTATAGTATGTATAGTTGACCTTGTTGTTAGGTTTCTATTTTGAGTTTTCTCATTTTTTGTATTGAGGGAATGGCTTCTTGAAAGACTTGTGATTTGAGTTCTTCTTATGTCCATCAACAAAAATGTCACCATTGTTAATTAAATCTTGAATTTTGTGGTGCAAGTTGATACAGTTACCAGTTTTGTGACCTTTTTTTGGTGGTATTCACAAAATATAGTTTTATTCCACCATGGTGTTTGTGGTTGTGGATCATACGGTCTAGAGTTGTCCAATGGAGAAATGAGTTTATTTTGTAACAAGGTCTTGTAAAGCACGTCCAAAGGTTCACCAAGAGGTGTAAAATCTTTTTTAGGACATGTAGCCCATGAATTCCTTGGTTTGTTTCTAGATGTCTTATTGTCGGGAGGAGGTTTCTTAACATTTTTTGATGCTTTGAGATTATCTATAAGATTGAATGCTGCCTTGGCAGGTTTAGGAGTAATGTTGTCAACAACTTTGTCATGTACAACCTCTTAGTTTTTGTTCAAATATCTGGACTTGTCTTTATTAGAGGTTGACCCTTGTTTAGTGTCCTTTTGAAGGGTTATTTCACCCATTTTGACCATGAATTTCTCTATTCAGATAGCTTGTGTGACCATGTCTTCGAAGGTATGTGGACCTTGCAGTTGAACTTTATACCCATAATCAAGTAGGAGGTTATCCATAAAGATGTCAAGTTTCTCTATTTCTAGGATTTTGTGTGAGTATTTGGTGTAAAGTTGTCTCTATCTTTGAAGGAATGTAAGGAAAGGTTTTCCAACTCTCTATTTAAGGTTGTATAAATCTTGAATTTTAACTAGGTGTTGTATGTTGTGAGAGTAATGTTGAACAAACAAGTTAGCAATTTCATCAAATGTTTTGATACTAATAAGAAAATGTGAGAACCATTCCATAGCTTGACCACCTAGACTTCATGGAAATAGATGCATGAGATATGTCTAATTATGCATAAATTCCATAAACAAGGCACCAAATTCCCACAAATGATCATGGGGATTAGTAGTTCCAAAGTATTTATCATACTTAGGTATTTGAACTCCTCTTAGAAAATGAGGCATGTCTATACTCTTGTCAAAAGAAAAGGGACAAAGATTGTCCAAGGTGTTTTTTTTTTTGTAGGTTTATCTTTATTATGCATCATTTGAGCTAGCTGGTCTTGCCTGATTTTTAGCTACTTTTGAAATTTGGAAGTTTTAGTTTCCTTTTCATGGGCAATGAGAGTTTCAACATCAAAGTGATGAGGCATTTTGGCTCCTTCTTTAGAATGTTTGAGAAAGTATTTCTCTTCCTCTTCATTAAGCAATATTTCCATGACCTTTTGGAATTTTTTGTCCTTTTGACATTTTTCGATATGGTTAGGGAGTACTCCTACTTCTTCTTCATTCTCATTAGTAAAGATACATTCCTTATGTCTCTCCTCCCTATTTTGATCTTAGTCTCTACTTTTTTCTCCATGTTCAGTTTCTTTATCATCTAGTGTAGGGATGTGATAAGTTTCAATGTATTTTGGTTGAAAGGGTTGTCTAAATAACAATTTAGTTGTGTTGTTTGGAGATGTTTGACCTTTTCTAGTTCTAGGATCCTCTTGATATAAGGGGTTCCTAGTTTTTTGTAAGTTTATAGAGAATGATCTCTAAACATAAGATGATCCGATAGGTGAGGGGGATCATGAATATTCCTCACTAGATGAACTAAAGATAGATCGTATATGAACTAAAGAGTGATGTCTGCCATGATTAGTACCCGTAGCTCTACCTCATCTAGGTCTTTAGGGATAAAACATGTTTCCACTTCTTGTTGCCACAGTCATAGACAAGGACAAAAAGTGAAATCTTAAACAAGGACCACACTAAAACATAGTCTCAAAAAGCAAGATAAGTGTATGATATACTAAAGTTTGAGTTGTCTAAGTAATGGCTAGAACAACCAAAGAGTATGACTATCATAACACAAACTATGACAAGCACAAAATACCAAGGATAAAGTAAACAAGAAATAAGACTAGCTTGTGTATAGGTCACAAGTCATTAGCTAAGCAAGAAGCTGCTATTTAACATTGTTTTGAGACAAAAAAAGAGGTGAAATGATGCAGAAAATAGACTAGATTTAGAGAACAAGTAGCTTTGTCAGTTAACATATTGAATTTTGAAGAGGATTTTTCAAGTTTCAGACAATTCTAGATAGATTGTTGGTTGATTTGACAAATTTTAGACAAGTAGTAAGACCACTTTCAAGTTTTGGACAACATTTTAGTTGTTTTAAACAAGACAATTGGTTTTCAGATAAACACAAGAAGCAAGCAGTAGCTTCAAACAACCCAACCAAGGACAAAGCAACTCAGAGGGGTGGGGGAGTCTTGACCTTTAGTTTGTTTGATAGGTTTGGAAAATTTTTAAAGACTCAATAACAAACACACTTTTATCCCTAAAATAGAAAATTGGTAGAGAAGGAAAAATCTTTGTCCCATAACTTGTGTGCATACACGAACCTCACATAGTTGTGTTGCCCCCTAGAGAGCGCCCATTTTTTTGGTTATTCAAAGCGCTCAATAACATATATGCTGAATGAACACCCTTGTGGCAGGGATCAAGCATGTATACCACCTTCCAACTCCCAGTTGCATTCCTATGGTGAGTTCTACAGGAGAGATTCTTCCCCCTCCTTGCACAAAGATTATGCCTCCTTTCAGAGGTGAACTAGGTAACAACTAGCTAAGAAGTTTTTGCTTGGTTTCCATTCATACTAATCCCTAGTGGCTTTGCAAGAAAAGTTAAGGTCAACAGCCCACACCAACATCTATAAGTGCACACACTTGACTAGCAAGATTGGGGTCGATGCTGACCAGTGTAGTTTATAGAGCCTCTTCTTGATATGTGATATCATAATAAAGAAGAGGAAATTAATATGGCTTTGGAGTCTTTCACTCAATAAAGCTTCTTTATTAGAGTGAGGTGGAATCTTTGGAAGAAGGAGTGTGCTCAATTGGGTCATCCCTAGAGGTTGGATTTCTCCGATAGGTCCTCTAAAGGATGACTCAAACTGGTGGTTTAGATCTAAGGGTCCAAGTTTCTAGTTTCCCTCAAGCAGAATGATCATGCTACTCTACCTCACATCCTTACCCAAACATGAAAGACATGTTAATTTTCGAGTGAGCTTAATTGATCCCACCTTGGCCTATTCCAAGACTTTGACCCCCTAAAAGGAAATCATCATCTCTTCATTAAAGGCTTCATTTGGGAGAACCATTGAATTTCTTGCCTCCCTTGGATGTTGTCTTTTAGAGGCTTCTAGGTTTTTTATTTACTCTTGGTCATGACCTCCAAGTGGTAAAGAGCATACTCCCCTATTTCCCTATCTTGCACCCTACAAAGTTCACAATCCCTATTTATACTATGTATGAAAATCAATAAAAGAAGACAAAACATTTATGTGGGTTTGAAACAAGTCTTCATCATGCGTATCTTTGACAAGCATCCTGCATTCACACAATTAGTATATGTTTGAAGTGTTTGGATAAAAGGTGTCTTCATCAAGCATCTTGCAAACCACTATTAAGCTATTGAAAACCAAATATTAGAAATAAAATGCTTTTGAAAACTCCATTAGTCAAACAGAAGCTTAACTATGGGAAAATAAAATTTAACTTTTTTTTGTTCTTTTCTATACCCATAAAATAGCTTAGAAAATGTCAAAACCTATGAAAACATCAAAAGTTAAAATTTATTTTATACTCTCTTTTTACAAAAATAATCAATGTCCTACAAACCACTGAATCCAAATGGAAATGCTTCAAAGAAAATTATTAGTCAAATACTATTGAAAATTGTAATCTAGAAAACTGTGTTGTTCTAGAAGTTCGTGCAAGATTACTATGCTACTGCAAAATTTCATGTGAAATCTTGCATAGACCTGTGCAAAGAAATGGTGTGCACCACATGAGAAAATATGCTTTTATGCACTTTTTCATGTGAGAAAGTGTAGAAGAAGATACAAAAGCTTCAGATCTTTGCACTAAAATGAAATTTATGACGCAAAAATATGGAAACTTGTACGGACAAATGTAACAGAACAAAAAAAAATGCAAAAAATATAGAAAATGAGCCCAAAAAATTTGATTTTTCCTACCCCACAGTGGGTGCCAGAAATTTGTGTGTGAAATACGAGCCTTAGATCCTCACAAAAATTTCAACATGGTCATTACCTATGAGATCATCCCTGAATAAACATTGGATTATTTATCCAAAAAGTCTAACAAGGTGACCTGTTGCCTTCTAACTAGAAGGATTATGACTTTTCTTTGAGAACAAGAAGTAGGCAACTAAACCTCTAGAATGAAGCATTTATGCAACTAATTGAAAGTGTAATTAATCTAGATGAGAGATGCAATTGTTAATCTAATAAATGAAGAAACTTGCTATGCTAAATGAATGCATTTTTAAGCTAACATGAGATTGCAATGTAAGAATTAAACTAAGAATGCAAGAATAAATTGAGTCAATATTTATACATAAGTTTGATGCAAATTCCAATTTTCAACCTCCATAATGAGGAATCGAGAGCTTCTTTTATAGAATCGAATGGGTGATTGACAGTCGAGATCAATTGGAATGGACGATCAAGATTGAAGAAGAGAGCCAATCAAAAAGGAAACTTCCTTATGAAAAGGGAGTTATTTAGTTGGTTTTGAGTGATAAAAGGAGTTAATTCCTTTTTGAGAATATTTAATTTAATAAAATAGAATATAACCTCATAGATGGATAACTCTAATTAATTGAATAATTAAATTCAACAATTAAGAAGAGGAGATATCTTATTAAATTAAATGAATTTGATTCCTTTGTAAATTAGCTTAAGAGGTAATTTTAATTTAATTAAAGTAGAACACTAATACTTAAACTAAATTAAATCAATAGGTTTATGTAGCTAATTTGACTCAATACTTAGGAATTAAATAAATAATGTGATTAATGTAGATTAAGGTTTTTGCATTTGACACCTAGGTCAAGTAGTGATTATCAAAATTAGAATTGCCTAGTAAAATAGGACTTAGGAACGTAAAGTTGGCTCATATGTCAATGTGCCAATTTTGGGGTGTTACAATTATCCAATTCTATTTTTTCTAAGTTTGTTCACAATCACAAGGTGTACTTTTCAAAATGGTGTTATGTTTAGAAGTTGCACTTTTTACGATGGTGTACTTTTCTGAATGTGTTCTTTTTAGAAGGTACACTTTTCCTTAAGTTGTGTTAGGACACATAGTGCACTTCCACAAAAGGTGCAAAAACTTAAAGATCTTGACTCACCATCTCCCTTTCAGTGAGCATTGAGGTCTTCACCTGACATGTAAGAGTTCTTGGAGCTCTGTCATTTTTACAAGCCTCATAAACATAAAGGGACACATAGGCTCCACTCACTTGTTGTTCTCCAAGTTATGTTCTTATTAGTGTCAAAAAATTAGTCATTTCCTAGAAAAATTTGGTCAATCATCACTACGACTGAGCCACCCAATGAAGGCTAAACAATTCTAGACTTTTTAATATTTCAGTTTCAAAATAGAATGTCTTAGGTTTCTAAGCACCCTAGTATGGATTGAGTGTCACTTTTCACCAAGTAAATATGGAAGTTAGCATACATTGAGATAAGAAGAGTTAGTTCATGCAAAGTTACATAGTTAGTTCTAAGCATACATAAGCCAAGTGACCTCATTGGTATTAGTTGTGACCAAGCATCAGGGTATTCAAGTGTTGAGTAAACCAATTCTGGTATATGTGTTTGGAATGACACAAACACTTATGTAAATGATATTTTCTCACTTCTATACATGATTTAATGATAGAGATAAATATGAAGTTTTTTATGCATTTTTTCAGAGGACATCAATCTCTATTAAGGTAGTGTACGAAAATAGGAAAAATGGAAGGACTAAATGGTGAAAGGGAGAAATATAGATCATTTATTATGATCTAGAACCTTCTTCAAATGGTTATGTTGGCGCTCAAAATTGTGTTCTCATTTTGAGCGTCCATTTGTAATTTTGAGTCAAATCAAGCCCCATAAATGCACATGTACCCGATTGTCAAGTTGAGGCCTAAGAGTTGTTCAATGCTTCATGAACCTTCCATCTAACCTCTCTAAATGTTCCATGAAGTTAAATTGTCATTCTAAGCCATTTCGTAAAGTCTTTCTTTGAGCAAATGTCAATTCTGCATTTTCACTGGTGTCAAACAGCAATAGGAGACTATGTTTGCAATTGAATATCTCACCCCCAAAAATGTGTCATGACCCACCACTTTGGGAATATCCAGTGTCCATACTCAGAAACCTATGTTTCAGATTTTGAGTCATTTTGAGTCTGTTTGACTAGGTTTTGAATCCCTCAAAGTTGGTCAATTATTGTTTTCATGTTGATGCACTTTGCACATAATTCTGGGAAGCCATGTTTGATGAGTTATATCTTTGACCCAGTTGACTGAAATGCTAAATTTCCTTTTGAGTTGCATTGTAGATGTTACAAACTTGTTATGTTTAAATTTTCAGCTCATGAAAAATACATTTGATCATTTTTCAAACGTGATTCCAAACGCAATTTGTAACTTTTTACTGGTATCAGCATTTGCAGATTTGTTGAAACCCTTGTTCGTCATGTTATAACTTGAAATTTGTGCTAGGTCAGATCAAATAGATTATACCATTGTGTTTTACTCTAAAAATACTTTAAGTGTGCCAGTTTTCAAGTCATGACGAATCCATTTGCACACTTTTCTAGGTCAATTCTATTTGCAAAAATGTTTTCTATCAGTGCTTTTAATTTGTAAAATCCAAGTAGCTCACTTTGACTGATCGCCATTTGTGTCCTGTTATTCGTCATGAGCCCAAATCCCAAATTTATACTCTACTCATGACAGAGAACCAGTGCTCCAATTTTTGTCTTCCCAAGTGTAGAGTATCTTTTGACTGGGAATTCGTCATGAGACAAAATTTGATGGGGTAAAAATATGCGAAACAAAGAGTCAATGTGCTAGTTTTCAGAGCCCAGTCAGGTGTTTGGATCAGTCTTTAAGGCTAGTCAATAGACCTCCTGTTGCAAAAGTGACAGTTTGTAGATCAATGGTCAAATGGATTTCAGTGGAATAATCAGTGAACAAACTTAGTTCTAATTAGTTTAAGGTGATCGATGGATCAATTTAGCATTCCAATTGTTCAAAAATGAATTTTTTTTTTTAGTCGGATCCACTTTGGGGCCCAACTAGTATCAGACTGATAAAGACATTGGTTTTTTAAAACTTTCATGAAGTGATTATATGGATCTCATCTTTATGTGTTCTGGTGCGAACATGTATTTTCCTCAAGATTGAATGGCATCTCGAATCACATATACACAAGAGGTGAAAGAAGATTGTTTCTTGAATCCATAATCCATAATAAATGGTTATTGGCCTCGTGATATTGTTGAATGCCTAAGTCAAAGCTAGATTGAAGATATATTAAACATGAATGCAATTGAATGTTGTTGCTTATTTCAAATGGTGTCAAAAGGGAAAAGTAGAAGTTTGAAGGGAATTGTGTCAAGGTTAATTAGACTAGATTCTTTTCTTGACTACAGTCCTAAATTTGTAACCTTGTTTAGTAATCTTGGTAGCTAGTCATAGAGGTGGAAGGTTAGTTTTACCATCTAGTATCAATAACATAGTTATTGCCATTTATGATGATGAGCCTATAAGCATAATATCACATGCACTGCCATCATTTTTGCCTACTCTCGCCGTGGATTTCCTCAACAAGTTCTCAATCAATTATGTCAAATGTACCTCTCAACTTTTGATTCAAACCACTTCACATATTTGTTCCTTGTTGCACATCCTCCAAACTAGAGGACCTCAGGCTAGGCATGGAAAGGCATGCTCAAATAACTACAAGTGGATTTCAAGCTCATCTTTCATCCAGAGTGCCTTTGTGGACATGTACATGAAATGTAGAAGACCCTGTGGTTTAAAAAGTGATGTCAGCATATAAAAATTCCACACTAGTAGAGGATCATCATATAAGAAAAAAATCCCCATGCATATGAAAGTCGTTGGCTAGGCATAGAAATTCGCCAGTAGATTAAAGAGAAGGCAGGAAGCTCCACCCTTATGAGAGCAATCCCATGCCAATTAACAAAGTTCATAGTCAAACAAAGATCCACGCTTGTGTAGGTAGATCCATGTGATTTGAATGTGGTCTTCTCACCTTTGCTCCTTGCATAGGATGGATGTCTTTAAAAGAAAAGGGGAGTATCAAACTTGGGAGCTGCTGCATTAGGCAGAAGTTGTAGCACACAGAGAAGTTAACACAATGAAATAGGGTCTCCACATTTTTGAAGTAAGGGTCAATTAAGGAAGAGTAGGGGAGGCATGAAAATGATAGGGGAGCCAACTCAAGAGAGAACCACGTGGGGAGTTTTAAGAAAGTCTTCAAGGCATCAAAAGGAGGGAAGATGTTGTAGAAAGGAGTGCCCTTGCTATCATAGAAAGTAGCACAAGGAGAGGCCATTGTAGTTTGATCTTCTTTTTTTATCATAGGCACAACTACCACTATTTGGATATCAAGTGCACAATATATCACACATGCCATATGAACACCTCACAACCATACTCATCGAATGTGAAGTGTGCCTAGTTGTTAGCCTCTTCCTTTTCCCCATCTGGGCTGGTGAGGATCTTCACAGTTCAACTATCATGAAATTGCAAGGCCTCATGGAATCTATGCAAGGATGCATCGATGAATGTTTGAGTCTGGTGGAAGCTGCCAACTACTAGGTTGAATATGCATAGTAGATGGCTCCATGTTAAATTAGGGGGAAGGCATTTTTAAAAGAACAACCCAAGTAAATCCAAGAGCTAGCACATTAAGAGAAGAAGGAAGCTGGCAGATTTAGTGATGCACAGAGCATCTAAACATTTATCCCATATTCGTTATGCTGGGAAGTTTTTAGTTTTATAAATGCAAACTCACACCTATATCATAATGTCTCAAAGATGTGCTTTTTGAAGTGCCAGTTGCTTGTGGGGTCCCCATGAATGGCGTTAGCCAGAGATTAAATGCATAATTTTAAACCAAAATGCAAACATGATGAGGCAGTGCCTGAATAGATCAAACACCTAGATCACGACGCGTGGATTAATCGAAGGGTTGTTGCATGCTCTCAAATTGAAGATGCAAGGAGGATAAAAAATGTGGAAAGTGGGCAAATGACACATGGTGACAGATCCTAGTCAATGTTGACATGGAGATCAGGAGCAGTTTGAGATGATGTGCCAAATCATGACATGTGTCACGATTCGACGGCTTGCACATTTTTGCAAAATCAAAATGTGCACCAGTTAAGGAATGCGGGTAAGCAAGATGCTGACACGTATCAGCAAGGCCTGCTTAGATGCTGATGTAGCAGTTCAATGGCACAAATGTAGAGGCAGACTAGTCAGGAAGTGCCATGTGGTGCTTGGTCAACAGAGCTTTGACCCAAATTCAAGGGGTTGGGAAAAAGTAAAATGATTTTGTGAATTTAAATTAATTTTTCAAAAATGAGTAACGTACAAGATTTTTAAAATTAGATAGAGTATTTAGTATAAAGTTTAAACTTTAGAATAATTTAAAATTTTCAAAATTTAAAATATCAAGGATGCAAACTTGAGTGTTCTAGCAGAGGGGGACATTTTCAAAATGAGATTCTAGAGGTTCCTGGTATGTGAATATAGCGATGTTATATATTGACAAAATCATCAGAAGATGAACTTTTTAATTCTAAGGTCAATTTTTACACAAAACGCCACTAGTTCAAGCTACAGGAGGATTTGTCTCAGGTTCCTATCTTGCAACCGAATTTAGGTATCAGATTTTAGTTGTAATTTCTATCTAGGTAATGACTTGAATATGCATAAAAGATAAGGAAAAGGAAATTGGGGTCAATTTTGGTCTCATTCAAATCAATTGAACCTCAATTCCTTCAGCATTTCATAAGGTTATCAGATATTTTGGATGCATAAAGAGTTTTCATCATTTCATTAAAAGATCTTTGCAAATCAGTTACAAAGTAATGATGAAAGAAAAAACCAGATCAATGGTAGAAAGAAGAGAGAGGTGATTCAATTGCAAGAGATTGAATTTCAAGTGGACACATGTCAGACACAAAACAGATATAGGAATTCTTTCTTGTCTATATCTTGCTATCTTTCATCCATTGTACGGGTTCTAGTCTTTTTTCATTATGAGACCATTATTGGTAGGAAATTTTCAGTCATTCTGTGATACCATTTCTTTGGATCCAAAACCATGTTTCCACCTTCATTCTTCAACAATTTTCTCTTTTATGAATAGCAGTAGGAAGGAATATACAGATAGTTCAGATCTGTTAGGTGTTTTCATGTTTTTCATTTCATGCATATGAATGTATTGTTTCAAGGAAATTAATACAAGGAACAATAGATCCATTAGTTTCATTCTGATTCTCATCTCCTTTTATCAGTGATTTTCAATGTTTTATGATCTTTGAACAAAGAGCTTAGGTTGTAGTTGTAGTCCCTTAAGGTTGTGTGTTATTTCATTGTTTCTTATGACTCAAGAAGTTATGTAAATGCTTCAGGGAATTAATAGGGTTGCAAGTTTACTGATGGGGATATCATGTAAGAATGAGGTTCAGATTGAGCACCGATGTTTATTTACAAGGTAAATAGATAGATCATATATCTGAAGATACACATATGTCTTAGATATCTATATGCACGTTTTTAGTTCATGGAATTTCCCAATGGTTAAGGCACGGATTAGTTGCAGGATCATTAAGTCTTACTACTGCATATCAGAGGGTTTGTTGAATTCAACATTATAAATCAAACATTTTTTCCATTTCTTGTTGAACAACCTAAATGTAATGCCCTCACTCAACTTATGAATATCATAGGATCTACAATTTTATACTGTAGATCTATGTTATTACATGAGTAATTAGGATAAATAAGGGTAAAATATGCTTAATAGATTTAGGGATATGTTTTTTGCATTGGTATAGTATCGATTGAATCTCAAGTCCACCCACCTAGGTTTAGCAAAGCCTGAAGTAGAAGAAGGATCATGCCTTATAGTTGGCATTTTTTCAGAAATGGCATGTTGAAAATGGGAGTTAGCTACTCCTAGATATGTCAATTTCTCAGTGGGATAATTGAAAACCCTCCAGCATTTTCAAACACCAACGTGTTATTTAAGGAGGTTCAAAACCCTAAATCAATCTATGTTCATGAAAAAAAAGGACAAATTGAATACACAAGTATATGAGCATAGGAAGAACATGTTTTATGATTATAAGAAGTGATCAAATCGCAAAACCTAGCAGTGTAGGGAAGAATAAAGTTTAGTAGATAAGGAGATCAAATCAGAATTAGAAAGAGGAGATCCATAATCTAACATCAAAGTATAACTTAAAGATCATGTACTAGTACATTCTCAAAAGTGAATTAGGGTAAATCTCTTAATAGAGTGGTCATAATAGGCCTATTTAAATCTTCTAAAAGAGTTCTTATTTAGTTGTAAGTTTTAATCCTTTAATCAAGGTAGAATAAATAAGTCTTGTAAGCTCATAGTAGGGTAGATGCTCATAGTGTAGATCACTAAAAGTGATCAAACATTATTTGCTTAACATGCTCACTTTATTGTTGTAGTAGTGAAGATTTGTGTTATCCACAAAAAGGTCACATTTTGGAAATGGGTACATATTGGGGAAAAGAGGATGGGTATGGGATGTCTTGTCCTCCTTTTCTAAAAATTCTCAAGAAACATCCTAAAATCTTGGGGACTTTAGAATTTTTTTTTATGGATGTTCATACATCCTAGGGATGCCTTGGAACTCCTTGAGATAGTTGGGAATCCCTAAGTCATAGTTAACATCAATACTTATAAAATATTTTTCTTTTCTAATTTTAAAGTGGGTCCTTCTTTCAAGGTTTTACCTTCATCTTGGAGGGTTTTTGGGTAACCAAATCTTTTGTGTCAATTTTTTACATTTACTTTCATAAATATGCATGTCATGGATAATTAGGTCTATTTGACTTTATGGTTATATGATTCATGATGTTGATATAAGATGGGTTAATGGTAATTGCATTTGATTTATTTCAAGTAGACAAAAATTATAGATCCTAAATCACCCCCTCAGCTCCTCTCTATATCTTACTTTCCCAAATAGACTTCCAACAATTGATATTAGAAATTTGTTCTCTTAGAAGAAGTATAACCACTTGGGAGTTAAGATCTTGGATACGGAGGCTTATAAGTTCAAATAGATCATTGAGAATCAAAAGCTTGACTTATAGATCATACTATAGTATCTTGAAGCAATAAGATGCACCTTGAAGAAATTCTTGAAGAGAAGAAAGGAATTGTCTATTCAAGAGAATGAAACTCTAAATTAAGAAGAAGGAATTGAAGGACTACTTTATAATGCCCTTTCTAGTGAATGTGATACAACAATAGAAAACCTATTGGAGAGAAACACAACACTGGATGAAGAGGTAAGAGAACTAAAGAGAGAACATGAAAAATAAATATGAAGAGGATGAAGATCATATATCTACAAGACTTGCTGACAAGAATAATGAAGTGAAAAGGTTCACAATTAGTTTGATACGGCCAACATATTTCTCCTTACAACTCAATATTTCAATCGAAAGGATGTGGATATAGCAAATCTGAAATATGAGAATGAGCATTTAAAGAATGAAATGAAACATGAAAATAAATTCATTGAAAGGTTGAACATACCTTAAGAATCTATGATATATTATGATGACATGATGAGATAAAAAATAAGACATAATGACACATCTAATGTAGGGTATACTGAGAACCTATATAAGTAAGGAGAATCATCAAAGAGTGGAGAATAGAGAAAGGAAAAGTCAAATCCAAACAAATCTACATGTCATCACACTAGGAAACTAGGACATATAAAAAACATTTATAGAAGCAAGAATGGTAATCAAAATTCTAAACCAAAATTCGATTGATATTGTTTTAATTGCAAGAAGTAAGGACATCAAGCACATGAGTGTAGATCCAAAGCTAATAATACACCATTTTCACCTAGATTTGAAGGTCATTGTTATAATTTTCTAAAATATGGACATTGAGCCTCAAGAATGCAGAGCCAATGCAAAATCTAACTAGACATCAAACAAGCAAGGATACACACCTAAGAAGGGTAATTCATATAACTAGGATTACAACACATGGAATAACTATAATTATTGTGAAGATTATACTCATGGTGCATAAAATTCCATAAAGATGCATTTCATAGGTAAATGTAAAAGTTGGATGAATGGAAGTTTATTTTGATATAGTTATCACAAGATTGGACAAGAGAGAAAGAACTGTATTACTCAAGCACCAACACCTAACAATTAACAAGAGAAATTAAAAATAAAAGTTGATGTAGAAAAAACAAGGAATGAGATTAATCAATCCCAGAGAAAGAAGGAAGCAAAACGTAGTGGTGGAACTAGCAAAGCTGAGGTCACCCAATCCAGTTGATCAGGTAATTACATTACTTCTACCTAAGAAAACAAGGTATATGAGGAACTATATATTTCAATGCTACATTATGCACCAGTTCATAACATAAGATGAGTTAAAAGGCCATATGTATGTAAATGAGGATGCATTAGGATAGATTTGAGGAAATAACTAAGAAAAAAAGTTCATATGCATAATTGATGTTGAGTATCAATATTAATGTCTATAGTATCAATTATTTCCATGTGGACCAAGCTCCTATATAGGAAAAGTTGATATGTTGACCAAGCCAAGTGTGGCAATGTTAATCTTGAAGATGTGTTGGTCTTGACGGAGAATTGGAAGGAAGGTATTGAGAACCAAGTTTTAGGTTGAAGTTGAGCCAATTATATTGCACCTACCATAGTATGAAGCATTTATTAAGGACCTAATTTGACTATTTCAAACTATATAGTAAATTTTGTAGATCATTTTTACTTACCCAATGATTAGAGAACCTACAAAGTGATTCAAAGATGATTGAAAGAGAAGTTTGTTGAAAAAATTGTGTGATTCTACAACATGTCATCAGCAATTATGAGAATGAAAAAATAACTTTTTGAACCAAGCTTATTTTTTTTGTGAATTTTTCATATTATTTCAAAACCCTAGTTCAAAAAGGAATCACCTACATCTAGAACTAGAAAGGAAGCTTTGAAATAAATTAATGTAGATATTGTGAGGAATGATGGATGTCCCCCACTATAATTTAAAGCATATCTAGAAGTTACAATGATTGCAGATTCATCTTGTGCATTATAATTTATACTTCCTCAATTAATCATGGTACATGATGTCCATCCATGTTATATGTGTAATATTGGAGAAATTGGTGGTTTTGATCTAAGGAACTCTTAGAATGGAATATTAAAAGATGAGAACAAAATTATTGCCAAGAAATGACTTATCTATATCCTATCTTTTACCTGTTTGAGTAAATAATTAATTAATTGTTAATTATTTATTCTATTTACTTAAGCTTACTTAGGTTAATGCATGTATTTGAGGTTAGTTGTTGACAAAACGGGAGTTTGTTCCCTTTAGCATACTTATCTTTTCCACGTGTTGTGGATGTGTGCTTGGTTTTCAACCTTATCTCCTACCTCATTCTAGCTTGTTCTACAAGTTCTATGAGGCCTTTTTCTTTGGTTTCTCATTCATTGTAAATTCATTCCATTCACATAGCAATTATAATTTCCTATTGTGAAATATTCTCTTGTGTGGTATTTGCTTCAAGCTCTTTGCTCCCTAGGTTTCCTTTCAGCAAGCTATTTGCATTGCAGGTGATCTTGGCACATTTTTGGAGTCAGATTATCAACTCCTACATGGTATCAGAGCCACCCTACTACTTCTTGTTTGAAGGATTTTTGAAGCCATAATTTGGAGTCACAAACCCTAGTTTGTTTGTGCATTTTTCTTCAAACTAGGGGTAGAGGAATTTTTTGGAGCACTTTGGGGTCAAACAGACACTGCCATTGGATCTAGAAGGCCTCTTATAGTCAGATTTCATATAAAACTTTTTGTTTTTGGATACAGGGCTTTTTTGGAAAAAAAAATTTGGGCACCCACATCGCTACTGTATGGAGTGTACGGATGGGAAAGAAAAAAACACCCTACCATAGCAGTGTCAAAGCACCACCTGGAAACCACCTAGCAGTTGCCCACCCCCCTCCAATCCACTACTCAATCGACAACTCCCCTGCCAGGCTCCACCACAGTCGCGCTCCGCTGAAGCTCTGCTAGAGAACCACTAACCACCAGCGGCACTGCCGGGTTTTCCTCCTGAGCACCAGTGCCATTGGTAGTTTTCACTATTTTACTACCCTACAATTTTTCTACCCTACTAATGTCACCTTTAGATCAACTTAAATCATTTCATGACATTGTGACATCATCTTTTGGCACTGTGACAAGATTCCCTGATGCTGACATCATCTTTCTGACACTGACATCATTCCAGTCCACAACTAGGCTGATGTCATCTTTCCATCTATTGACATCATCTTCCTAGCTACTAACATCATCTTTTTGGTTATTGATGTCATCTTTCTGGCAACGGCCTTCTGACAGTCGTACGAGCATCAAATTCAACATAGTGTCTGTAATTTTTTGGTAAGGTGCATTTTTGGAGCAATAGTTGGTTTTTTGGCCATAACGTGAGCATACAGAGGTCATTTTTTGATCTGAAAGAAGCATCAAAAAGATAACTTAGAGATGAAGAAATTGGTGCTAGTTTCATAAGATTTTGAGTTCATTTGAGCTCCCATTTTTGGCATCAAAGTAGAGGCTTGTGTTTCCTCCTATTCTGCATCAACAAATTTAAGTTCTTTTCTAGTTTTCTTGGTTTCCATAGTTATTTTTGTTGTATTGGAGGGATATTCTTGTATGTTTGTGGGGGGGTGTCTTTATTTTTATGTAATTTACTTCAGTTAAGACCCTTCTACTTCTATCTTCTTCTTTCTCTCAATGGTGGATCCATCTATGACTCGTCTCACACCACACAACTACCACACCTGGAAGGCACAAATGACTAGGCTTCTCATGTCAAGAGGTCTATGGTCTTGTCTGGATGAGAATCAGCCTACTCTTATGTGATATTTTGAGGTTCTATAGCATAGGAACAAAATGGATGAAGCTCTGGGATTAATTGCACTTAACATTTCAGATAGTCTGCTATTTCATTTGGATGGTTTGACTACTCCATGGGCTTATTGGCAAAAATTTTAGACTTTGTTTGGTCAGGTGAATGAGTTTTAGGCACTTCAATTGGATGTAGAGTTGACTTCTTTGTCACCAAGCAACTTTCCCACCATCA
Organism: Cupressus sempervirens; assembly: GCA_028749045.1. Lineage (NCBI taxonomy): Eukaryota > Viridiplantae > Streptophyta > Pinopsida > Cupressales > Cupressaceae > Cupressus > Cupressus sempervirens. The sequence continues at coordinate 628,557,998 of CM053784.1, forward strand.
AGGACTTTCTAATGAAGTTCAAATCCCTATGTGCAGTTTTACAGGGATGTGGGAAGAACAAAATTGATGATGAGTGCATATTTTTGATACTCTCAAAGCTAAAGGGGAAGTATCAACTTTTTTTCTTCTACTTTCTATTCCACCATGGATACCCTTGGAGATAGACATAGGATGCCTACATTCAAAACATTTTGTGACAGGTTGACTAGGGAACAGAGAAAGATCCAATAGGTGGATGCCTCTGGCTAGCCAAGCATTGGTTGCTCAAAATTCTAAGGGAAAATCAAAGAAGAAAGGAAAATCGAAGAAAGACACATCAAAATCTGATCCTAAGCCTCCAGCTAATCCTCCAATAAACCCTCCCAAGGGTAAAGATTCTTCAAAGTCAGGTGAGTCTACCTCCAAGACCAAGAAGAAATCGAGTGAGAACTCTATTTTTTGTGGGAAAGATGGACATTCAGTTTCCAGGTGTTGGAAATGATTGGAGGCTTTAGAGGAAGCCATGAAGGAGCATCACATTTCAGCTCCTCAATCTTCATCTCCACCTATAGGTAGAGGTCATCCTCTTTCTGCACAAGCTATGACTTTAGCACCTTTATGGATTCTTGATTCCGGGGCTTCTCACCACATAACAAACACTCTTAAATTTCTTACTTCACTTGCTCCTTGTGCCACCACATAGATTAAAGTTGGGAACTCTTCACAACTTTTAGTTTTGGGTTATGGCACTATTACTTTGGCTGGGGGCTCTCTACAGGATGTACTTTGTGTTCCTTCAATATTTTGATGAACCTTTTGTCTATCTATCAAATTTTCCACTCTGGCTTTAGGCAGACAGTTGAGTTCTCACCACATGATGTGGTTATTTGGGACTTGCATGATCCAGAGATGATTGTGGCCACTAGGAGTGTTGACTCTGCATCTTGCCTCTATAGATTTGATGGATTTGAGTCTTCTGATGACACAGGTTCATGCTTAGTTTCACATGTAGATTTAGTAAGCATACTTTGGCATGAAAATTTTGGGCATGTCAATTACATATATCTTCAGCAGATGAGCACATAGGCACTTGTTCTTGGGCTTCCCTAGATTTCCTGTCCAGATGGTGTTTGTCAAGGATGTGCACTTGGCAAGCAACATAGGGATTATTTTTCACATGGATGAGCCACTCATGCTTTAGCACCTTTAGAATTGATTCATAGTGACCTCATGTCATTTCATACTCCTTCTTTTTTGAGTGCTAGATATGTGCTTACATTTATTGATGACTTCTCTAGACACACATGGGTGTACTTTCTTAGGTACAAGTTTGATGCCTTCGACTCATTTTGAGTTTTTAAGGCATTTGTAGAGAAGTAGTCTAGGCTTTCTATTTAGCAAATACACATGGATAATGGGGGGGAGTGTGTGAACTAGGCTTTTAGAGATTTCTATTCTGAGCATGGTCTTCAACATTACCTTTCAGTGCCCTACACTCCTCAACAGAATGGTGTGGCCAAGAGAAAGAATAGAACCCTTAGGGAGATGGAAAATTTCATGATTTAGTCCAGGTCCACGGATTCATGTTTTTGGGTAGAGGCAATCAATTGTGCCAACTATTTTTAGAATCGGATGCCCCACAAGGAACTTTGATATATGACTCCTAAGGAGGCTTGGTCCCATGTCAAGCTTGACGTATTGTCATTCAAAGTTTTTTGGAGTATGACATATGCATTTGTACCTAATGCTTAGAGGAAAGCAATGGAACTGAAGACCTAACCACTAATTTTTGTTGGCTATTGTGAGGATGTAAAGGCTTACAGGTTATTTGATCCTAATTCCAGAGAGGTCCTATTTCGACGGGATGTCTAGTTTGATGAGAGCCTTCCTGCAGTACATTCCTCACCTCCAGCGACTCCTTCAGCTCCCACTACTCCCTCTTCATTTCTAGATGGTTTCATGGATGATGAGGATGATCATCATCATGATCCTGATATACCTCCACCACAAGATCCTCCCCAGATGCCTAAATGGGCTCAAGCTACTGTTGAGGTTGGAGGATCTCTAGCTGGTGACCCATCCACATCTTGTCACACCTATTCTCACACTACAGGTTCCAGTATACTCAGTCATGCTATTAGTACTGATCCTTAGACATTTGCAGAAGTGACAAGACATTCAAAATGGGATAGTGCAATGGAGGAGGAATATTCTTCTTTGATGAAGAATCACACATGGGATCTTTGTCCTCTTCCCAAGGGGAGAAAGCTAGTACATTGTAAGTCGATTTACCACACTAAGTATGCTACTGATGGTTCCATTGATAAGTATAAGGCTCATTTTGTTGTGAAGGGTTTTTTGCAAGTCAAGGGTGTTGCTTACTTTGAGACATTTGCCCCTATTTCCAAGATGAATTCTATTCACCTTGTCTTATCCCTCACATCTTTACAGGGATGGTCAGTTTATCTGATGGATGTGAAAGATGCCTTCCTGCATGGTGATATCACTAAGGAGATTTATATGGAGTAGCCTCTAGGTTTTGTGCAAGATCTCACCTTGGTTTGTAGGCTTCGACATTCATTATATGGTCTCAAGCAAGCTCCTAGGGCTTGGTATGAGAAGATGGACTCATTTATGCTATCTACAGGCTTCATTCACTGCCATTTCAATCCCACAGTGTACATTCAACATCTTGGTGATGAGATTATAATTCTTGTTTTGTATGTTGATGATCTTATCCTTATAGGTAGTTCATCATCCATGGTCTAGGATGTTAAGCGTGCACTAATGGACTAGTTTGAGATGACTAATCTTGGTTTGCTGCACTACTTTCTTGGTCTTCAGATTCATCAGTCTCCTACTAGCATTTTTGTGTATCAGTAGAAGTATGCTCTTGACATGCTTCATTACTTTCACATGCTTGATTGTAAGGCTACTCCTACACCATTTTAGTCGAGTGTTACTTTGTCTACCTTCTGCTCCTCATCTACAATAGATGCTACTTTTTATCGACAGTTGGTTGGTAGCCTATTGTACCTGACACACATGTGCCCTAATCTTTCTTTTGTGGTTGGCCTAGTCTCTTAGTTTTCTTAGGACCCTCATGAGAGTCATTGGCAAGCTTCTAGGTGTATTTTGCACTACATTCAGGGCACACTCATGTATGGCATTCACTATACTATGGGGACTCCACACATTGTTGGCTACATTGACTCAGATTGGGCCAATGATGTTGATGATCAGAAGTCTACTTTTGGCTTTATTTTTTTCCTTGGCTCCAGTCCCATCACATGGTCATGCAAGAAGCAACATGCTCGAGCACTTTCATCTATAGAAGCTGAGTATAGGGAAGCAGTTCTTACTAGTCAGGAGGCTTTTTGGCTTTGTCAATTGATGACTAAGTTTGGCTTTCCTCCTGATCATCCCACTATTTTGTGGTACGATAATCAGAGTTCCATCCACATTTCTCACAACCCAGTGGAACATCAACGTACCAAGCACATTGAGTTGCATATGCATTTCATCTGTTAGTTGATCCAGGATGGTGTTATTGCATTGGAGTACATTCTTACCATTGGTCAGGTTGCAGACATCTTCACTAATCCTTTTGCATCATCCCACTTTCTTCAGTTGCAGTCAATGCTTGGGGTTACGAAAGTTGTCCTTGGGGGGACTGGTTGAGGCCTTCCTTCCTTCACTTCATGTTTTTTTTAGCATGTTTTACCTCTTTTTGGGGGAGATTTTTTCCCATGTGGTTTTCTCTCTTTCCCCCTTTTACAAAGGTTGCATTTTGTTGCATTGTACTTGGGTACCTAAAATGGCCTCAGTTCCATGACCCATTTTTGCATTTTTTCCTTTGTTTTGTGATCTTAAGGCATTCCCCTAAGTTGCACTTAAGGGGGGGTGTTAGAGTAAGTAATTAATTAATTGTTAATTATTTATTCTATTTACTTAAGCTTACTTAGGTTAATGCATGTAGTTGAGGTTAGTTGTTGACAACACGGGGGTTTTTTCCCTTTAGCATACTTATCTTTTCCACCTATTGTAGATGTGTGCTTGGTTGTCAACCTTATCTCCTACCTCATTCTAGCTTGTTCTACAAGCTTCCATGAGGCCTTTTTATTTGGTCTCTCATTCATTGTAAATTCATTCCATTCACATAGCAATTCTAATTTCCTATTGTGAAATATTCTCTTGTGTAGTATTTGCTTCAAGCTCTTTGCTCCCTAGGTTTCTCTTTAGCAAGTTATTTGCATTGCTGGTGATCTTGGCACATTTTCGGAGTTAGATTCTCAACTCCTTCATTACCAAGGTTTTCAAGGTTGAATGGATAAAATTTGAATTGAGAAAGGTACATGACATGAAGTTATGTATGGAAAATAGGCTTGTAAATATATTGAAGATAATTATTCATTGAGTGAAAAGGTACCCTACCCTTGATCATGTTAAGTTTTTTTGATGCTCAACTATAAATGAGATAGAAGCAAAAAAAAATCTAAATGGAATGGTAGAGGAATATCTACTGATAGTATTACATATCCTATCACTAAGTTTACCCTATGTGTGATTGTTGAAAGATCCTACCAATTTGGCCAACTAAATAGTGTACCCTATGTTGCAATAGATTATGGCTACAAAATTGTAAAGAATGATCATAGATTTGATCTTGTTGAGGTATACTTGATCCAAATCGTAGAGAATATTGGAGCCATAAGGAAGGCTAAGAACACATCATGTAATTTTGGCTCACTAATCATGTGTATATTCTTTTATGCACAAAATTCATTTCCAATCATACATGATATTGTGTGGGATAAATCTAGACCTATAACCAAGAATATCAATGGTTACATTGAAAAATTAAGAGAGATCTTGGAAACAATTTTAGATGGTATTTTGATGAATTCAAAGGAAAAATGAAGAACATAATGAGGATCCCCAAGTTTTTTGTTGATCATTGCTATGATGCCATTTTCTTCAAGGTGGTACTGACTATACATACTCATAAGCTATTTTACCAAGGGTTGCATGGATAAGATTATGTAGTGTAAAGTGAACATTGATGAGATATCTAGAGAAGAGACATCCTTTCTATCAGAAGAAATTAATAAGAATGTCAATCCATTCATCACATATGAGACAACCAAGGTCAATATGCTTATGAAAATAAAAGTGCCAAAGATGGATAGGAAAATAAAGAAAATGATTGTAGATCTTGAAGGAAAACTTGGAGAAGGACCAATGCAGATTACTAAAGGAAAAGAGGAAGATGAGTAAACTAATGAAGTAGAAGAAGATGACTCAAAAGGTAAAGAGTTGGTAGTTATTGAGCCTCAAGAACCAAAACAAAATAAAATAGTAATTATAGATGCTAAGGTCAATAGGAATCTAAATAAATGTATTAAATTTCCCTCCTTAAAACCTCAAAGAAGAGAAAAAAGGAAAGGATCTAAGGAAACATATCCTACAACTTCCAAGCCAAAGAAAGTAATAGTAATGATCACTAAGACAGAGAAGGGAAAATCACCACTGAAGAGAAAAATAATAACTAAGGGACCAAGTAAGGTTAGAAGAACATGTCAAGGTGGAAACTTGTAGATATGCCTGATGATAGGGATGATGAAGGAGATAAAATTGAATTGGATGACATGATAAAATTTTATATTTCCTAGGTGAAATCATCAAGATATTGATAAGGTATGTGACAATATCTAAAATTCAACAAGAATTTTAGGGTTTAAAAATGTTAAATATGATTCTTTAGAGAAGCTTGATAGAAAAAAAGTTGAGAAAGTAGTGTTAGATATGATTATAAATTTTAAATATATACCTATAGAGTTAGACAAGGAAATCTATGAAGAATTGTACAATAAAATGGACACAAAGTGGAAAAGGGCATTATCTACTGAAAACAAAATAAGAGAAACCACATTAGTGGAGACTATGCTAGATTAAGTGAAGATGCATATGTCTATACCCTTAAGGGATTCTTCCAAGAATTTTGTACCCAAGACACGAGATTATAAAAGAATTGAAAATTAAAGTAAAAGATGTAGTGCAGGAAAGCATATTAGTTTAGAAGAAGCCATTTGGATTGTTAATCTAAACAACAGAAGTAGAAAAGGAGGAAGAAAAAATTAAATAGGATAACAAGGAAGATTATAATGAGTTAGATAATATAGAGGAACCAATAAGGAAAAAAGGTAGAGAGTGAACAACAAGATATTGTCATTATTGAAGATATCCCCAAGGAAACACATATAAATATTAATGTCTTGATTGAGAATGAAATCAAGAATGAAGAATTCATTAATGCCACCTCAAACAAACCTCTACCATACAAAAATATTGTGTTGTTACAAATTCATGATTATAAAAGGATTGTGAGTGCACCAACTGTGGATTCCATAACTCTTCATCAATAGTTATATTTGAAGAAAATAGTTAGCCAGATGTAAGTGCTAAGGAATAGGGAGGGGCAATGATTACACTTTTACATTCTATAGCTATGTAAAATATCAACATTGACAAAGAAGAAGGAGATCAACAAGGGAAAGAAGATGAATATGTAATTGATGCCTTATACCAATGGAATCAAGCAGGCTACATAGAAAAATACTAAGGAAGTATAAATGCCAAAATAAGGAGTGGTAGTTTAGGCATTTGCTTAACTATAGAGTGTAGTACCTTCTACACTATTTAGAACATAGATAATTTCTATGCCATCTTGACAGGTGATATCTACTCAGAAATGTATTGCAGCAACAAGACAATAGATGCTAAGGCCAAGTGCTAAAGCGAAACCATCGTAGATCACATTGCCAATTGCTAGCATACCAAGGGAAAAGAATATGAATAAGAAGCTTAAGTTACCTAGGAAGCTAGTGGCACTAGATGAGGTAATTTTCATTACTAATCTTCATGTTGAGAATACAACTCTTGATCAAATGAAAATTTTACAAGATGTATTAGCAAGGAAGATAAAAATAAAAGAGATGAAAAAGGAACATCAACAAAGGAAAGTAGTGCATGAGATTAAGGATATCTATATTGATGCATTTAATATACATTGTTTCTATAAGAAATCGCCTCTTATAGACTAGTTAGTTCATATTTTTGAGAAGCTAACAATGATTACATTGAAGCTAACAAGAAATTATTGGACTACTTTGAGAAGAAATTTGAGAAACAAGTTTCAGAGAAAGTGCCAATAGAGATTTCTATAAGGCAAGTTGAACTTTCGAGCCTTGTAAATAATATAGAGGAAGTTATAAAGAATATTCATTTTTTATATTAAAAATGATATATCATACAAGATGTTCAAGATCATATTAAGAAATTACAACTTGATTTTAAGTCAATAAGATATTCTTTGAGAATGGACGTAAGTTCAAGCTCTATTCATTTTAACAGGTTTTTTTTTCACAAGGGAGATTGGCTGAATTACAAGCCATGGATGGACGAATGATAGATAAATTTAATTCTATTCAATCCATGTTGATACCTCATTTGAAGGTAATATAGAGAGACCTATCATTATATAAGTAGATAGCAAGACATGATTCCCATCTCTTTACTACAAAAATTCTAGTTGATTTAGCTTATCAATAATAGATTAAAATTTTAGTTTTTTACTATGTTAGAACTAGTTGGGATAATGCATTTTCTATGGTTATACATATTTAGAAACCATTTTTGCACAAATATAGTTTGATCTCTTCACATTGGAAGACACAAGTGATGAAAACAAAGGGGAAAATAGATATAAAGGAAAAATATATGTACAAGGGGGAGTAAGATCTAAACTCGAAAAACAAGCATATTTCATCGAGAGAAATTGGCTAGATATCTAAGGTATGACACTATGTAAATTTTATTAATGTAAATTGAATGCTGATGATACTACATTAAGGGAGGATTCTAAGCACTAGAGAGTATTGACATGTTGCATTCTTGAATGTGCTTGTCATTGATGTCAACATAGTAGTAAGCCTGTAAAGACTGACAACATAGCAAATAGAGATCTTATTTGTATGGACAATGGTTTTATTTTTTGGTGATACATGGTCATGGGAATGTTCCATATGATTTCATAATGACATGGTTTAATTTTCATAGTCCAAGTCAAAGACATATAGAAGACATGATTGATTTACTAAGAGCAATACAGAAACAAGGTGCTTGGGAAGAAGAATTATGTGTTTGTTTGATATCTTTCATCCTATATATAATGAGAAGATGTATGGTTGATCATAGGGATAACTTTAAGAAAACCCCTTTAGATAAAAAGTATAAAATTCTGGGGAATCAAAAATTAGTTCATGGAAAAAATTAATTTCTATTGGCAAAATTTTATTTTTAAGTAGGATTTCTTTTAATCTTATTGGTAATTGTTTTTCAATCATATGAAACTCTATAAAATTTTGCTAAATATTTCATTATTGATGAAGATCATGGAAAAAATTAAACATACCTAGAAACAATGATTTTATTCTTAGTATTATTATATTGAGCCAAATTAATTATCAAACTTTAAGGTTAAATTTAGCTCATTCTTATAATTATAGTTTTCCTCCAAATTAAAAAATGGTTGTTTTGATGAAGGGCCCCTATTATTTTTAACTATCAAATGATCCTAAATCAATGACCTAAATCCTATTTCAAGCCTAACTTTTAAAAGGATACCAAGTTTTAAAGAAAGTTCCCAAAGTAAAGACACATGTCCCCAATCTAATCTATTTTGTGACAAAGTGAGAAAAGGATAAAAAGTTTCATGAAAAGTCTTCAGAATAGAGATACATGCCAAATCCACATACTTAATATATAGTGTATCTTGCATTTTTACCAAATATTAGTGAATATGACCATTAATTAACATAAGACATGAAAATCATAGGCAAAAATATTTAATTTACTATGTAAAAAATCAGATTCCACTTGCGAAGTCATCATTAAAATATAAATATTGATCTCATTTTGATTTTGACAAGGTAGTGACAAAACACTTAAGTCATTACCTAACAAAAACTTTGTATCTGTCAAGTAGTGTATGGTGAGCAATACACATAATTAGTGTTGAGTACCAGTATGTACTGAGTAGATGGTATGTGTCAAGTGACTCAAGTGCCAAGAAAGACATATACGCTGAGTGATTCATATGCCAAGTAAAATAGTAGATGTTGAGTCATTCAAGAACTAAGTTACAACATTAAGGATATAGTGAATGGCAAGTATTAGATATTTCAAGTACCAAGCAAACAATTTTGGGCATAATTGTCTATAATGACACAAACTCCTATGTAAACCATTTTTGGACCAACTTAAGGATTGTATTATGATTCTAGAAGATATATACAAAGGTATATTGAGAATCCCTATGCAGTGCATGCAACCAATCAAATTGAGAGATTTTCTAAGCAAAAAAATGGATGAATTACAATAATTTATTCCCACCTAACCTTATCTCACCTAAGTCTTCTTAAGGAAGGAAAACCCTATATATTTTTCATGTGTGGATGAGAGGAGAAGGGTGAATGTTATGTGCAAAGAGAGGATTCATGGTAATTAAGGAGGTTGTGAGACAAATATGAATTGTAGAATCAGTTACAGAGAACATAACAGAGAAGTTAAAGGACAAAAGAGATACATCTAATTAGGAGGATCAAGTACACATCAAGAAATATGAGATTTGATATCTAGCAGAGACATGCTAACCAAAGGATCAAGGCCAAAAAATTCTAATAGGAGAATCAATGAAAATCTCTTAACTAAGTAGTCCTAGTAGGATTTTTTAAATCCTTTAATGTGGTTCTTACTTTATTGTAATTTGAAGTCCTCTAATAAGGCACACTTTTAGCAGGGTGTTGAAATCCTTTAACAGGATAAGATTTAACATTCTTCATAAGCCTTTAAGAGGGAAGACCTTTCATAGGGTAGATCATAATTTATGATCAAACTTATTGTAACCTTCATTGGATACACTTTACAACTAAAGTAGTGAAGATTTGTGGGTATCATCCCACTCCAATTTTAAATTATCAATGGAGGGTTTCTGGGTAAAAAATTTATTGTATTATGTGTTATTTGTTTCATGCTATGGATAAACATGTGTAGCTATTTATTTTAATTTACATGCTAAATGATGAGATGGATGTGTGGTGAATGTTTTATGGTTAATGTTTTGAAGTACTAATTTACCACCCCCCTCCCCCCAGAGTTTACTTTCCCATGGTTAATTCCAACAATTGGTATTAGAGCTTTATTCTCTGGAAAGGAAAGCTTTGTAGCTTTAAGGAAATATCTTGAAGATGGAAGTCTACAAGATGGGAAAGACTATTGAGAACCAAAAGATTGAGATCTAGCTTGACTACAACTAAATGAGGTAAGGGATGACTTGAAGTGCTCATTGAAGAGAAAGAAACAAATAACTATTGAATAAAATGACACACATTACCAAGAGGAAGGCACTATTGAATTGTTTGCAAATGGAAACTCAAGTGATTTTGATGCAACAGTTGCAGATCTGATGGAAAAGAATCATGCCCTAACTAAAGAGGTCAAAAATCTTAATATAGAACAACAAGTTTAGTTAGTGTTTCTACGTGAGGTGACCGAGAAGAAAAAGAAAGTTGATGAAGACAAAGTCATGTTTGAAGATGACAAAAGACCACTAAAAAAAATTAGAAGATGAGACATTAGAGGTACAAAGGATTGGTAACATGCAACTGAAACAATGAATCAAGTGATGATTTCCAATCATGAACTGAATGGAAAGAATATTGAGATCACAACCTTGAGTTTATAGAATGAACAATTAAGGATTGAACTAAGAAAGGAAAAGGAATTTGCTAAATGTTTTAACAAACCCAGTAAAGCCATCAAATACTTTAAGAAACTGGTGAGATCTTCTAGATCTAGCAATGATGCTACTAGATTGGGATACACTAGTATTGAGGAAGGAGAATCATCTAAAAGTGGTGAACAAAGAAACAAAAAAAGGCAAGAACTACAAACCCACTTCTCATAATTGTGGAAAGATACATAATACCAATATTTGCAGGAGCAAAAATGCAAATCAAAACCATAAGAAAATATTTAAGGGTTACCATCATAAATGCAACAAGAAAGGAATCAGGTACATGAATGAAAAACCAATACCTTTAAGTGCACAAGGATTTGAAGGATATTTCCACAATTTTCTAAAGCATGAACATAAAGAACATGAATGCAGATCTAATGCCAAGTAGACATCAAACAAGTAAAAAAAATGTACAAGACAATGAAAAATCCTACAATTGGTATTACAACACAAGGTAGAGTTGTCACTATTAAGAAGAGTATGTACACCTAGCAATTTCATTAGAACACATTTTAGAAGTAACTATAGTATATGGTTGAGTCAAACTACATGCTTTAGTTGTTTGAAGACTAGTAATATCAGCAAAAACTATCCAAAAAGGTCAAAGACACCAAGCAATAACTTCAATAAAGGGAAATAGAAGGTTGATGTTGAGAAAGTCAAACTGCAGATGAATAAGACATGTAAGAAAAAGAAAGATTGTAGAACATCAAGTTTAGATGAGGTCACTTCATCAAATGGATTGGGTGATCGCTTCACCCCCAACTAGGCAATCAAAAGGTATGAGTGGGATTCATATCTCAATGATATATTTTATATCAATTTCAAGAATCTAAGTTCTAAAAAGATTATATATGCATGAATTGAGATGCTATGGAATAGTTAGAACCTAGAAGAAATATTTAGTTTTGTTAGTTTTCTTGTTTCTATCGAGTGTGAATGGGATTTTAGTTGATGTCAAGCTATGAAGGTATGGTAGTAATGACCAAGCATGCTATGTGAACCAAGCAAAGTGGAAGTCATGTGTAAGTTGAGTGAGTTGGCAACCCTATATTGACTAAGCTTACAACTATGTAGGAATTAAGAAATTATTATAGAATTTTAAGGTTTATATAGAAATTTCTTGACTCATTTGCATTCATTCAAGCACAAAGAGAGCACAAAGGTGAATTACTAGATTCTTGTATTTACAAACTGAATTCAATTATAGCTCAACATATTCATTCAATTAGAAAGGTATTTTATTGGTTTCAAGTTTCATTGTTTGAGTTTTCCTAATCCCTAGGTATCAAATATGGAAGCAAGCTCTTCTACAAGTGTTAGGAAAGAGGGAAAGGAAGAGTTGAATGTGCAATTAATTAGCAATGAAATTACACAACCACCTTTATGGGAAATACCTAAAATTGCATATAAAGGAGACTCGTTTGGTGCAATATCAATGATACCACCAAAAGTCTTAATGATTCAAGATGTAAGGTGTTGTTATACATGCAAAGTTGGAAGTAAAGGTGACATGGAGATTAGGGAATTATATAGTCAACTTTGTGATAATGGAATTTTAAGGGAAGAGAATAAAATCATAGAAAGGAAAGGGTTGACCTATACCCTAGATTTCTCTAATGTATTCAAGATTGAATGGATCAAGATCGTGCTTTGTAGAATACATGAAAACTTTATTTGGCTAGCAAATGGACCCATTAAGGTCATAAAATGTATCATTAGCTAAGTGTCAGGGTATCCTACCCTAGAATGACCCAAGAGTATGCAAAGTGATTCAAAAGAGATAATTGAGAAGAACATAGGTGCAATATGAAATAACAAGGGAATTTCTATAGATTCTATATCAGGCCCCCTAATTGCTTTTCTTGTGAGAGTGATAGCTGACAAGTTCCTTCAATCTAGAAGATTGAATAGTGTGTCTTGCATGGTTGTAGATTTGGGATACAAAATAGTAAAGATAGACTACACCTATTCCTTGTCGAGTTGTAGCTTCAACAACTATCTAAAAACTTGCAAGCCATAAGGAAAACTAAGAGCACATCTTGCAAATTTGGATATGTATTGGTTTGTATATTATTTTATGTGTAGAACTCATTTCCCTCATTTGGTAAAGTTTCTTGGAAGACCAATAAGTTTATAGAAGTTTAGATTGAGAATTCATAGAGAAAATTGGAGACAACTTTAAGTTAGTGATAAAAAGTTATATTGAAGACTTTAAGAATTCTATGAAGCAAACTAATGATTCTAGTGTCACTAGTTGAGAAACATTATGATTGTGTTTTATTTCTATTTGATGTTGATTATACATATTTGTAGGTAGTCCTACCCAGAGTTAGATGGCTTAAGCTCTTGCTATATGAGATAAATATTGATGAGGCATCTACAAGTATTACAACTTTACTGGGAGAGGAAATAGATAAAAGTGCCACCTCTTTTGGGAACTATGAGAAAACCAAGTCCAGAATTACAATTGACTTGAAGATAGCTTCTATGGTAAGAATTAAGAATAAACTTGTGAATAAGCTAAAAAAAAGATTTGGCAAAAGGGGAGATGAAGAAGAAGATGATGATGAAGAAGAGCTTCAAAGAATAAATCCAAGCCCCTTTAAAAATTACTCAAGGTCAAGGAGAAGATGAGGGAGATCATGGAGATGGTTTCAAGGAAGAAGAAGTCGAGGAAGCACCCAAGCCTCATGAAAAGAAAACAAAGGTTAAGAAGCCTATAGTAGGGAAACCCAAGAAGAAGGTTATGAAACTATGAAAATAGAAGCCATTAGTTCCTATTACCAAGACTAGCACAAGTGCAAGAACTAAGCAATTCAAGGTTTCTGAGAAACCTAAAGGAAAGAGGACTATTGCTTTAGTAGATTTGAGCCAACCAATCAAGAAGACATATGAAACAAGAAAATGTATAGCTCGAGCTGAGTTAGATGAGGAGAAGACAAATCAGGGAAACTACTTTAGCCCAAGTCATGCCTAAATTTCCAAATATAATGATAGATGAGGCTATGGAGTTGTACAAAGGTAAATTTACTCCAAAATATAGAGCATTCAATATATTGAAGAATAATATAGAGGATACGGTAACTAAGAGTAAAGAAATATGGAGATCTATTTAAAGTTACCCATTCCTACTATAACAGAGAAATGTGAGAAAGAAATGCAAAGTCCTAAAAAGATGAACAACAAGAAGCAAAGACTAGACAAGATGTATTAGTCAAGGATGGTCATGTCGAAGGTACTAAGGAAATATTAGGAGAAGAGGCCACAACTAAGGAGGAGTAGAAAGATGATCAAAGTGTACCTAAGGTACCAGTGTCAAGTATCGGTCCTACACATAAAGACCAAGTAAGTTAGCAAGACTTAGTCAAAATCAAGAATGTTTCTAACAACTCTTCTCAGAACAACAATCCCTTGGCAGATGATAATTTAAAGAAGATTTTGAAGATTTACACCATGGTAGCTAATTTATGCTCAAATCCTATATTAGTGGGAATTGATGAAATTTCTAAGGTAGATATGGTAGTAGAAGAAGAGAAGAAAATTAACACACCTAGTGTGTCCCCAGAGGTAAAAAAATAACATAAACATAGAGTGCAAGCACTAAACAAAAAGGTAATTTTACAACACTAGTAGCATTACCTCTTATGCCATTCAATTCTCACAAGAAATTCTTCATTATATTTGAGAAGGATGGAACATAAATTAGATTAGGTTAAGAAGAAAGTCCTACACCTACACCATAAACACAAGGTAAAGAGAATACAGAGGATAGTTAGGTTAACAAACCTAAAGAATTGAGGGTGACTACTAGAGGAACAAATTGCTATCAAAATCTAGTTACCTTACTAGTTTCTATAACCCCTATCAATAGTCAAGTTCTTCAGAGGAATATCACTCAAGACACACCTTTGAAAATATCCAGACAAAGTGTACAAACATCAAGGAGCTCAGAAGAGATATCTTATAGAGATGTGAGTCTTGATGAGGTGATTGAACTTCCAAAGTTTGATCTACCCGCAATCACCATTGAGAAAATGAGCACTCTATAGGAAGATTTGCATAGGAGGAAAAACCAAGAGCTACTAATAAGGGAGTATAAGTAGATGTAAGTGCTTCATGACATCAAAAACATATTTCTTGATGCTTTAAATCTCCCAACCCATAATGAAGAAAAAACTATTCTTGAGAAACTATTAAATATTGTTGAAAAGATGAATGATGGTGACCTGGAATCAAATAATAAACTATTAGAGTTGTCTGAAAAGAAGTTTTAGACAAAAGTTCTTGAAAAAATATCTAGTGCTATTGTACTAAGATAGGTTGACTTAGCAACCAAGATGGAAGATGTGAAAGACCTGTTGGAGAATATATTTTATCTATACACAAATATTTTTTATTTTAATTTATTCACACAAGGAGCATAGAGGGCTATTCATTAGTTACAAGGAGATCTACAATAAATAGGTACAACAATATAACTATCTCTAGGTCAAAGTCAAAATAATTTTCAGAGATCACTCTCTACTCAACATAAGATAGCTACATTACATTTGAAGGATGCAAATATAAGAGCTATCTCAATTAGTATCTAGTTTATGTTGACCTCACACATGGAAGTATTGCACAAGGAACTATCTTTCCCTGAAACATTGATGAAGAAAGATAATCAACTTTCTACACATGATGGCTTAGTTAACCTTGTTGCCAAGCCAGATATCTAATAACAATCTCTAGAGGTACCATGCAACAACTAGGATGAAGAATTGAAAATAATTGTGGAGGTCCACAAATCATTTCTTGATAATAAAAAAAATATTAGTGTACCATACAGATGACATAAGTGTCAAAAAAGGGGATACTAGGTAAATAAATGGGGAATATAGTTTTGAGACAAAAATAGGTGACAACAATAGTACAACATATCTACTCATCAGGAGTTATACATTGTTAAACAACAACAAGGAACACTCAACTCAAGAGGAGATATAAAATTTTAGAGAGGTGTGATAGTTAAGTCATTAGTTGTGCAAAATTTTAAAACTTTGAAATTTTGTATAAGAAACAAATTATTTGAGTTATGTACATAAGTTAGGTTGTTTATGCATGAAAAAGTATTTTTTCCACTCATGTCAATGTAGGAGATTGTTGATCTCATTTTGGTTTTGAAAAGGTAGTGACAGAACGCTTAAGTAATTACTTAACATAACTTTGTATGTACCAAGTAAGTAGTGTATGCTGAGCTATATATATATATATATAGTGTCAAGCACAAGTATGTGTTGAGTAGATGGTAAGGGCCGAGTCACTCAAGTGTCAAGCAAGACATATATACTGAGTGATTCATATCTTGAGTAAAATAATGGATGTTGAGTCATTCATGAACTAAGTTACAACATTGAGGATATAATAAATGTTGAGCATCAGAGCTTTCAAGTGTCGAGTAAACAATTTTGGGCATAGTTGTTTGCAATAGCATACAATTCTATGTAAATCATTTTTGGGCTGACTTAAGGATTATTTTATGATTCAAGATGATATATACAAATGTATATTGAGAATCCCTATCTAGTACCTACAACCAATTAGATTATGGGATGTTCTAATAGGTAAAAAGGGTGAATCACAATGTTTGATTCCTAGCTAACCCTAGCTCACCTAAGTATTCTTAAAGAGGAAAATCCCTAAAGAGTATGCATGTGTAGATGAGAAGAGAAGGGTGAATGCTATGTGTAGAGAGAGAATTCATGCTGACTAAGGAGGTTGTGAGAGAGATATGAATTACAGAATTAGTTAGAGAAAACATAGCAAAGGAGTTAAAGGACATAAGAGATACATCTGATCAAGAGGATTAAGTACACATCAAGAAAGAAGAGATCTAGTATCGAGTAGAGAGGTGCCAACTCAAGGATCAAGGCTGAAAAATTCTAACATGTGAATTGGTTAAAGTCTCTCAACTAAGTAGTCCTAGTAAGATTTTGTAAATACTTTGACAAGGTGATTACTTTATTGTAAGTTAAAGTACTCTAATAAGGAAAATTTTTAGTAGGGTGTTGAAATCCTCTAATAGGGTAAGATTTAATAGTCTTTGTAAGACTTTAATAGGGTAGATCATAGTTTAGGATCAAACTTATTGTAACCTTTATTAGACACACTTTACAACCACAATAGTGAAGATTTGTGGGTGTCATCCTCACTCTAATTTTACCTTCTAATTGGAAGTTTTTTGGGTAACAAATTTACTTTGTTATGTTTTATTTGTTTCGTGCTATGCATAAACATGTGTAGCTAGTTATTTCAATTTACATGATAAATGATGAGATGGATGTGTGGTGAATGTCTAATGGTTAAAGTTTTGAAATATTGATTTACACCCCCACCCCCCTCTCTCAAAGTTTACTTTCCCATTGTTAATTCCAATAATAAATACATTTATATTATTATTGGTGATTATCTTAAGCATGGGACCTAATTTTGGTAAAGTGTAGGCATTATGGACACCACACGAGTGCAAAAAAGTTTAGAAAAATCTAGGGTCCCTGATGAGTGAGATTAGCCAATTGGAAAATATTAGCCACTAAATTTACCCTTGGTCAGACAGTGACTCATGATGGTTAGATGATGATGTCAGCAAGTGCGCAAGCCCTAGTATCATATGTGTGAGAAGTTGTGTATATTATGAGCTAATAGTGCTATTGTAATTGTAATTTAATTAATTATCTTATTATAATTAATTAGGAAAGCCTCAAATATGACTCAAGGAATTATTTTTATGATATGGTATAAATAAACAATGTTTTCCTTGTTTGTAACATGAATGTAAAAGTTAAGTATATGAGAAGTGCAAAAAGGAGCAAAGTGTTTACTAAATGTGAGTAAGTGCTCAAAGGGATTATTAGATGTGAGATTTGTAATCTAGTTACAAGATATGAAAGAGTAGAAGTCTGGTTGATAGGACAGAGATAGAGGAAGGAAAGACATTTTACTTCTATTATTCTACAAGGAATAATACTATAGTTCCTACCCTCATTCACATTCTGCTAGATACATTCTTGCTATCATGGTCGAACTTTACTAGACTAGTTTTGTGTTGATGGTTATTAGTATTGTTTTGAGACTATCAGATATTGTGCTATGGACCCAATTTATATGTGATGAGATTACTTAGACTCTATATTTTATGGATGCATGATGATTATTACATTTCTTTCATTTTTTGATGATGATTAGATTAGATGGTTATTATTACATGGGTTTTCTTATGGATACTTACCCCATACTTGTATGTGTATGGTGTGCATGTTTGTTCTCTTTTGTATGGCATTTTTGATGTGATTAAGGAAGGGAGTCATGGTCACCTACTAGTCAAGATCTACATGATGCACCACTTCATGCCATTGCTTGTTTAGCTTAGCATATATATATTGTATGTACATGCATGGTTTTGATGCAGGTTACAGGTATCGGGTATTGACTTTAATGAATTGCCAGGATGATCGTACCCTATCACACTATCTCAATGGTAAGAGAGGGGAGATAAATTCTCAAGTCCAAATCCTAAACCCTTAAACCATTTGTCCTAGAGAGGTAGGACAAGTATCTGGATATTTTACCTTTCGAATGTGTCGGATGACATAATTCATGATTTTAACCCTTTAGACTGATTTTGTATGGATTGTTCTTTGATGGGTTTTCATATTTTATTTTGGAGTTCTATGGTGAATTTTCTATTAATTAAGTCTTAAATTAAAAGATTTAATTATTTTGAGAAAAAATAATATAATATCATCATCTTTACATATTTTGATTATAATTAATTAAATGAGAAAATAATTGAGAAAAAAGAATTAAATAAAAAAAATTAAAAATAAATAATAATAATAGAAAAGATAAAAGAATTAAAATAAAAGTTATAAGTCTACCAAGGAGTTAACGCATGTTTTGATTGCACATATGTCAACAACACAGGAGTTAGCGCACAAATTAAGCACATGGTGTCTACAACCTTGTGACTCATCTAGAAGGTTGGAAAAGACTCGTGCTTAGTTGTTGACACCTTCTGGTTGTTTCTAGAGACATTCTAGGTGCTTCGTGAGAGTTCTTTATATTCAAGCACTCCTAGAAGCTTAGAGAGCATTTTTTTGGAGGACCAGAGAATGTAGGAGAAGGAAGGAGCTTGCTCTGAGGATTCTGAGGAGAAGTGATTTAGCATCAGTGTCCAGGTAGACACTTGTGATTTTTGCATGTGATATTTCGCTTCTTGCACTTTCTGTCTTCTTCGTGTCTTCTAAATGCTTTCTAAGGATTTTCATATCTTGGTTGTATGCATTTGTTATGGGTAGTTAAATTTCATATAAGAAATTTTCATATGCATGGATCTGATGAAATTATGGGGCTAGAGTTTTCATATGCTTATGGACAAACCTATTTGAAAGAAATTAAGGAATGAATTTAGAGAAAAATTATTTTTAGATATACGAATCTGCATATATATATATATATACATATACATATATATATATATATGTATATATATAAATATATACATACATACATACATACATATATATATATATATATATATATGTATATATATATATATATATGTATATATATATATATATATATATATATATATATATATATATATATATGTATATATATATATATATTGTAAACTATTGTAGTAGTATTATTCTGCACATATATATATATATGTATGTATGTATGTATGTATGTATATGTATGTATGTATATATATATGTATATGTATATCTATATTTATATGTATATGTATATATATGTATACATATACATATACATATATATATACATATACATATACATATATATATACATTTATATATATGTATATGTATATGTATACATATATATACATATACATACATACATATATTTATTTATTTATTTATTTAAACATTTCTTATTAAATCACAGAGGGAATACATTATTGAAAATTCGAATTCGATTGGCAAACATTTTATCTAAAATGTTTTATAATTAAAAAAAAAAA